>CANTUT010000520.1:0-387500 GCA_947687605.1 Reutealis trisperma | reverse complement strand
CAAATCTCTAAATTTTAAAGTTAAGGTCGGATAGATAACCTTGATTGAAATTCACTAAACTGTCATTACCTCCAACGTTAAAGCCGAACATATAGTCTTGATTGAAATTTACCAAACTATCTTTACCTCTAACATTAAGGCCAAACAAATAACCTTGATTGAAATTCACCAAACTATCTTTACCTCCAACATTATGGCTCAACAGATAGTCTTGATTAAAATTCACCAAACTGTCTTTATCTCTAACATTTGGGCCAGACAAATAGTTTTAATTGAAATTAACCAAGAGCATTCTCATATCTAATATTGAGGTCGAACTGATAGCCATCGATAAAATTTCATTTATTCTAGGGGCCTTTTCCTAATAGGCTCATATTCTTATACCTTGTTTAGCCTCCACAAGATTCAATTTTCATAAGCATGAATGCCTTTATGCATGATAAACACAAGTAGGTATCATAGGCCCAAAATCTAATATTGCACAAGCCCAGGGTCTAACATGGTATAGCTCAAAATCTGACATGGCATAAGAACATATGAACTAAAAATCCGATGTGGCATGAGAACAAGCCCAAAGTCTGACGTGGCATTTCTTCCTCGGGTTTACTATCATTAGAATCGCCTTTTGTTCAAAGCCAATTCTGATGAGGGGGCAACTATGAACTCTCAAATGTGCACCTTTGGGATTTGGCTGCAATTTGACAAATGCTAAGATTAGTGTACTACGTAAAGCTAGTACGACAATCCCGCTAGCTGATTAGTAGGCAGGGGTCAAGGGGGCAGTGCCCATTGAAAAAATAAATTTCCTGAATCTTTCACCTTTAGATGACCAGCACTCAATTATGAACCCATAAAATCAAACCGGGCTCAAATTGGATAAAAAATGAACCAGAACCGACTAAAACAGTGCGAAACCAGGTTGAACCGATGAGTCAGCGGCAAGCCCAGCGTGCCGGTGGTAAGGAGGCACACCTAGTCTGGAGGCGGCATGGGTGGCACCCCTAGCGTGCCTCCTGGTAGGCCGGCATGCCATCGGTGCGGCGGTACCCTTTCAACTGCTTTATAAATATAGCTTCCATTTTAGTTCTCTATGAGGGATTTTGAGAAGGATTTGACGGTTTTTAAGTAGAAAAACATTTATATTGCTATTCTTTTTTACACTAAAATTCTGTTTAAAAATTGATACTAAAATCTGTCATTCAAAGTTATTTTCAATTTGCAATTATTACTCTATTTTGCTAACTTTTCTATTTAAAGGTTCAACTTCAGGTTTCTCAAGTCCAAGGTGGAGCTTAGATCCAAAGCTAAGCTTGCCACGTTCATTCGAAGATTAAGGAAAGTAAATGTATAATCCCTTTTCTCTATTCCACTTTTAAAAATTCTAAATTCAGATCTAGAATTTTGTCTATCCTATCTTTCTTTAGGTCCAAAATAGAAAAATCTAAAATTTATTAATTTAAAAATCAGAATTAAATTAATAAACTAAACCAACTCCTTTTTCAGAACCCCTCCTTTGCAAGAAAGAAGAAATACGTAGGGTTTGATTCCTATTCAATAGGATACGCAAACTGCCATTCTGTAAGGCATCAACTCTAAAATATTTTTCAATAATATTTTTCCCTTTATTTTGTTAATTATTTGTATGTGTTGGATTCTGTATTTTTATTCCTATAATTCAGTTGAAGAATATATGCTTTTCCTAGTACCCATAAGAGCTAGAGAAAAAATATTTTTCAATAATATTTTGCCCTTTATTTTGTTAATTATATCATTTGTTTTGATTTTGTAATAATTAAGTAGGGTTTATCTTTGCTTATTTATTTACAATTATCATTTCATTTTATTATCTATAACTGTTTCATTCATCATTTTACTCTTGTTTATACATACACGAAAATTACCTTTTTTAAGAGTTATTTTGTAAATTTTTAGCCAAATATTTGTTTAAATACCAAAACCTGATCCCTGAACCTTCTTTAGTCACTTACGGATTAGTCCTTTCTCATTGGGATAAATCAAAATATTTTTTGGAGTCAATCAATTTGGGTTTTCTTTAATTTTCCCAATTAAAATAGGTAAATTAAAGTGGCGACTCCCTTTCACAAAGAACAAATTTCAAAAATCAATTTTCTAAACTCATAGCGAGTTCCAATCGTGGAGTTTCTCTCAAAAAATATTTCGATTCCCCTCAGCAGATCGGACTGGTACTCGGGCGAGACCTCATAGTAGGTTGACAAAGGAAGAACAAGTCACATATCTGCATATAGCTGGGACTTAAGAACTGCGTTATTGATTTAAGGTTAGGCTTCATTTGTGAAGATCTATAAGAGGCTTGGTCTATGAGTGCTCTTAGATGATGAGTGAATCACTACTAGTGGTAATGATTCCCAATAATGGAGTCCTAATCAAATGCGTATGGCAATAATCTCCTTTAGAAATGTTGATCTTTGTTTTGATTGAAATTTCACGATGACCTAGGTTTGCAAATCTCTTACATGTGAGTGTGTATGTCTTTTTCACTTATACAGATCTGGGTTTTTTGGATTTTATATTATTATTTGATTCTCTATTTTAGAATTTGCAAAAAGAAGAATGATTTTTGAGAAATTGAATTTGATAACAGTTAGAGTGAAAGAGAGAAGGTGCGGCCACATTAGAAAGGTAGTTTAATGATTTAGCGAGAGCAGATAGAAAGAGAAGGTGAAACCTAATAGTAAAAAAAAAAATTTAATTTCTCTCTTTATGTGGCCTCTGAGTCAGCTTGATGGGTGACGTGGTAGTGGCGTGGCGTGGCACTCCCATCAACTACTCTAATGGAATTTTGGTTTTATTCTAGTTAGTGACTTTTGATTAAAAAATTAAAATTTAAGTATTTGTCTGAAAGAAATTAGACTTAATGCTTATATTAGAAGTATGATTTTTGGTATTAATTAAAGCATGAGTAGTTTTTTATGATTGGAAATTTTAAGGAAAACAATCTGTTTTATTTGACCAAAAAGTCATTGATTATACAACTATTTTTTAATCAATTAAGCTCCAACCATTTTTTCTGAGTGCAATGTTACATCAAAATTAATTTATATCCGATTCATAATATTCAAAAATTTTAATAAAAAAATAATATGATTAAAAATTTTTGAGGTGAAAATTAAATTAACATCTTAAATCTAGTTAATTATATTTTTTTTGTCTAAATTCACTAATATTCTAATCAAATCAAAGTAATAATATATATTTTAATTCAAATTAAATTTAAAAAATATAATATAAAATTTAAATAAGTTATTGAACAATTATTCCTATTTAATGGGACAAATTTCATAATTTTAGTGGTACAATATTATTGTACACATAAATATACACAGAGATTTTCATAAGCCAATGGGGGCAATTACACATTACCCCCATGCTAAATCCGTCCTTGAGTAAATATAAATTTACACATTTAACAATAATCTAACGATAAGTGCCTATATCACTAGAATAAACTTAGATTCAAATTTTCCTTCCAATACCAAAAAAAAAAAAAAAAGTAAATATAAATTTAACTATAAGTATAAATATATAATGCATGTGAGGTAAACATCAAACTTTTCAACATAATTTGGGTGCCCTTTTTTATTATTCATTTTTCTTACTTTAATGACTTAATTTTTTTTTTTTTTATAATTTTTCAATTTAGTTCAATTTTCTTTTTACATATATTCCATTTTTTTTTATTTTACATATAAAGAAAATTATTGGAGGATATATACTTGTTTCAATCAATAATTAAAATATTAACCCTGTCAAAATTAGCTCTAATAGTGGTAATATCTTTAAAAATTTTCAATATATCTAATAATAATGATAATAATACTAATGATTCTAGCTAATCGACTGAAAATAATTATGAAAAGATCCTGTAAAAGTTCTAGCTAATCGACTGAAAAGAATTCTTCCTAGATTGATCTTTGAATTTCAGTCAGCATTTGAACTAGGTAAAGCCATTACTGACAATGTGCTAATTGCATTTGAATTAATCCATTATATGAAGAGGAAGAAGCATAAACAAGGTGAAATGGCCTAAAAGTTAGTTGTGAGTAAGGCCTATGACAAAATTAACTAGGGTTTTCTCAAACATACTATGTAAAAGCTGGGGTTCTCTTCGAAATGGGTTGATATGGTGATGTTATGTGTTTCAATAGTATCTTATAAGGTGGCTCTAAATGGTAAAGAGGTAGGGCCTATCATACCATGTAAAGGCCTTCATCAGGGAAACCTATTGTCTCCCAATTTATACATCTTATACACGAAGGGTTTATCTGCTATTTTTCAATGAGCTACTAGGAATGGAGTTATTCATGGATGTAAGATTAGTCATGGGGTGCCAAGTATATCTCATATACTCTTCACGGATGATTCCTTCTTCTTTTTTAAAGGTAAGCCTTCTGAATGTGAAGCTATTAAAAGTTTGTTGCTAGATTATGAGAAAGCTTCTAGGTAGGCAATCAATTTTATTAAGTCAGGGGTGTTTTTTAGCCTAAATATCTCAAAGTAAGCTCAAGCGGAACTATCTTCTATTATTGGGATCTCTTATCCTCTTAACTTGAGTAGGTATCTAGGGCTCTCTCTTTAATTGACAGAAAGAAGAAGGTAGTGTTTAACTATCTAAAAGAAAGAATGTGGAAAAGATTACAAAGGTGGAAGTGCAAGCTATTCTCACAGGCCGATCATGAAATCCCAATTAGAACTGTAGCTTAGTCATTCCCAACGTACTGTATGACACTTTCTTATTGCCTACCTCGTTGGGAGACAAGATATAGCATATGATGAATTCATTAGGGTCTAAGAAAAATGGTAGTAGGGGTATTAATTGGTTTGGATGGGATAGACTTTGAGGAATTTGGAGGATTGGGCTTCCATAATCTCTAAGGATTCAACCTTGCCATGCTTAGGAAATAAGGGTGGAGACTTCTCTCTTCTCCTAATACTCTAGTCTCATAGGTCCTCAAAGCTAAATACTATCCAAGGGGGAACTTTTAATCAACTCAGGTGGGTTATAATCCTAGTTTCACATGGAAGAGCATTTGGCATTCTTGGCTTATGCTTGATAAAAGATGTCATTAGAGAGTGGGCGATGGAAGACCAATTCGTATATAGACAGATCCCTAGCTGCATGATGCCAGCAACTTTAGAATTGAGACTCCATCTGTGGATGAACTTTTAGATATTATTGTTAATGATCTTATGATTCAAAAATTCCAAGAATGGGATGTGGAACAAGTTTAAGATTTATTTTGTCAATGTGATAGCTCTGCAATTTTGGATTTACCTTTAAGTCTGCATTATGTGGACAATCAAATGGTTTGGCATTATATAAAAAATGGTGTCTATTATATGAGATCTAGGTATCATGTAGCAATGGATGTTTTACATTTGGATAATACATCACAAATTTGAGGGGAATGGAAGAAATCATGGAACTTGGATTTGCTAGGAAAATAAATCTTTTCTTTGGTGTGCCTATAGAGACTAATTACTTACATGAGAAAAGCTCATGCAGAGAGGTATGTAGGTTCAAAATGTGTGTGTTATATGTCATGGTGCTACTGAGAATTTATGGCACGTATTGCATATGTGTTCTTTTGATAAGCAATGTCTGGATATAGCTAACATAGCCACTGGAATTCTTACTCATGACTCATTTAAAGTATGTTTCTCTACTTAATTCTTGTGATATGCTTATTGTTGGTAAGATTAGTGTTATTATGTGGAATATATAGCACCAAAAAAAAGGCCAAATTATAGACTAATCAATTTCAATCGCCAAATCAAACGATGAATTTTGCTTTATCTTTGCTTTGTGATTGGGTGACTGCAAGAGCTAAATGGGTGAATATTGTACATGCTAGGTTGGTTGGTGATAGGTCTATAATGTGGACAAGACCCCTTACTAGTACTCTTAAGTGCAACGTTAATGCTGCACTTTTTAGTGGCAACCAGTGTACCAGTATTAGCATGGTAGTGCAAGGTGACAGAGGCCATATGATAGTGTGTTCATCTAAGCTTCTTAATGGCTTGTTTGGTGTAAAGGAGGCTGAAGCTTTTGGATTACGTGAGGCATTATACTAGTAGCTAAATCTTGGTATATAGAATGCTATTTTTGAATTGGATGCAAAGAATGTGGTAAATGTAGTATTGTCTAAGACTAGAGATTCATCTAAGTTTGGTTTAATCATTCAAGATTTTTTTTATCTTTGTTGGCTTAAGGGGTTAACTTTTCTATTCAATTTTTCCTTGGACATTAAATGAAGTAGCCCATGTGTTAGCTAAGTCTGTTCCATGTAAT
The DNA here is from genome assembly GCA_947687605.1 of Reutealis trisperma. Taxonomy (NCBI): domain Eukaryota; kingdom Viridiplantae; phylum Streptophyta; class Magnoliopsida; order Malpighiales; family Euphorbiaceae; genus Reutealis; species Reutealis trisperma. The sequence goes on along the minus strand of CANTUT010000520.1, from coordinate 381,169 downwards.
GCTAATCCATCTATTTGGAATGAGCCTCCATCATGTATTGGAGCTTTGATTGTTTATGATGCATTTTCTTCTTCTTAATGAAGTTTTCAATTTCAAAATAATAATAATAATAATAATAATAAGTTATAAAATAGAGAGAAAATAATAGAGAAAGTAAAGAAAGAATGGAAGAGAGAATAATTTCTGTTTATACAACTTTATTGATTGTAATACCTATTTATAGGTGTAAAAGGGTATATAGATAGAAATAGATTTACATAAAAATATCTATCTATAGAGATAGGATAAACATCCAATCTTAATACAATACTTAAATAATATCACAACACTCCCCCTTAGATGTCTATTACAAAGAATATGTCTCGTTAAAACTTTACTAAGAAAAAATCCCGTGGGAAAAAATCTTAGTGAAGGAAAAAGAGTATGTTATTCTTGTAGAACTTGTACCATAATACTGACTCATTAAAAACCTTGCCAGGAAAACAGAACGAGACAAAATCTAGGCTAAAAGGAAAAGAGTATAGTGCATAAAAATCTCCTCCTCATGAAAACATGATTTCTAACAAAGATTTCTTAGTCGGCACATGTCAATTTTGTTCACCAACTTCTCAAATGTGGTTGTAGAGAGTGCTTTTGTAAACAAATATGCCAAGTTGTCAAACCATATATTTAATGATGTTTAAGTAATATCTACATACAATAATTTATTTATTTATAGTATTCTTTTAGGATATTACTTGCGCCATGAATATGCCTCGTTAAAAATCTTATTAGAAAAATCCAGTGGGAAAAAATATATAAAGGAAAAGAATACAATTCATGTGCTATTTTATATTGGATAGATTGCCTCATTAAAACCTTTGGTTAGGAAAACCTTATGGGATAAAAACTTAATTGAGAAAAAAGAGTACAATCTTGTATTATTTCGGTCCCCCTAATGAAAACAATATCTCAACATGGTGCATATCAATCGATGAAACAATGTTGTTCCAAAATCACATTATATAATGGCTTAATAAAGTTGTTTTTCGAGCTAATTTAGTGGATATCAATTTCATCACTCTTTTGGAGTTTATACATGTAAGAGAATTTGAGTAAAACATGTTTACTTTATCCATTTTATTTTGTGCAATACAGATTGTGTTAATTTCAAATAACATAATGGGAGTATCTTTAATTGAGGTACTCCAGGACCATGAAATTACAATATAACTAGTCTAAGATCCATCATTATGATGATTAAGTAAATAACTAGCATCGACAAGGTGATGCAATAGTACTTTAAAGATAACATAATAAGTGTCTTGCACCATTATAATATTGGTTGGTGTAAAATTATACCTAACTAGGAAATTTACTGCAAATGTAATATCAAGCTTAGTACAATTTGCAAGTGCTCCTCTAACACTCAATATGGTACTTTAAGACCAAATAACTCATCGTTATCTTCATTAGGTCTAAAAAGGTCTCTTTTCACTTCTAATTAATGGACCGCCATTAGATCTATCCATGCAAAATTGTTTAAGTATCTTTTATATATAAGTAAACTGGTGTATTGGAACTCCTTAATCAATCTACACATCGATACAAATTTTTGCTTGAACTCACTTTTCAGATAGTACATGCTTTTTTGAGTTCGTTAAAAGTTCCAATGATATTTAGATCATTAACATATACTGCAATAATAACCAATTTATGGTATTTTATGAATGCATAGTGAATCATTCTCTTAGTAAGGATTCACTCTTATATGTTTAGTCCTTCTAGATCTCACATAATATTTTCATACATAATATTTTCATAAGGATCATCTCAAGCCTTTCTTTAACTGCTATACTAATCAAATAATGAAACATGATCATTTCCATAATAAGAGAATTAGTTTTCTCATAGTTAATGATAGGGCAAATCTAGCTCTACTTTAATTGCCTCTTTCTATGATGATCAATCGTATTTATGCTAATATTTAGTTATACTTATAGCTTTTGGATCTAGATTTTCTCTTGAAACAGCAAAAGCTACTATTGAGGCAAATTCATCGTTGACGATAATCGAATTTCTATCAACTCTTTCTCCTATATCACAAAATTAATTGAGATCTCATAGTTCTTATTTATATAATCATTAACTCTAGCAGCCATATCAAGAGTATCTAATTATTTCATTATCTCAGTCTATGTCTCATAATTGGCTATAATTCTTTGATTGAGATCTTCCTATTAAGAAAACTTCTCTTCAAGAGATTTTCTGACTGATGCTATTTTTCTTTTTCGTGGATTCTTATCTTTAGGTCATTCATGCTTCTGGCATGTGTCAAGCTCAATTTAATTTTTATTTTCAATTAGAATTGTGACCCTTACTATGGTATTAGCAGCTAAAATATGAGATTATTGTCACTTTTTAGCATATATTAATGCATTTGGCAGTTGAATTGCAATTTGTTATAACTATATTATTTTTATGAACTTCTAGTTCATTCTGACTTATACATGGATCAAAAATACAGTTTTCCTTTTAAGAAATTTCTCGACATTCTTTAGCACTACAAGTGCTTATTTTTCCCCTAATGTCGAGAAATATGCCTTATCAAAATAAATCTCAAGTGTCCTTTATGGACCCTTTTTCACATATTGAGATGTTGCTATTAATACATACATGGCACAACCAAAAGCTAGGAAATGAGAAATATTAGGCTTACATCCATGTACAAGTTGTAAAAAGAGTATGTATGATTTAATGGCATGTCATGCCAAATGTTTGATTATTGAACTTTAGGTTCAATGCTTGAACTATAGGTTCAAGTAACATGTTATGCATGTACACTAGGGACAATAAAATTGCATAACTTATTGATAAAAAATAATACAATTAAAATGTAAAAATATTTGGAATAAAATCCACCAAAACAATAATAATGCAAGATTTTAGCAAATGAATTACTCCTTCAGGGAATGTACATAAAAATTATTGATATTGAAGTAAGTTGTATCCTCTATATGGGTTGTTTCTCTTCTAGAGTTTCCATGATAAACTAAATGTAACTCACTTTTGAGTTTAGCTATGATTTGTGCCCATTACTCATAGGATTATTTACAACATTCGCTTTAGGGAATGCTACTAGCTTGATGATTTCTCATTAGTAATTTATCGTTCTTTTTCAATTATAAGTTCAAATATTTTGTAAATTTTCAATCTCTTAAATGCTGCTGCAAGAGCATATTAGATGCATAAAATTTAGTATATATCTTCTCTTAGCATATCATATTTTGTAATTTTATCACCACATAATTTTAGCTGTAAAGTGAATCTAAACATAGTTAACTTGTATTATGAAACAAACTTAAAATCTTGTAGGCGAATTTAGCCAATCATATTATACTTTGGTAAGACCACAATTTTAAAGTGTACCAATCTTTAAAACTCTTTTAGAGAAGGCAAAAAAATTCTTCATAATAAGATTTTCAATCTTTAGATCCTCACTTAAATGAGGTATGAATAGGATCATAGTTTTTGTTTTAGTTTTGACCATAAATTTAAATTAGAAACTGCAAAAATTTATCTCAAAAATTCATTTTGATAATTTAGTATCAAGAATTCACATTAAATAACTAATATCATGAAATTCAAATTTATCTAAATTGGACATTAACTATATTATTACTACCAATTCTAGTGGTGAAATTACTCTGATAGAATAAACAAAGCAATTCATACTACAAAAACAATGTCCAAAATTAATAAAGGTGTGATTTAATAATAAGACAATAGATATTCACATGATAATCACACGAATTTTGATAAAAATATAGAATGAGTATATCTCCATCTCAGAAATTCACATATATCATTGAAGCTATTTATATATATCATAATTAAATTTCTCTTCATAGCAATTACATGGTACTCATATATGCATTTGACATATGTGCAAATATTACAAATGTATTTTAGACATATCTGGCTTATAGTCTTTGAATCTTTATTACTCATTTTACATTTTTTTTCTGAAGACAAACATTTAGTTTTGCAATATTGTGGATCAACATATACTCTCAAATTAAATTAAGATAAAACTCGATGCTTTCTAAATAAGTAGCACAAAATGGTAAAGAATATAAATTTTTTTTACTTGGCTAAATTTAAATAAAAGAAAATTGACAATTAATTAATACAAACAAGTAGTTCAAAATATGAATCAAATGTAAAAAGATTAATACAAGTATTAATCTTACCTTAGATGCATAATATATAGATGAACTATATTCAATTCAATTAACCACCATTTAATATATATACAAATTTTTTTCACTTACTATTATTGAAGCCCAATAAATCAATCTATTCAACAAATCATTTTGATTTCAATCATAAATTAAGATTAAAAACTATAAATAAATTCATCACAAAAATAATCAAACAGCTCATCAACCATAACAACACCTAGTTGAATAGTTATTGATTAGCAAACCATGACCAAAATTTGTTAATCATAACTTCTCCTCATAACCAATTCATTGTAAAATATTAATAGTAAAAACAAGAGTTAGGATATAAAACAAGCAAATAGTATTGGATGACAAAGACAATAGAGAGCGAAATCATATGAAAAAACTCTTTCCTTGGATTCTTCCAATCCACGTCTTTATTTCTCGAGAATTAGAGTATTAGTTCTTTAAGAACTAATAGAATACCAATTCAAATGTTAGTTTTTCAAAAACTATAGAAAGTATTAGTTCTTCAAGAACTATTTTTGAAACTATAGAGATTGTTAGTTCTTTAGGAACTATAGGGAAGTTTAGATCTTAAAGAATTTAGAATAACGTTTAGTTTTTCAAGAATTGTAAAAAATATTAGTATTTTAGGATACCAATTCTTCAAAAAATTTTATTTTATTTATTTGATTAGTTCTTTGAGAACTGTAGAAAATGTTAGATCTTTAGGAACTATAAAGAGTATTAATTCTACGAAAACTATAGAGAATATTAGTTTTTCAAGAACTGTAGAGAATATTATTTCTTTACGAATTACAGATTTTATTAGTTATTCAGAAACTATATTAATTTATATTAATTCTTCAAGAATTTATAGTACAAGTTCTTCAGAAACTATAATTAATTAATTTAATTCTTCAAAAACTATATTATATTTTAACATAATTTGAAATCATATTACATTAAGTAAATAGACTTACAATGATTTTGATGTTCCTCACTTACAAACCTTCATTGAGATGTAACGAGCAGTTAAAAGAAAATTGTAGAACTAATTCGTGTTGATAACGTATTATAAAATAGAAAGAAAAGAATAACACCTATTTATAAGTATAAAATATTACAGAGATAGGAATGAAAATATAATTCTATTTACATCAGAATATCTATTAATAGAAATAGAATAAACATCCAATCTTATCACAATACTTAAATATTATCACAATAAAATAATAATAATAATAATAATAAATTTAGATGCATTTTCATTCAAATTTTCTCTCTCCAAATCAAGCTGAATAAAAATTAATAATTCTAAAAATTATCCTTCAAACTGTTATTTAATAAAAAATTAAATTATATAAATATATATACGTACTATAAAAAATCTGTAATTTATTTTATAAATAAAATATAAGATAATAAAATTTTTGTGGGAGAAATGTACCATGGACCCACAATGAGGGTGACTTGGCAAAGCCTTTGGATCAATAAGTAGCAGCGTATATTCCCACTTTTGATCCTTATGGAGAGTCTACTTCTACTGGCCTCAAGTGAATCTAATGGAGGAGGCAGCACTAGAAAACTAATCTCATGGTGCCACGTGGAGTCCATGGCCAGCCTCAGCTTCACAAAACACAGGACTACTTGTCTTCAAGGAGAGGTAAATTGCTAAATTTCTCTTTGTTTCTTTAAATTTTGAGATTAAAAGAAGAAGAAGAAGATTAGCAATGGCAACTATATCTGCTTCTTATTTGGTAAAAAAAGGCTCTAATGTCAATTCTGGAGGGAATGTGTTGGAGACTAAAGTAATATTGCCACAGAATTGCCTCAAAAACCAGATTAGTGGTACTTACGTTGGATTAAGGTTGAACAAGTTGCACATGCTAAGGTTGAGAGCTAATGCAAAAGCTTCTACAATGCAATTGAGAAAGCAATCAGGAGTGGTTATTAAATGTGGAATTGGAATGAACTTGATTTTCATAGGAACTGAGGTTGGTCCATGGAGTAAAACCGGTGGACTCGGTGACGTTCTTGGCGGGCTGCCACCAGCCATGGCGGTATGTATAGTTAATTAATACAATTATTTTTTTATTACAACCATGCATGATAGTCCAAATAATTTTGTAGATACAAGTATACAACTAAAATTAGCTAAGTAATTAGAATTGGATGCTCATTTTCCAGGCAAATGGGCATCGAGTAATGACAATCTCACCCCGTCATGACCAGTATAAGGATGCTTGGGATACCAATGTTCTTTTACAGGTAAATTCTGCATATCATGTTGCAAGCAAGAAATTAAAGGAACAACTTTTGTTGCTGAAAATATACACTGTCTTTGGTTCAGTGGTACCCGAGTTAACTCAAATCCGAAGTTCAAGCCCTCAATTGGAGTAAAAAAAAAAAAAAAAAATGTTGCTGAATTTATATATCCTCAATTTCTTCCATTCCAACAGATAAAAGTTGGGGATAAAATTGAAACCGTCCGCTTCTTCCACTGCTACAAACGAGGAGTGGATCGTGTTTTTGTGGATCATCCAATGTTCCTGGAGAAGGTATTATATACATATATGAAATTAATTAACTAATGTTATATTTTGTATGTGTCTAATAATATTTTTACTATTTCTTGTAAGATAAGGTATGGGGGAAAACTGGTTCAAAACTCTATGGTCCGCAGGCTGGAACTGATTATGAAAATAACCAACTTCGCTTTAGCTTGTTTTGCCAGGTAAGAGAATTTTATTTGTTCAAATGCTTATTAAAAAAAGGTTGCAATTCTTACTGTTTTTTCTTCTTTCAGGCAGCCATTGAAGCACCTCGGCTGTTAAGTCTAAATAGTAGCAAATACTTTTCCGGACCATATGGTAGGATACTATAATAATAAGTTGTGATTCTTTGATAAGAAATTTGTCTCAGTACTACAATTAGTAATTGCTCTAATCCAGGAGAGGATGTTATCTTCATCGCTAATGATTGGCACACTGCTCTTGTTCCCTGCTATCTAAAAGCCAATTACAAGTCTAAAGGGATGTACAAAAGTGCCATGGTATTACTGCTGTTTATTTTTTCTCTTGCTTAAAATTCATTAGGTACAACATCATTTGAATGCTAGTAGCTTTACATTTCTTTCAGGTTGCTTTCTGCATCCACAATATTGCCTACCAAGGAAGATTTGCATTATCAGATTTTTCAGTATTAAACCTGCCAGACCAGTTTAAGACATCTTTTGATTTTATTGATGGGTATGTCTATTCTTAAAAATAATTATTATCCTAGTTCCTATCTGGTTTCAAGTTCATGATTTTTCATTTTATTTTTATTTTGCAGATACGACAAACCTGTGAAAGGAAGAAAGATTAATTGGATGAAAGCTGGAGTGATAGAATCAGACAAGGTTGTAACTGTTAGTCCATACTATGCAGAGGAACTTGTTTCTGGCGTAGAGAAAGGCGTAGAATTAGATAACGTCATTCGCATGACTGGTATCACTGGAATTGTAAATGGCATGGATGTTCAAGAGTGGAATCCATCTACTGACAAATACCTCAATGTCAAATATGATGCTGCAACTGTAAATACATTAATCTTTGGAAAAAAAAAAAAAAAAACACATTGCTTTTGTGTCAGCAAGAAGAAATTAACTGACCAATCAAGATGGGTATTTTTCAGGTGAGGGATGCAAAGCCTCTTCTCAAGGAAGCACTGCAAGGTGAAGTTGGGTTGCCAATTGATAGAAATATCCCTGTAATAGGCTTTATCGGTAGACTCGAAGAGCAAAAAGGTTCAGACATTCTTGTAGCAGCAATTCCATACTTCATTCAAGAGAATGTCCAAATAATCATCCTTGTAAGAATCAGACTCGGACAAACTAATGTTTCCTTGCCTTTATCGTTTATGCTGTTGTTCATACTTGTGATTAATTTTCTGATAGGGCACTGGCAAAAAACACATGGAAAAAGAGATATTGCAGCTTGAAATACTGTATCCTAGTAAGGCAAGAGGAGTAGCAAAATTCAATGTTCCTCTAGCACATATGATTATAGCTGGAGCTGATTTTATATTGTCCCAAGTAGATTTGAGCCTTGTGGTCTCATTCAATTGCATGCCATGAGATATGGAACGGTATAGTCTAAAAACTTGAATTGTTAGTATCTGACACTGCTTTGAATCAAATAAATTAACTAAATTATACAAACCTGAAACAGGTGCCTATTGTTGCCTCAACTGGTGGTCTTGTTGATACTGTGAAAGAAGGCTATACAGGTTTCCAAATGGGTGCCTTTAATGTTGAGGTAATTAAGGACACATTAATTAATTGATTAACGTTGTGTTATGCTCCAAAGAAGCTTAATTAACATCTGCTGTTTTGCTATTCAGTGTGATAAGGTTGATCCTGTAGATGCAACTGCAGTGGCAATAACAGTGAAAAGGGCACTTGCAGTCTATGGTACTCAGGCTTTGGCAGAAATGATACAGAATTGCATGGATCAAGATCTGTCATGGAAGGTAAAGCCAACCAGAAGAATGAATTAAGGATATATTTGGTAGTCACTAATAAAATGTAAGGTATCGTAATCTAATGCATTTCTAGTGTAATGTTTACATTAGAAACGCATTTGATTATACTACATTTTATTACGACCTACCAAACATATCATTAAGGAAATGAATTTAGCAAAGTGAAGAAAATTAATAAATCATTCTATTTGGTTTACACTGAAACAGGGGCCTGCAAAGAAATGGGAGAAATTGTTGTTGAGCTTGGAAGTTGCTGGAAGTGAACCTGGAATTGACGGAGAAGAGATTGCTCCTCTGGCTAAGGAGAATGTTGCCACTCCATAAAATCTCAATCGGTACACTCAATAATTTCCCCTTATATGTACATAATTGGAAATCTCTGCACAAAGGGCATGAGTATTTCCGCTTTCCAGCGGGTTTGAAATCATAATTATTTATACGAATTTTATTTTGTTATTAATTATTTATTTATATGGTCGTATGCATTTGTTAGTTAAAAATAAATCAATATAATAAAATAAAAATTTGATTGAAAAATAATTCATCAAATTTTTTATAGTTCTGCATCTTTTTTTAACAATACATTGTTTATATTTTGGCTATTATTTTTAATTTTTTGTAAACATGTTAGAAGCCGGAGAATATTAAGAGATTGATTATTATGCAAAATATTAAAGTTTTTGATCAAACTTGAGACCTAACATATTAGAATCAATTTCTTTCCCCATTACACCACCTGAATTTAAAATTTTTTTAATTTTTAAAAGTATTAGTTAATTTAATGGACTATTTCTCCTTTTATATATATATATATATATATATATATATATATATATATATATATTATTGAATATGTGTTGTCCATGCCCCTGATATATGTACCAGGTACATGTAAGTGCAGGAAAATGATGCATGTAAGTGTTACTGATGAGCTAAACTCCCAAATAATAATTGAAAGCTTAAATATATTTGGGATTAACAATGAAGATACCTTAGCAACGTGGATTATGTACTTGCATCATAGGCTTATCTCTTTTGACACCTATTATCATCCAAGTGGAATAAATAATTAAAGCAAATTATGGATTAATATTTTTTTTTCCAAAGGACATAAAAACAATAAAAATGGGAAAATCCTAGCAGGCAAAAGGAAATTCAAGTTCATTTCTATCTTTCATAATTTCCTTTTTTTTTTTTTTTTTAAGCATGGAGATGAAAATCGAATGTAAGTCCATTATCTAAACTATATGTTTACTTATCATTAGGTTATTCATTGGTGTGCATAATTCTCTCTCTTTTTTTTTTTTTACTATGCTAAATATTATGTAATTTTTTTAGGAATAGCCAAATATTAAATATAGTGTAATTGCTCTAGAAGATATGATAAATTTGCACTTTTATCTTTTCCAAATTTGAACATATGATGATAAAATAGCCATATATTAAATATAATTAAAAATTTTAATTTATTATTTTACGTAAATAGGTTAATTTAATTGAGATTTTAAGTTATAAGTTAACAAATAACTTCAATTAGTATATTTTAATTGTAAATAATGAATGGTATTATTAAAAACCTTTCAATTGTAATTATCTTTTGGTAAAATCCAAAAAAAATATATTGAAAAGTATTTCCACCACAATTCGGTTTGTTTAACCTTTCAATTGATAGACTTTTCATATATATATATATAATTGAGAAAAGTTCAAGTACATATGATTAGCAAGAAAAACTTTTAAGAGGGAAGGTCTTGTTCTTCAAAAACAATTTTACAAGTATTGTAATGATAGAAGATTTAACTCATAGAAGCATATTTTACTTAAGCTCAGGTGGTCTACGGCAAAGTGATAAACTGTAACAAAACTCCCACATCGAAAGATGGAGAAGAGATTAGACCATCAAACATCTTATAAAAGAGAAATTTTTAGAGTGAACAAACTCATACCTTTCTCGGCCTTTTGGCTAAGATCAAGTGTAGTATCTGTTCTTATCAGTTTAATATCTGATACGTGGGCTATTGGCTCACATGATATTAAATTAATTTTTATAGGGGGAGGGACCAACACAATAGCTTGCTATTGGGTCTCTCGAGGGTCGCCCATGCGTTGCACTACTGCACGCGCCTGGCCTTCCCCACCAAAGCCAGTGAAAGCTTCTGTTACTTTTTGCCAAATGTGAAAATTTTCGAGGTTTGAGCTTCTGAAGTTCTTTTATTGTATATTATTATTACTGCTAACCCGCTGTTTTTTACGTTCTTTTAATCTTTTAATAAAGGAATTATGGAAGTTGAATTATCAAAATATGATATGATGTTTTCGTAATATACAATTGATATAATAAGAAGTATATTAATTTGTAAAAATATACAGTGATCATTTATTACATAAATCGATACTGAAGCAACGCGTATTTTTTGTATAATATAATAAAATGGACATAATATTGTCATTAAAATATTGATGCAAACTATATATACCAGCAACCCTTATACTTTCGAAATAATATAATTTTTGTATTTTTTATATGCATTGAAGAGACTAATTTTTATATTCTCCGTATACATATATTATACACTTGGAACACTGAAATCTCAGTCTGCTCTTTATTACACTTATAATTTTTATATTTGTTTGCATTTAATTTGAATTTTGTTTTATTATCTTTAATGCTTAAACTCTTGTATGCTATTTTATTAATAAATGAAAAAATGAATTTGCAGATTATTTTATTTTATTTTATTTTTATGTCGTTATGAACATGTTGTCGTTTAATTACTAATCTAAATTGACAACTGATTTATGATATTTTGTGACAAAAAAATTCATCGCTAATTACACTATGTTTTGTAGTGAAGTAATATAAACATGTATTATCAATTAATTGGAGTTGTTAATTCAAGGTCTCTTTTTACTGGTGAAATCTATATGATACATGAATTCTATATGGCTAGATTTTTACAAAGAATGTTTTCTCCTAAATCTAAGTTTGCAAAAGAATTATCTGCCTTGTTTGAAACGAACTGCCAATTTATAGAAGTGTTTGGATGACAATCTTGAAATTTTAAAAGTTGCTAGGCCCATTAAAAGTCAGGCCAGTTGGAGATGCTTTCTAAAAAGAGTGAACTGTAGTTTCACATATACTGAAACTGTGAATGCTTTAAGTCTTTTCTTGACAGAAGTTGAGTACTTGTTTGAAATAGTAGAGTAACTGTAATTTTCACTGTCTGCAGAAAAGTAAAAATACTTTTTTTTTTTTACATCGATCTTTAATTAGTGACAAAAAACCTTTTACAATGTTTAAAATTTTGAAAATTTAAAATCTACCTATTTGATTGGCAATAGAATGTGAAAACAATCATTTTCATTATCATCCCTAAAATCTATGATAAGTTCTGAGGAACTTGAGCTTGAGTTTGAACTTGAAGAGACTGCTTTTGAAAAGCTAGTTTGGAAGAGGCTGATTTATTTTCCATGATTTATTTGACCATTTGAAAGAATTAAGTCTCTGTTTTTACTGCAACTAATTTTGAAATAACAAACGATTTCTGTGCCAGAAAAATTATTATTTCTTTGGGACACCAAATACAGTTATTTTTTATTAGCCAATTTTGAACTTTGATAGTAATTACCTTATTTTTGAAAGAATCTCACCATTTGATTTTAAATCTTCTGATGAGACTGTATTAACTATACTAAGTTTCATAGGCAAAATACCATACATATACTTAGGAGAGAGAATTTTGAATAGACAAGTAGAAAAGGGTTAAATATCTTTTTTGTATTTGTTGGTTTGAAATTTTATTTGAAAAGTTCATAACAAAGTTTTACTTCAGGAATCAATGTTTCCTGGAAGTTCCCAAAATAGTTCCACCATTGAATGAACCAGTAAGGTAATTTAGAAGTTTGAAAATTCCTATAAAAAATAACATAGCCATGAATGACTATGTTTGTGATTTTAAAGGAAAAAAGAGTTATACCATGCTTGTTGGTAATCCTAGTAATTGAAACAATTACAATAGTTAACTCGGGTATGAAGGTTTGCAGGGAAAGGTTTAAGAGCTGTTAGGTCTTTTTTTCTATTTTGCAGGGTGTAATATTTTCTAAATGATACATATAGAGTATGCAGGATCAAAATGATTTTTATCTTTTTTGAAATGGGTGAATTTTGCTGAGCCGGTTATTTCTAAGATGGTTTGGTAAAAGGATTGAGATTTGGCCAAGGTTTGAAGAACCATCCTGCTGGAAAGATTTGCATGACTGTTTTGAAAGGATTCGATTCATAAAATCCTTTTGCATAGTCAAAATTGATTGAAAATGAATTTTTTCTAAATACTCACTGGTTTTTAAAAACTGTTTTTGTGATAAAACAATTTCTTAAGTATTTAGTTTGAAACTGTTTTAAGATGGGTTGTGAAGGGGAAAATCAACCATCTTAGTTCTTGAAACAGAGTTTGAAATTTTTCCTTCACCTTTGACCTCTGGTGAGGATGCTAGAGAGGCTTTTGAAGAGGAGGCTTGTGTAACCTTTTGAACTGCCAAAAGCATTTTTGGCAATTGGGTTAATTGCTTAATCTATTTTTGAATTTCAGTCTAAGAGTTTTGGGTCTCATATTGTTCTTCTTCAAGGACGATATCCATCTAGGACTTTATCGGTTGGGTTGAAGAAGGTTTATTTGAAATAGCAATATTTAAAAGGTTTGGACTGGTGTTTGAAGAAGCTTAGGCCTTAGCCTTATCCTTATTATTTGAAGTTTGTGGGGCTTTACCCTTGTCTTTAGATTTTTCGAGGTATTGCTACCTATTTTGAAGGAATTCATTGATTAGGAAATCTGGAATTGAGTTTGTATCTCTTTTAATAAATTCAATATCCAAATCAAATACAGAAAAGATAGTTTGCTATCTGATAAAAATTTGTTTTGAAGCTAAATTTTTGAACATTTTTTTGTAAAACATTTTTTGCTGATTTACAATCAATTCCAAAAAGAAATTTTTAATTTAAAAGATCACTTTGAAATTCTGAAATGTACTAAACAATTGAAAGAATTTCTTTTTTAATAGTAGAATAATTCTTTTAACAATCATTTTAATGTGCTGATATATATATATATATATATATATATATATATATATATATATATATATATATATATATATATATATATATATATATATATATATATATATATATATATATATATATATATATATATATATATATTGTTAATCCCAAATATATTTAAGCTTTCAATTATTATTTGGGAGTTTTGCTCATCGGTAACACGTGCATATATCAGGGGGCATGCACAACACATATTCAGTGTTATATATATATATTTTCACTTTTGTCTTTTCCAAACTTGAATATATGATGATAAAATAGCCATATATTAAATATAATTAAAATTTTAATTTATTATTTTAAGTAAATATTAATTTATTTGATATTTTAAGTAATAAGTTAGCAAATAACTTAAACTGGTTTATTTTAATTGTAAATATTCAATGGTATTATTAAATACCTTTCAATTGTAATTATCTTTTGGTAAAATCCAAAAAAAAAAAATATTGAAAAGTATTTCCACTAGAATTCGGTTTGTTTAACCTTTCAATTGATGGGCTTTTCTTATATATATATATATATATATATAATTGAGAAAAGTGCAAGTAAATATGATTAGCAAGAAAAACTTTTAAGAGGGAAGGTTTTGTTCTTTAAAAACAATTTTACTAGTATCGTAATGATAGAAGATTTAACTCATGGAAGCATATTTTACTTATGCTCAGGTGGTCTAAGGCTAATTTATAAACTTTGGCAACAATCCCACATCGAATGATAGAGGAGAGATTAGACTATAAAACATCTTATAAAATGGAAGTTTTAAGACTAAACAGCTCATACCTTTCTCGGCCTTTTGGCTAAGATCAAGTGTAGTATCTGTTCTTATCAGTTTAATATCTGATAGGTGAGCCATTGGCTCACATGATATTAAATTAATTTTTTCAGGGGGAGAGACCAACACGATAGCTTGCTATTGGGTCTCTCGATGGTCGCCCATGTGTTGCACTGCTGCTCGGGCCTGGCCTTCCCCACAAACACCAGTGAATGTTTCAGTTACTTTTTGCCAAATGTGAATGTAAGAAGTTCTGAGGTTTGAGCTTCTGAAGTTCTTTTATCGTATATTATTATTACTGCTGAGCCATGTTTTTTACATTCTTTAAACGAATGAATTATAGAAGTTGAATTATCAAAATATGATCTAATGTTTTCGTAATATACAAATGATATAACAAAAAGTAATATACAGTTATCATTTATTACATATTTTTTGTATAATATAATAAAATGGACATAATGTTGTCATTAAAATATTGATGCGAACTATACATACCAGCAAGTAACACTTATAATTTTGAAATAATATAATTTTTGTATTTTTTTATATGTATCGAAGAGGCACACTAATTTTTATATTATATTAATATGGGAAGCTGAAATCTCAGTTTGCTCTTTATTACCCTTATAATTTTTATATTTGTTTGCATTTAATTTGAATTTTGTTTTGTCATCTTTAATGCTTAAACTCTTGCATGCTATTTTATTAATAAATGAAAAAATGAATTTGCAGATTTTAATTTATTTTATTTTATTTTTATGTCATGTTATGAATGTGTTGTCAGTTAATTACTAATCTAAATTGACAACTGAGTTATGACATTTTGTGACAAAAAAATTCATCGCTAATTTTGTAGTGAAATAATATAAACATGTATTGATAATAAACTGGGAGTTGTTAATTCAAGATTTCTTTCAATGGCGAAATATAAACAATACTTAAACAAAATTATTAGCCATTTGCCGCAACCTTTCATTGTAAAATTATTAATTACAATGATGAATCCAAACAAAACTGAAAAATTAAAAAAAAAAAAAGAAAAATTAAAAATGAACTAAACTAGACTTACAAATTTATAGTACAATGATTAAGATTAAAATAAAATAGTTACAAACATTTAAAATATTATATCCAAGTACTTTTAAAAATTGTAATTGGAACCATAAATTGTTATCTATAATTTCTCTCTCAGTATATATATAATGCGCATTTAATTAAGTTTGGTGGAATACAAACTTTATAATCATTTTAAGTTTAAAGTGGAGTTTATTATACCTTTTGTATATTCATTTTGTCTTCTTTTAATATTAGAGAAAAAGGAATTTAAATTTAGATGTATTGCTTAAGTCGTATATATAATTATTATTTGACTATATTGTGGTGTAATTTTATATATTCAATTTGAAAATAAAAAAAATATTCAAAAGTGCTTGTCATGATGCTATCTAGCAAAGATTTATTTAGAGCCAAAATTTTTAATATCCTTTTGTAAAATGTCTTTTGCATCACTACAATCTGTTCGCGGTAAAAAAGATTTTTCATCTAGATCATTAATTTTGGAATTGATGTGGATAATTTTGACTTTTGTACCTAATTTATCTAAGTATTTTTTTGGCTTAAGGTTCAACTTAACCCTTATTTTTTCTTAGAAAGTATAATTGGACTCAAAATTTCTCCTTTTTATTAATACAGTTCTAATTTTGCTATATATATATATATATATATATATATATATATATATATATATATATATATATATAAACTATGCTCTTTTTTTTTTATTTTAATGAAAACAGGAATAATTTTCCTCATGACGTCAAGGTCCACAAAAATTTATGTAAATCTTGAGATTCCAGAAGTAAAAGATTTCAAAAGGATGTAAGCAACGTATTATGTAAATTACATTGCATATCTATGAGTTATATAATCTAAGTTGTAATTTGATTGAAAATTAGATATGGCAGAGTAAGTCACACAATGGAGATGATAGAAGTTGGTCCTAAAGCTATAGAAAAAAAAACCATTGATGCTAAGAAGAAAAATATTGAAGAAATATTGATCGAAGCAAAGTCAACTGAAGATGAGGTATAATTTAGTTGTTATTTGTTTGATTAGCATTATTTATTTCTTTTAAAAATCAATTGTGTTGTATTCTTGATTCTAAGTTAAAGGATTTTGCTAATATTATATTTTGATTATAATGTACGCACACACTTTTTATTGCTTTGCAACCATAAAGGATGTGATTGAAAAGAATGGTTGATATTATGTCGTATGCGATCAACACAAGAAAAATTGGTAGCCCAATCTTCAGGTTTCGAATGTGAAAATTGTGATAAGATGATTGAATATCCAAATATCAGGTATATGATTAGATTTAGATTTTCCTAATCAACCAACTTTTTTTCCCCTAATGCCTCATAAAATGCAAGCATCTCATAGTTCACATTTGATCAATTCAAACCTACTAGTTAATGAGCTGCTTGCTACCACGGTGTGATTTTATTATAAATAGCCCAACACAGCTGTGGCATGTCCTATTTACAACTACTTATCTTCTTTTCCTCTGTACTTTCCGTCATTTCACTTTTGTACCTAAATTCTTACATAATATTAATATATTGAAAACTCTAAACTGATATAGAGTAGAGATAAAAGTGAAAGATGAATTTGGAGAAACTATTTTTGTCATTTTTTATAAGATTATTGAAAAAATATTGGGTGTTTTGTAATAGAACTCCAACTAAAAGAGGAGAATGTAAGTTATATACTAAATTTTATGCTAAATATAAATAATAAATAATTATGTTTACTTTATGTTATTTTAATATATAATTTTTTTATAAAAATATATGTTAGGAAGAAGAAGAATCATCTTTGTCGGTATCAATTCAAAATCTTATTGAAAGCTCCTGTTTGTTTCATGTAAAAGTAACTCCAGTGAATAAGAAGTTGACCACTCAAAGCTTTACGGTGATAACAATTATAGATGAAGAAAAGTACAATGAAATCTTAAGTTCACAAGTAATATATCTATTTTTTTTTTTAAATATCATATTGTAAGTAGTTTTTGAAAATTTTAGTGACTATTTTTTGTTTGAATGATAGGATGATGAGACTGTAAGAGTTGCTGAAAATAGACAAGGGAAAATTGAAGAAAATGATGTTGAAAAAGTATCAAATGAGGAACCTAAAAGCACCTCATCAAAAAATCTAATGTTTGACCCCAAATCTGCAAAATTGAAGAGAAAATTAGGTTAGCATGTAAACTTATATGCCATATAATCTATGTTGTAGTTAAATATGTTCTAGAGAATTAATTTGATTCATTCACCAAATATTATAGTGAAATAGATTATGTTGAAGAAGGAAATTCAGAGTGCGAATCCTCCGTTAATATGAAAAACAATCGAAGTGGTTTCAATCATGACAAAGGAATCAATATGCTAGCTTAAAGGGAGAGGTTTTTTTTCAGATTTGTTTTTTAAAAGGAGTAAATATGCTAGCTTGAAGGGAGAGGTTTTTTTCATATTTTATTTTAAATAAATACTCTTTGTAGTTTGTATCAGTTTGAGTTTGATGGTTTATGAAAACAACTATTATAATTTTATAATTCCAATTGTGTGACGTGCCAAAGTCTTCAATTATATGCTATTATTATATAAACCGCCTGCACCAAGTAGTCAACAATTAACAAATTTCAATAATTAACAAATTTCAAATAAAATGAAGCTTTTGAAATTGAATTTTTTTTAATTTACAATATAGCAACCGTGCACAGTTTGAAACAAGAGGGATTCTATTAGCATGTCAGAACCATGTATATAATCAGAGATATCCTTGGAATCATAAAAGGTACAGGCAAACATGAGAGCAAAGTAATTATTAGCAAGTGTTTTGTCAAATCTATCAAAGAACCTATGGCAGAGGCATTGGGATTTTTTGCTCCCATGAGAATCACAGCAAACATTATTTTCCCTTTACAAAATGCATCAATATGATAGAAATTATATCTCAAGTGGTAAAAGGTAATAAAAATAGCTAATTTCTTATCATTACATTAATTTATGATTTGATGCTCATTATGAACAATAGGCACTAAAGAAAATTGTCAAAAATGAAAAATGTTATACATCTTTGTGCAAGGAGGACAGATTCAAGAGAATCGAGACAAAGCTTCAGTCATATACTTCTTGTTTAGATTGGCATACTTTACTTCACCCTCCTTTTTTTGGTTCCAAATGTCCTCTACTAAAATTATAAAACAAAAAATAGCCATTGAAACTCACAGCTATCATCCCATGAAAAATTCAGTTAAATGACAAATGAAACATCTAAATTTACGAATCAATGAGCCATTTGATTTCACTAAATTTATGAATAAACATTGGCTTCCCAACAACATATACAAATAACATTTTTATGGGATAAAGCATCTTTGGTTGTATAGATAAGCAAACATTTTATAATGCTAAACATTTTATTAAAATCGAATTACCAATAGCGGCCACCTTTCTCTTCTAGCGAAGAACATGCATTCAATATGGATATGGATAGCAATTTATGTACTACGGAATTAAACTAATGTGCTTGCATATTACCATCATATTTAAGAATTGAAGTGTGAAAAAAAATCAAATTGGTAATAAATATATTGTAATTATTTATACTAATATATTCTAATTGATCATAAATAGACCTTAATTAGTCATTTTGAACTATACAAATTGGTTATATCTTCATCCTAATTAATATTCTAATTACTTCAATTTAATTTTGGATCTTACTTTTGGGATATAAAATTGAAAACTTCATCTTTCTCATTCTTCACTTTCATTTGGCAAGAACTTCATCTTTGTTTCCCTTATTTTTCCCTTTCATTTGGTAAGTCTCTATTTATCTTCTAATGTTCTTATTTTCTCTCTCTCTCTCTCTCTCTCTCTCTCTCTCTTTTTTTTTTTTTTTTTTTTTTTATGAAGGTAATTTGAATTCTAAATAATTATACAATAGGATGTACATGCACATTATTTAAATTAATTTTTTTCCTTTTTTTGTAGAAATAAAAAAAAAATTACTATTGTAGTGGTTTTGCGATTCTTATGAAAATGAAAAGAGAAAGAATAAGTACAAATTATAATATAAAAATGAGTTGTGCATATAAAAATTTAAAACATGATTCATTATTAAGCGAATATATGGGAGCTCTTCAAATACATGTAAGATATTACTGTGGAGTTCTTTTAGAGTCTGCTAAGGATGGTACATCAAATGTTGGTTAAATTATCCATTCCAACTTCCTTATCATGTTGTTGCATTTGACAATTTGCGAAAAGAACATTTGAAAGGAATCCTCAAGAGGCTCTTTAATGATGATCTTGCTTGCGAAGAATTACTGCCCAAGTTAGACTCATTTCTCAAGCATTATGAAGCTTGTGGAGATGTCTACGTATTGCAGAAGTCCAAAATATAGAGATTGACAATGGCGATAATGAAATTCAGACACACAAATTAGACTGAAAATGAATAATATTGCTTTTCAATTGCAACTTTTTAGAACAATAAGAATTTCCTTTGGGGCTATGTAAATAGAAGGACTAACCATTTGTCAAGCTCACTTCTATTTTATGTAACGATATGGAAATGTTTCTATTTTTTATTAATTTCACTAGACTTTTTTTTTTTTTTTTTATTACAATTGGATTGCACTCTCCAATATCCAATCCCAGGTATTCCTCTCCATTGTAGCAATTTTATATATTTTATTCCATAGTGTGAAGTCAAGTCCGGATCGCATCTAAGCATTTAAATATTGAATTCGCACAATTTAATATTTAAAATTAATTTAATAAGATAATATATTAACAAATTTTTAAATAATAAATTATAATTAATTTAATCAATAGTATATTAACAAAACTAAATAATCCACTTATACATAAATAAATTTTATTGTAAATATGAGATATATAGTAATAGAATAAAAATATTTTTAATTAGGATGACATGTGCAAATATATTTATGTATGTACATATAAATTGCATAATTGACAAAAACATTGACATTGAACTACTTATGTCGATATATACTATTTAGTTAGTGTTGCATACAGGTTATAGATACAATCTATGTATATACTATTTATGTATATTTAAAAGTGATCATATTTTTATTTTAATTCTTATAAGAGATACAATTTTCTAACATAATAAATATATAAATAAATAATAAGATTTTCATTTAAAAGTAATAAATGTATAGATTAAAATTCAAAATTTTTGTATTCTATTAGTCCACATATTATTTATTGCCTTTGATTTTGATTTTTAAATATTATAATTTTGATATTAATTTATAGTAATAAATAATAAGATTTTCATTTGAAAGTAATAAATATACAAATAAATTTTAAAAACACCAAATAAAGAACACTTTTAATGGAAATATTCTTATCAAATGAAGAAAACTTATAACGAACATCAACCTAAATTATTGCCTATATATGCCAACTTATAATAAGAAAGGAATACTTTTCTTTTTGGCTTAATTTGACATCTTCTTTCTTATACTCTTCTTCTTTCTTATATTCTTCTTTCTAAGTTAGTAAATTTTACTTTTACATTTTCTTTTTGTCACTATACCATTCAAGCAAGAAATCAAATCAACACCATGCTTCCATCTCATGCTTCATCCAGCAAGAAAAATTACCATAATGTTGTAGTTAATTATGCAATACAAAATAATATTTACACTACATATGAAACAAGCATTGATGCACAATTCATTGTTCCAAGTGAGTTATATTCAAATTATAAAAAAATTATAATAAATTGAGTAAACCTTTTTTGACAAATACTTTTTTCAGACACAAATCATTAGACAACTTCATCTCCTTCCTACCTCTCTTGACATGTATGACGCTTTTATTATTATGAGATAATATGACGCAACGTAAGCAAAAAGGATAAATCCAATTTTCGGGTTTCAAAGGATATCTGAATTATCTGATATATCAAATAGGCCAAAATAAGAATCTAAATAGGGGGTTTGAAATCCTAGGTACAAAACTGCCATAAATGACGAGATTACAATATTACCATAAATAAAAATAGGAAGCTAAATAAGATGGACGCCACAAACAGTGTCAAAAACAGAGCTAAATATCAAGACTTATGATAGAAATATAAAGTTTCTATAAATAGACTAACTGCCATTTTAGAGGCTCAAACGAAGGAATTTGGCCGAAAAACGATGTCGCTCATTGTCAAATACAATGATTTTGAACTGATGTCCCATTTCCTTTTGAATCGCATATTTATAAGGCCTAAAATTGCAGCTGGCCCGAGTTAGTATTTTTTGTACTTGGGTTACTTATTGTCCTAATGGCTCAGGAATCTCTCTAAAATAGCCTCCACGTCAGTCTCCTCCACTTGGCAAAAACTCGTCCTCGAGTTGGACTCTGGATCAGGGTACAATGGTTCTTCAGAAAAATGGTAGGATGACAGATCCGCTACAGTGAAAGTGTTTGAAATACCCATAGCTTAAATATGGCATGTTTAGAAAAAGTAAAAAAGGTCTTCACTATTTTAAACTAACACTTCTTATTATATTATTTAAATTATTTTGCATTTGTATCATTAGAAACAAATAAACATGTCAATGAAATGGACTATCATTTGTCTGCACTTGAAGCTAGAAGAAAAAGAAGATACATATTAGATTGCCAAAGGATAATGAAAGTCAAAAACAAAGGACCTCTTATAAAACCAGGTATTGACATGTTCTTAACCATCATTCTACTATAGCATTAAAATACAAATTATTAAAATATTGTCTTGCTTTAAGAGAAAATAATGCAATTCCATATAAAGTGGAAAAGCAAATTTCAAGGAACTATATTCACATAAAGGTGGATCCATATCAAAATGGTCTTACTCTAAGGCCCAGCATAAATTCACCTTTCTTTGAGTGAATAAAGAAAGCATGCTACTATCCTACCTAATAATAATTTCTCTAATTTAATAGGATCTTTTTATGGATTTTTCTTTTTCTAAGTTGCATGTTTGTATGTTTTCAGGAGAAAAAATTCCAATACAGTAAAAAATCCAATCATTTCTCATACTAATGCCTCTTACACTCAACATAGATAGAGATCACATCCAAAGAGAATTCTTATGCAAACTTATGATTGATTAATTTTGCCATTCAATACAAAAGAAATTTAATCTTTAAGGAAATTTATTCAATTTTTATTTTTTAAAATTACCATTATAGTTTATTTAATAATAATTTTAACTTATTTTGCATATGCATCGTCAAAAACAAATAAACATATCAATGAAATGGACCATCAATTGTCTGCATTTGAAGCTACAAGAAAAAGAAGATATATATTAGATTGGCAAAGGATGATGAAAGCCAAAAACAAAGGACCTCTTAAAAGTATTGATATGTTTTCAACCATCATTCTACTATAGTATTAAAATACAAATTATTAAAATATTGTCTTGCTTTAAGAGAAAATAATGCAATTCCATATAAGGTGGAAAAGCAAATTACAAGGAATTATACACATATTAATATGCAGGCACTAAATGAATTGAGAAATCAAACAAAAGACATCTATTGCAAATTTCCACCAGGCAATCCAATCAAAAGAGACCAAAATTGCCATTTAAAGAGACATGTATTTAGAAAGAGTATGTCGATCTTGGAAAACCAAAATATGAATGTAGCAACTATGGGGCTTTGATGTGGTATAAAGAACGAGTTAAGAAAAGACATGATCATAATGGCTTAGGTTTCTCCTTATACTGTCAACATGAAAGAGTTCATCTACTACTATTGAAGGAAAGTCCACCACTTTTAAAAGCTTTGTTAAATTATAAAGGAGGACCAAGGAGTTCTAAATTTAGAAATAACATAAGAGGTTATAATGTAATATTTTCTTTTACTTCAATGGGAGCAAAAATAGATAATTCCATAAATCATTGTTGTGGACCACCTATTTTCAGAATTAATGGGCAAAGCCACTATAAGATAGGCAGCCTCTTGCCACCTCCAGGCAAATACCTAAGAGTTGCATAAAATTACTTCTATGACAGCACAAATGAAGTACACAATAGGATGAAATCAATTAAAAGAGGACATGCCAGAAAATCTTGATGAATCCATAGTAAAAGAATTGATAGAGATGTTAGGCACAGAGAATCCAATTGCACAAGTCTTTACAAAGGCAAGAGATAAATTCAAAGATATTAAGCCTACAACAATCAAAATAAGAGTTCTTGGCCATAGAAATCATGAACCAAGACAATATAATGCTACTACTTCTCCTGAAGTTGCAGCTTTAATAGTAGGAGATTTGGGTGATAGTAATGTAAGAAGAGATGTTGTCATAAAACATAAAAAAAAAAAATGGCTTATAAAGAATTATAGAATTGCACCCATCTTTTATAGTAATGCAATATCCTCTTTTGTTTCCCTATGGAGAAGATGGATACTATGTTGGAATTCCTTATATAAATATCCCCAACAACAAGAAAAGAAAAAGAAATGATGTCATTGTGAGAGAGTATAATGCATATAAACTACAAACAAGGAAAAATGAGGGCAAAACTCTAATAATTGGAGGGAGATTATATCAATAGTACATTGTTGATGCTTACACTGCAATTGAAGAGGAAAGGCTATGATGGAAAAGAAACAACCAACAACATTTCATAATTGAATTTTATAAGAATTTGAATGATGCAATTACTAAAAGAGATAGTTTTGCAGCATCTATCGAAATGTGAATAATATTTCCACCATCTTTTATAGAGGGCCCAAGATATATGGTTCAAAACTATCAAGATGCAATGGCTATATGTCAATGGGTTGGAAATCTTGATCTATTTCTAACCTTCATGGCCAATCCAAAGTGGCCAGAGATAAAATATATGTTAAATGAAATAGAAGGATAAACATTAGATAACATACCAGATGTAATTTCTAGAGTTTTTAAAATGAAGTTGGATTAATTACAAAGTTTTATCAAGGATAGCAAAATCTTTGGAACGGTGTACATAGGTATGAAAAGAGAAGAAGAATTATTTTTGTTATTTCTTATTGGTACCAAGTTAATTCATAACAAAATTGAGAACTATTATTATTTAAATCAAATAAAATACTAATGTTCTCTACTAATTATAAATATTCTCATATGTCTACACAATAGAGTTCCAAAAACGAGGGCCGCCCCATATGCATATTTTGTTGTGGTTTGGTTCTGATAATAAGATTCCAACTCCAGAAAAGAAAAACAAAATTATATCAGCAGGGATTCCAAACAAAGATATAGACCTTGAAGGATATGAAGCAATTGCGGAATATATGATGCATGGACCTTGTGGAGATGCAAATAAAAATTCTCCATATATGGTCGAAGGAACTTGCAGCAAGAAATTTCCAAAAAAATTTAATAACCAAACAACAGTTGACCCAAATGGCTACCCATCATATCAAAGAAGAGATGACAAAAGATTTGTACAAAAAGGAGCTATCAAACTTAACAATAGGTATATTGTTCCATACAACAAGGAACTTTTAGTACGATTTAAATCTCATATTAATGTTAAATGGTGCAACAAATGAAAAGCAATCAAATATTTATTCAAATATATAAACAAAGGTCCAGACAAAGCAACAATGATAATAGAATAGAATATTTCAACCACACCACGACAAAGGAAGTAGAGATAAAAGAGGTAGATGAAATCAAATCATATCTAGATTATTGTTATGTGTCAACATGTGAAGCAAGCTAGAGAATTTTTGAATTTGACATACAACATAGAACTTCAGTCGTGCGAAGATTGCCATTCCATCTCCCAAACCAACAAAGAATAACATGTAGAGACTCTGACAATATTTTAAATATCTTGCAAAGAGAAGATGTTGACAGTTCAATGTTCTTGAAATGGATAGAAAAGAACAATAATGATGAAGAAGTAAGACAGTTAACTTATGCAGATTTTCCAACTATGTATGTATGGCAAAAAGATAAAAAGAAATGGTCAAAGAGAAAAATGGGATGAAACATTAGCAGAATTGTTTATACACATCTGACTTCAGGTTGGACATATGCCAAATATTATTATTATTTTAATATTTATGCATTTTCTAGTTGAATCTCATTTATAAAAATGAAAAAAATATTTTTATAACTAATTCAAATGCAATTTATATTACAGGAGAAAGATACTATTTGCGACTATTGCTTAACATTGTGAAAGGGCCAAGAAGTTATGAAGAAATTAGGACATTAAATGGTGTCACATATCCAACATTTTATGAAGAAATTAGGACATTAGATGGTGTCACATATCCAAAATTCAAACAAACATGTTATGCATATGGTTTGCTAAATGATGACAAGGAGTGGAATGGTACTATTAAAGAAGCAAGCCAATGGGCTTTTGCACCTCAATTGAGACATCTATTTGTGACTATTTTACTATTTTGCTAAGTTTTTGATCCTCTACAATTATGAGAATCAAATTGGGAAATACTAGCAGATGACATACTATACAAAAAACACAGAGCATTTAAGCATCCTGAACTCCTACTCACAGAGGACCAGCTTAGGAATTTTTGTCTAATAGAAATTGAAAAGATTTTGAACATAAATGGAAAATCAATCTCAAATTTTGAGTACCTACCTAAAATCAATATGACACTGCTGCGACAATTAGAGAATAAGCTTACGAGAGAAGAGCTTAATCATGATGTTGAGAAGTTTAAGAAAGAACTTACAATATTATTGCCATCACTGAATAAGGAGTAGAAGGAAATCTATGATTCAGTTATTGATTCCATAATATAAAAAAAAGAAGGAAAATTCTTTTTTGTATATGGGCATGGAGGAACTGGAAAGACCTTTCTTTACAAAACAATAATTACAAGATCAAGATCTGAAAGAAAAATAGTTCTTATAGTAGCATCATCAGGTAATAATATTTTAAAATCATTATAAAAAATAGGCAATAATTTTAATACTTTTGTAATCTAACTAATAAAAGCTTTATTATTATAGGTATTACATCGTTGCTGCTTCCAGGAGGGAGAACAGCTCATAACAGATTTGATATACCACTAGAGATATTTCAAAATAGTACATGTGGTATAAAATGAAATACAAATTTAGCTGAACTAATACAGCAAACAAACTTGATAATTTGGGACGAGGCACCCACGGGACATAAATATGCATTTGAAGCTGTTGATAAGAGTTTCAGAGATATTCTGTCAGCGAAAGATGTTAGAGCATCAAAAAGGTTATTTGGAGGAAAAACAATTCTACTTGGAGGAACTTCAAACAAATCCTCCTAGTTTTACCAAAAGGAACAAGACAAGATGTTGTCCAATCTGCACTAAATAGATTGTACTTATGGGATTATGCAAAAGTATTTATATTATTAAAGAGCATAAGAATAAATAATCTTACAATTGATGTACAAGTTGATAAAGAAAAACAAGACTTTAATAAATGGATATTAGATATCAGAGATGGAAATGTAGAGGTACATAAAAGAAATGGTGAGGATGACCAAACATTTATAAGAGTACCTGATCAATTTCTAATAGATGCCAAGGAAAGTGAAATACAAAGTATTTTTGAATCAACTTATCCAAACTTCAACAAAATGATGGAAGATGAAGAATATCTTACCAAAAGAGCAATATTAACACCATTAAATGAAACGGTTGATGAAGCTAATGACTATATAATAGATTTGCTAAAGGAGAAATAAAACTATATAGAAGCTTAGATGAAAATTGCAAGGGATCAATAGAAAATGAAGAGCAACTGCAAATGTATCCAACAGAATTTCTAAACACTTTGAAGTTATCAGGATTACCAAACCATTTGTTAAAGTTAAAGATAGGAATTCCAGTCATGTTACTAAGAAACATCAATCCTTCATTGGGTATGTGCAATGGTACTAGATTGATAATATCACAACTTGGAAAATATATTGTTGAAGGCAAATTAATAATAGGAAATAAATTTGGTACTAAAGTTCTTATCCCAAGAATTACTATGAGCTCTTTCGAAACAAAATGGTCTTTCATCGTCAAAAGAAGACAATATCCCTTAAAGACATGTTATTCCATGACTGTCAATTAGAGTCAAGGACAACCATTGAAACATGTTGGCCTTTATCTTCCACTACCCGTATTTAGTCATGGGCAACTATATGTTGCTGCCTCAAGAGTTACTACACCAAATGGATTAAAAATACTTATAGAAGACAACAATCCAAATAATAAAGGTTACACTAAAAATATTGTATACAAAGAGGTGTTCAACAATTTACCAAAGGTATGCATATTTATAATTTTATATCTTATAATTTCATTATCCAAACTAATTTTACAATCATAATATTTACACTATTTTTCTTTTTCTCCATATAGACACAACATTGATTTGAACTATTCACAATCAAAATTAATAACCAGATATGTTGATTCAAGTTCCATGAAAAAAAAAAGACAGTAAGGATCAAAATAAAGGTCAGATTCTCTATTGCATATATATATATATATATATATATATATATATATATATATATATATATATATATATATATATATATATATATATATATATATATATATATATATATTATCAATTGGGATGAATTACTTCTTTACATTTGTTATTGTTTATTAAAATATAATTCTTCTTAAAGAATTGATTAATCATCATATATTTGCCAAATTGCTATGGTTAAGGGTATGGCATCCATACCAAACGGGATGTCATCCCTACAAATAAATAACAATAGTTAACTTTCTACAATTTACCAAAGGTATACATATTTATAATTTTATATCTTATAATTTCATTATCCAAACAAATTTTACAATCACAATATTTACACTATTTCAAAATTAATGAATTTTTACTCAAAACATGTTTTGTGGTTGCTCCATCATGGCTTATGATCTGGTTCTCAATTTTTTCAATTGAACTAATTGAGTTGGACGAAGTTTGATAACCATGATATTATCCATATATTAAATAAATGTATATAATGATTGACAATTATGTGATCATTGAATCATAACATAATAACAATTATCTATCCCATTGTACTTTCATTTATAAAATAAGTAAGATATTCTTAATTGTGTAAATAAAGATAAGAAAAATATGAAATGAAATCAAAACGATGCCCTATATTTATACAAAATTTTTCTATGGTATATTTTAGATTTTAAAAAATGAAAATTTAAAAATAATATATAAAGCAAAGTTATATAATACATAATTTCATGTCCACATTTAATGAAGATATTTTTTATTTACAAATTTAAAATAATGATTTAAATATAATATTATATAAAACCGTGCAAAGCACGGGCTTCCAACTAGTAATAATTGAAAGCTTAAATATATTTGGGATTAACAACGAAGATACCTTAGCAACATGGATTATGTACTTGCACCGTAGGTTTATCTCTTTTATCATCTATTATCATCCAAGCGAATAAATAATTAAAGAAAAATATAGATTCATATTATTTTTTTTTTCCCAAAGAGACATAAAGACAATAAAAATAGGAAATCCTACCTGGTAGAAGGAAATTAATTCAAGTTAACTTCATTTCTTTTATAATTTCTTTCTTTTTAGCATGGAGAAAAAAATTGAACATCAGTCTATTATCTAAATTATAAGTTTATTTATCATTAATTTAATCATTGGTGTGCATAATTTCCCTTTTTTTTTTTTGTACTATTGCTAAATATTAAGTAATTTTTTTAGGAATAGCCAAATATTAAATATAGTGTGATTGCTCTAGAAGATATGATAAATTTTCACTTTTGTCTTTTCTAAACTTGAACATATTATGATAAAATAGCCATATATTAAATATAATTAAAATTTTAACTTATTATTTTAAGTAAATATTAATCTATTTGAGATTTTAAGTAATAAGTTAACAAATAACTTAAACTAGTATATTTTAATTGTGAATATTGAATGGTATTATTAAATACCTTTCAATTGTAATTATCTTTTGTAAAATCCAAAAAAAAATATTGAAAAGTATTTTCACCACAATTCGGTTTGTTTATCCTTTCAATTGATGGACTTTTCATATATATATATATATATATATATATATATATATATATATATATATATATATATATATATATATATATGTATATATATAATTGAGAAAAGTGCAAGTAAAAATGATTAGCAAAAAAAAAAGCTTCTAAGAGGGAAGGTTTTGTTCTTTAAAAACAATTTTACTAATATTGTAATGATAGAAGATTTAACTCATGGAAGCATATTTTACTTGTGCTCAGGTGGTCTAAGGCTAAGCAATAAACTTTAACAAAAATCCCACATTGAAAGATAGAGGAGAGATTACACCATAAAACATCTTATAAAAAGGAAGTTTTAAAACTACACATCAACAAATTAAACAATCCAATCAATACTCAATTCGCAAACAAAATCAGTTCTCTTAACATCACCGCTCATGCACTCTACACATTTTCAATCCATCATATTAATCGCTTGCCTTTCATGCATGCCAACACAGTTAAGATGAGACCCATGCTCACAACCACGTTCTCACACTCTAGCTTCCCACAAGCCCTACACGCTAGCAACCCCACCTCTCCAGGCAATCCAAGTGCAATTTCAAACTTCAAGTCCTCATTATCGTGAGAAGAACAGACAACATCAACAGAATCAAGCTCATGCAGGTTAAGAGTCTGGGTGGATGTTGGGTCCAAGTTTGGGGTAAGACAGTGAAAGGAGGAGAAGAAGAGAAAGAGAGGATTTCATTGAGATCGATGCCTAAAGGAGAGTAATTGGTAGTCTGGCTTGGCAACAGTGGCAGCGATGTAGTATAGAATTGCCAGAAGTGCATGGATCGAGGTTTATTAGTTCCCAATAAGTTTCTATGGTTTGCTTTTTTTTTTTTTTTTTTTTTTTTTTTTGATTTTTTTTATTTGTTTGTTGATAATTGTCTGAAGCTTAAATGAAAGGTAGGAGTATTTTAGATATTAAAAATTTTATTTATTTATTTATTAATTTTTTAAAGAAATTTTGAAAAAATTTAGATGAAATGACCAATTTGTGTAATGGAATGAAATATCAGGGACTATAAAGAGCACATTCCTTAAACTACAGGAATCAAATCATTGATTTAAGTAAACTTTAGAAAATAAATAGTACTTTATTCAAATTAAATTTATCTTTTTTTTTAGTTAAATTTAACTCAAGGAAAAAAAAAAATACTCTTATAGATATTTTGATGGTACAACATATCTAACTGGGTAATAAATTATGGTTTAATATTTTCTACTTTCTAAGAAGTACTACTTTAGTCTACTTATTTCATA
The DNA here is from genome assembly GCA_947687605.1 of Reutealis trisperma. Taxonomy (NCBI): domain Eukaryota; kingdom Viridiplantae; phylum Streptophyta; class Magnoliopsida; order Malpighiales; family Euphorbiaceae; genus Reutealis; species Reutealis trisperma. The sequence continues at coordinate 350,125 of CANTUT010000520.1, read as the reverse complement.
CCAAACAATATCCAAGTGAAATGACGATATTATTATTATTGGTTGCACTCTTCACTTATGAATTGTCAAAATTATGCTCTTCTTAATCAACATTGTTGCTAGATTTCATACCGGTTTCTCATTTTAATAAATAATGTCCATTTAATTCATTAATTTTTATAAAATGAATTTTTGACCACTATCACACTAGTTAATAGCAATTATTTTAGATAAATATGATTATAAAATTATTGCTAAAAACAAAAAATAACTCTAATATGGGTCCTACCAGTCAAATCCAAGACAAGCCCAAATGCTTTAGATAGCAAACCTTAACACATCCAAACAATCAAGTCTAAGCAACCAATAGTAATCAGGCCCAAGGCCACACCTCACGCCTTGCCAAGAGATCATTCAAGCACCAAGCACCTCACTTCAATAACACCTCGCCTCACTGACTAATGATCTTGCCTAGCTTACAAAGGAAGTCATCTCCAACAACTCTTTACAAATTCATTTGATATGTGATTTCTGCCACCTTTTGGAATAAGATCAGTCACCCTTGACACAAAACTCTACATCCACTGAAATAGTCACATCATTACCATGTCCATCTATAGAATAATATGATCGTGACTCATCAATCACTCACACCCATTCAACTTACTTTCTTCGATACTCTCAGTGAGAAAGCACTATAAATACCAAATTTTTTCTAACTCTAAAGAGACTTTTAGGAGAGAAAAAGAAAATTCTTTGAAAGGAAAAGGCTGTCTAAAGAACCATTTGGCTAATCACCATTCTTCTGGCCACCTTCAGGGCAAAAACAAAAAAAGAAAAAAAAGTATCACCAAAAAAAAAAAGTATCTCGGTCACACTTTTTCCTAAGCTTTTAATTTCATACATGTAGTGGCACTGACTTAAATATTAGAGGGCTGCGCTAGGCCATAAGCTTGGTGCTTCATGTCTTTGCCATACAAGTTGAAAGTCTCAACACCAATAAAAAAGCCTAACTCCACACCTTCTAGCTGCTAAAGTCAACTACCTTCCAACAACGAAGGCCTAACACTTTCAACTCAACTCAACCATACTCACGAAAATCCACCATCTCTCATACACTTAGTAGTTCACATGTTTCTCTTTCCAAACTTTTTCTATCTAGGTTTAGCACATGTCGACTTAGGCCTAGTGCCTAGGGCTCCTTATCTTGACAGATGGGTGGCCTCAAGACCCAAGGCCTGTTAGAAAAAATCTTATTAACAGTTCTTTCAGATAAAAATAATTAGATTAATTTCAAGATGAATTGAATAAAAAAAATAAATTTTTAATAGAATTGTTATGATATATTATAAAATTTGATTGATGTCTTTCCATATACATGAATATTCTAGTTTCCATATTAGTATTGATTGTATTTTCCTTATTGGAAAAACTTTCTATTTCTTGTATTTTCCTGATTGGAAAAGCTTCCTATTTATTTCTCTTCTGTACTCTATATAAAGGGCTTAATACTATTGAATGGAACAATTAGAAAAACTATTCTCTTCTCTATATTCTTTGTTCATGTTCTTCTCCATTTTATTTATAACACGCTATCAGTACGAATCGTTTTACAATATTATTCATAATTTTGGATAGCTTGTGGTTTGCTACAACCCAGCTAAGACGAAAAATTTGAAGAAATTAAATTCAAGATTTATGGTAAACAATTTTTGTCTAATTAATTACTATTATTAATAATATTTATGTATCAAATACATTTTTTTTAAGAAAAAAAAACTAAATCGTTTTTTTTTTTTAAGAAATCGTTTGAACATATTGGGCTGATTAATTTGAAAAAATTATTTTTTCTTCTCTCTTACAGTCATTTATCTCAAATCCTTTTTTTTAATTTTATAAAGATTTGATATACTATTTAATGATTAATCAATTAAATTCTAGTTCCTGAAGAGCTAGCATTATATTTTAAATACCAGTTATTGAAGAACTAGTATTATTTATAGTTCCTAAAGAACTAATTAAATAAATAACTAAGTTATGAGTTTCTAGAGAATTAGTATTATATTTTAAATTCTAGTTCCTGAAAAACTAGTATTATTTATAATTCCTAAAGAACTAATTAAATAAATAACTAAGCTATGAATTCCTGAAGAACTAATAATAATTACAGTTCTTGAAAAATTGGTATTCCTTATAGTTTTTGAAGAATTAGTATTCTTTACAATTTTTGAAAAACTGATATTCTCTACAGTTCCTGAAGAACTGATATTCTATATAGTTTCTGAAAAACTAATTAAAGTAAACAAATTCATTAAAAAATCATTAAATGTTCCTGAAGAACTAAATACATTATCTACAAGTCTTTAAAAGACTGATTTTATTATGATTTTATATTAGACAATATTAATTGATGAGCCTCGACATCATGAGTAAGAATTATTTATATTAGTGTCACTCTTTCGAGTAATCAAATAAATAAAATAGATATCCTTGGAAAATTGATATTTTATGTTCCTAAATAACTAATAAATTTGATTTAAGCTACACAAATTGAATAAATTGGATATCAATAAAGTATCTGCGTATGGCCATAATATTAAGGTAAACCATTTTACTTTGATTTTTCTGTTTTGGGTGTTTCATTGTTGTTTATATGTATTGGAATGATGGGTATGGCCTATTTGATTTACCAACCAAATTGCAACTTTTAATTGGTTATCAATTATAACAACACATTTTATGCATAATTTTAAAGTCATGGCTTATATTTTTTTTTGGCATAAAATCCGACCCTAAATTATTCATTTATTGATTGATTGACTTGCTTTATGGGAAAATGGTGATCTTGCCTTCATATTAATAGGTTTACTTGATTCATTAAATTGAGATTGATTTTACTAGTGTATATATTATTACATATCCTTCGGTCTTAGCATCTCAACTCAAAATTTATTTTATGAACAATACATGTCTCATATATATATATATATATATATATATATATATATATATATATATATATATATATATATATATATATATATATATATATATATATATATATATATTTGTTAGTTGAATAGCCTACAAGAAAGTTATGTGTGTTATATATGTTTTGAATTTACTTATGTCAATATGTATTAGATATGAAAACAATTAGAGATTTAAATGTGAGATGGGATTAATATAAATTATATAAGTAACATGATTTTGTTAATTTGTGAATTGATGAATTTATTTCTGGATTGCATACATTGTTGGATTTATGTTGATATAGAGAAACATAATTAGTGCTTACCTTTCTTTGGTAGGATAAATTATGAATTTAATGTTTGTTAAATTAATATTAATTTATTTTCTGATTGGTCTATTTAGATATATTTTAAATATATGCAAATTAAGTTATTTAAATAAAGTGAAGTATAGTGAATTAAAGTTTGGTTGATAATTTTTATATGCTCTTGAATTTAATGAAAATAATTTTTGACATGAGTTGTTGATAATGAAATGCATTTAGATGCTAGCAAAAGTAAAAGCTATTATCTACTTAAACCTCATTTAAGTGAGGATTTAAAGGTTGAATATCTTACTATTAATGATTTTTATATTTTCTAGAAGAGTTTTAAAGATAGATATAATCACTTGAAATATGTGGTACTACCATAAACTCAATATAATTGGTTAAACCTACACCTACAAGACTTGAAGTCTATTTGAGAATATAATTTAACCATGTTTAAAATTACTTCATAGCTGAAATTGTGCTGTAATAAAGTTACATGCTCCTGTAGTAGCAATATAAAAAGTAAAAATTTACAAATATTATTTTTCTAGTGGTTGCAAAGAATAATTGTTAATAAGAAATCATCAAACAATGCCCACTAGTACAAATGTATTCTCTGAAGTGAATACTATAAATCATTTGGTATATAATGAGAATTCTAAAAGAATAATTGCTAATGAGAAATCATCAAATAATGCCTATTAGTACAACTATATTCCCTGAAGTGAATACTATAAATCATTTGGTAAATCATGAGATTTTGAAAGAGGAACCACCCATATAGAAGACACAACTCAATTTAATATTGATGATTTTATGTAAACTCCTTGAAGGAGTAATTTGCAAGGATTTTATAAGTTGTGTATTATAATGAGTTATTTAATTACTGTTTTATCCCTAGTATACATGCACAATATATTGCGTTGAACCTGCAGTTCAAGCATTGAACTTATAGTTCAATAATTAAACCTTGAAAGTTTGGCATGAATGCCATTATGTACATCATATATACTCTCCCTTGAAACTTGTATAAGGACATGAGTCATAAATTTTTTCTGTGCCATGAATATATTAAATCTATCTCAATGTGTGATAATGGGTCCACAAAAGAGACTATAAATTTGTTTTGATGAGGCATATTTTTCAACATTAGGGGGAGGAAAAGCACCTGCAGTGCTAAAGAATGTCGAGAAATTTATTAGAAGAAAAACCCTTTAAATAATTTTAGTCCATGTACAAGTTAGAGTGAACCAGAAGTTCACAAAATAATACAATTGCAACAAATTGCAACTTAACTGCCAAATGCATTTATAGATGCTAAAAGAGTGACAAAGTCTCATATTACAGCTGCTAATACCCTAGCAAGGGTTGTGATTCCAATTGCAAATAAAAAATCAATCAATCTCACTACACGCCAAAAGTGTGGATAGTAAATTGGAACTAAAGACAAAAATCCACGGAAAAGAAAAGCAGCGCCACTCATAAAATCTCCTGAAGAGAAACCTCCTGAAGAGGAAGATCTCAGTCAAAAAGCTATAGCTAATTATGAGACACAGACTGAGACAACGGAACAATTAGATCCTCCAGATGTGACTTCTGGAGTTGATGATCATATAAATGAAAACTATGAGATCTCAATTATTTTGTGATATAAGAAAGAGTTGATAGAAATTTAATTTTGTCGACGATGAATTTGCCTCAACAGTAGCTTTTGCTGTGACAAGAGAAAATATGGATCCATAATCTATAAGTATAACTGAATATTAGCATAAACATGATTGATCATCATGGAATGAGGCAATTAAAGTAGAGCTAGACTCGTTCTATCATTGATTATGACAAAAATAATTCTCTTATTATGGAAATGATCATGTTCCGATACTTAATTAATATGGCAGTTAATGAAAGGCTTATTGTACGCCTTATGAAAGTAATAAGAGTCCCAGAAGGACTAAGTATATTATAAATGAATACACATTAAACATATGACATATATTTCATCAAATTGCAAAAATCTATGTATGGATTAAAGCAATATGGACATGTGGTATGATTATTTTGAGTAAATTCTTATTGAAAGAAAGATATGTGAATAATACATTATGTCCATTTGTATTCATAAAAGATCATAGAATGGTATATGTTATTATTGCAGTATAAGTTGATTTAAATATCAATGTGACTCCTAATGAACTCAAATAAATATGTATCTGTTTGAAAAGTGAGTTTGAAATGAAAAATTTAAAGGAAATGAAATTTTGTATCGGCCTGCAGACCGATTATTAAGGAGTCCTAATACACCAGTATGCTTATGTGGAAAAGATATTTAAGCAATCTTTGCATGGATAAATCTTCTCTCTCAACCACACTAATAGGTGGTCCACTCACTAGAAGTGAAGAGAGACCCTTTTATACCTAAAAAAGATAATAAAGAGCTGTTTGGTCTTGAAGTACCATATATAAGTGCTATATGGCACTCTTGTGTCTTGCAAATTGCATCAGGCCTGATATTGCATTTGCAAGAAAAAAATTCCTAGCTAGGTATAGCTTTGCACCTACAAAGAGATATTGGAGTGGTGTAAAAAGTTATCTTCAATATACTATTAATATTATAATTCATATTTGAAATTGGTCTATATGCAAATATTGGTTATTTGCTTAGTTTATATGATGGTAGATTTTAGACTGGCTATGTATTCACATATAGTGGTATTGCAATTTTATAAAGATTTTTATGGTCCTGAAGTATCTCACTAAAAGATACTCCCATTGTATTTTGAAAATAATGCAATTTGAATTGCACAAATTAAAGGTGGTTATATTAAGGGTAACGAAGTAGACATAAACTTCACCCAAATTCTTGTATATATATAAGCTCCAAAAGAGATATCCACCAAATTCGCTTGAGTGACAATTTAACAGACTTATGTATTAAGTTTTTACCTAATGTGGTATTTAAACGGCATCGTTTCATCAATTAGTATACACCGTGTTAAAATCTGTCATCATCAGGGGGAGCGAATTAGTATATGATTGTACTCTTTTTTCTTAGTCAAGTTTTTATCCCACAGGATTTTCTTGGACAAAGGTTTTAACGAGACAATATGTGCAATGAAAAAATAGCGCATGAAATATACTCTTTTCCTTAGATATGTTTTTTTCCACTGGGTTTTCTAATAAGGTTTTTAACGAGTTATATTCATAGCGCAAGTAATATCCTAAGGGAATACTACAAATAAATTATTATATGTGGATATTACTTAAACATCATTAAGTATACGATTTGACAACTTGACAGATTTGTTTACAAAAGCACTCCTTACAATCACATTTGAAAAGTTAGTCAACAAAATTAGCATGCGTCAGCTAAGAGATATTTGGTAGAAATCATATTTTCATGAGGGGGAGATTTTAATGCACTGTACTCTTTTTTTCTTAGCCTAGGTTTTGTCCCATTGGGTTTTCCTAGTAAGGTTTTTAACGAGGCAGTGTTATGCCGCAAATCCCTACAAGAATAATGTACTCTTTTTCCTTTACTAATATTTTTTCCCACAAGGTTTTTCCTTAGTAAGGTTTTAACGAGGCATATTCTTTGTAAAAGACATCAAGGGGGAGTGTTATGATATATTATAAGATTTGATTGATGTCTTTCCGTATACATAAATATTTTAGTTTCCATATTAGTATTGATTGTATTTTTCTTATTGGAAAAACTTCCTATTTATTGTATTTTCCTGATTGGAAAAGCTTCCTATTTTTTTCTCTTCTATACTCTATATAAAAGGCTTAATACTATTGAATGGAACAACTAAAAAAACTATTTTCTTCTCTATATTCTTTGTTCATATTGTTCTCCATTTTATTTATAACAAGAACGGCATTTAGTTATACTATCATCCCAAGTGATATATAAATCAAAATTTTTATTTCTCACTCATTTAATTTATTTTTAAATTATTATTTTTTAACTAGTGTTATTAGGACACTAGTTAAAAAACCGTTTTACCTTTTTAAAATATGCATGTACATGTGCTTTCTCGAATTTCTAATGAATGTTTTAATTTATAATCATTTTTTTTCCTGAGAAAGTCTTTAATAAATAATAAAGCTGTATAGTCCTATGAAGGGTTTTTTTTTTTTTTTTTTTTTTTTAAGCCAATGAAGTTTTAGTGTATTAAACTTGGCATTCACGTAGTCAAAAAGTTGAGAGAATCTGTTGCTGCCATCACCCATGACGCTAATGTTCCCCCGTCTTCACAACGCCAGATCCAATCATTCGTCGTACCAACACAAGTTGGACCTGCCTTCTCAAATCCCAGTTTCCTAACTCCTCTTGGTTTTTTTTTTTTTTTAAACTCAAATTTAATATAAATAGAAAACAAACGATAATGAAAAATTGAACCTGAAATATTTTAATCTATGAGCCTTAGACTTAGCCTTAGCCAACCCCACTAAAGCATCAATGGCAACTCAGACGAAAAATAATTTTTAGAATTTTAGTATCTCAAATATTTAAATATACTAATTTATTGTTAAAAGTAGTTTGTATAATCACTACTTTTCTTATTTTGTTTCTATCTTTCAAGATTCAAATATAAATCAATTATTTAGATGATATATTTACTTATAATTAAATTATATATTAATATACATAAAAAAATGTTTATTAATATATTGATAAAAGTTAGATTACACTATTAAATTCTTTTTAGAATAAAATTTAATTTTAATTAGCGTATAAAATTTAATTGATAATTTGTTGGAACAACTAAAAAACTCATTAACAAAATCAATTTACTTAAAAATTAAAGAAAATGACAAGCTACGTTGGAGAATTTATAATTAATATAATTTATGAATCATTTTCCTTTTCATTTTATTAATCTTAATTTTAGTTAGAATTAAATTTTATAGAAAAATAAACTGTAAGAAATTAATTATAAAATGTAGATTAATAAAAATCCATTGCATTTCATTCAGTTCCAAATCAAATATTTTCCTAAAAGGAAGCAAAAACAAAAATGACAAGTAGCTCTATTTTTTTTTATTTTTTTTTTTGGATAATTTTTATATTTTTCTTTTAATTTCTATAGTTTTAATCCACCAATGACAAAATAGCCTTTGAGATACAAAAGTCAAAATTGGCGTCTATGCAAAAAACAGATTATAATTTCTCCTTGTCTTTGGACCTTCCCAACCCATTGAGAACAAGACAATACTAATAGATAAGTACACGTGTCAATATCTCCAATATTTCTTGAAAACTATATAGATGAGAGTTAATGAAAACACAAATTTCATAAAAAATCTTCAAGATAAAATAACAGAGAATCATAGAAAAAAAGAAGCAAAAATGGCAGAATTGTTCTTTAAGCAAGCAGAGCAATACGCAGAGGGCAGACCAACTTACCCACAGCAATTGTTTCAATTCATTGCCTCTAAAACTCCCAGTAAAGACCTTGCTTGGGATGTGGGTACTGGAAGCGGCCAGGCAGCTCAATCTGTGAGTCCTCTTTTCTATGTTTTTCTCTTATAATTCCTTTCTTTTTTTTTTTAATATGCATATTCTAATGAAATTTCTTTCCTGCAGCTAGCTGGGATTTACGAGAATGTTATTGCCACAGACACTAGCTTGAAACAACTAGAATTCGCACCAAAAATAGCTAATGTTAGATACCAACACACACCTCCAATAATCCCAATGAACGAATTCGAACAATACATATCAAAACAATCAAGTATGGATTTAGTTACAATTGCTCAAGCCCTCCATTGGTTTGATTTGCCTAAATTTTATGAACAAGTGAAATGGGCACTCAAAAAACCCAATGGAGTAATTGCAGCCTGGTGCTACACGGTACCAGAAGTTAATGACTCTGTTGACTCTGTTTTTAACCCATTTTATGCCATTGATACTAATCCTTATTGGGGGGAAGGGCGCAAATGGGTAGATGACAAGTATGAGAATATCCATTTTCCATTTGACCCAGTTGAGGGTACCGATCACACAGGGCCATTTAAGTTTGTCATTGAGAGAGTTATGAGTTTGGATGAGTTTTTAACTTATTTAAGGTCATGGTCTGCTTATCAAACAGCTAAAGAAAAAGGTGTGGATCTTTTGAGAGATGAAGTTACTCAGAAATTCAAGAATGCTTGGCATGAAGATGGGAATAATAAAAAGGTTGTCAAATTTCCTGTTTATTTGAGGATTGGTAAGGTGGGGAACATTTAAAATTGTAACTAGTTAAAAGGCAAATTCTGAAAGTTGTTGTATTCCATTTTTGTTTTTCTTTGTTGTTTTGATGTTGCCCTTAATGAAACGTTTATGTAACGTTCTGTTTGTGTCTTTTAATGATATGATCAGAAAATGAAATAATTCCATTCCCAGTAGATGTTGAGAAGCATAGACTTTCTTATCAATTGTTGCATGAACAAGGATATTACTTCTTATTTCGTGCCCCATAGCTAATTCTCAACCATTTCTGTTTTTATTTTTTAGTTTCCGTCTATCACATACTAATTTTAACAATTATATTGAATTTCCTCTTCAATTTATTTAAAAGCCATTCCATCAAGATTGAAGAATTCAGAAGGAAAATATAAAAATATACTTCATGACCAATGAGTCTTTAATTTAGTGGTAAATAGAGTTGTTTTTAGAGCTAAAATGTATCGAGTTCGAGTCTTAATTAAAATTAAATTTACCAATATATATATATATATATATATATATATATATATATATATATATATATATATATATAGATATATATATATCACTGCACAGTAAAGCTTAATGTCTCCATAACCTATAGTTAACTTGATTAAACTAACAATAGAGAATCTAATAAAGTTTGAATACAAAAGTTCATCAATTGAAGATTAAGACCCACCTGCTAATAAAACATTTACATCAAATCATAAACATATAATCCATAACAATACAATAATAGTGTCATCTATAAGTACATATTAGCAGGGCATCTCATATCCATGCAATAGATAAACATATAATAAATCCAAAGGTATCAATATAATACAAAACATACTACTATAATTGCGGAATTCTAAGATAATATAGTACACAACATATAAATTCAAATAAATTCCACTGTTAGAGAAAAAAAAAAAAGGGAAACTCAATAATAACGATAACTTCTATGCTCAACTTGTAACATGGAAAAATAAGGATACATGAGTGAGCGTTTCAATTCAGTAAATGATACCAACTAATATATATACTTGGTGCTCTAATTTCAACTAAGATGTAATGCTTATGCAACGTGCCATCCAGACAAACAAATCATATAATCACATAAAGATGGAAACTAGTCCACGGAATGCACACTAAACCTCAAATTGGGGAGTCAATCCCCTATCTGACTCTCTTATTCCAATTACTATCTTTTAAATCCAACACATAGGGCCCTAGTAGTCCGCGGCCTAAGCCACACAACGTCGACTTGACTAGCAGCAGCAAGGCAATGAGCAGGTCTATAGTCATCATATACCAGTCATAACTCATCTTACATAACCATCATAATTCAAATTTATATTCGTAAGTGGTACTATATCATCTCAAATCCCATCCACAACCACAATTAATAGGCACATAATTATAATACACATTACACATACAGATGCTTGGTATATAATTATTATTTTATATAATGCATAATTATTCTTATATAAATATATAGAGTAATGCAAATACATGAAAACAGGAAAATATATTTGATAGTTTCACTCATAGTAGAAGGAGCAAAAACTCAGGTAGAACACTAACTCGAGCCCGAAGCTATGCAGAAGACCCTAGAGCTAGAAATAAATATCATAGAATTATCAACAAGAAGCATAATGATCAAAGAATCGACTCATCCTAATTTACCGAGAAATATACCAAAAATTTGGTAAAGTTTCCCTAGAACAGACCTAATCTCCCTAAAAAGCAGAAAACCAACTCAACACAGAAAATATCTCAAATGCCCCTTCTGAACCCTTAATTTCAACTCACAACCACAGTCCTCAATATTGAATACCAATTTATAATCCGAAGTTAATTATCAAAATTTATCTTATAATTCTTAACAATTTCTAAAATTAATTCAATTAATTATAAGTAATTATTTAACTCACAAATATGTCATCAATGCAAGATCAATCAATTTCATCATCAACATAGACATCAAAAATTAATTCAAAATTATTGATAATACTCACAGGAAAGTCGCCGAAAAAATATCTACGACATCGATTAGTGATGAAGTGGTTTTAATAGACTCGTCTTGAAGTGAGGAACCTAAAAATATGCACCACTCTCTCTCTCTCACTTGTTAGAGGCTTGCCAAAAATGGCATTGGCAGCCTAAAAAAACATTGGAATCTAGCTAAAATCAAACGTCAACCAAAACAAAAAAATGAGGTATCAAATTGAAATTTAGAAGAAGAGAAATCCTATGGTACCAGAATTGTTGAAAACAAAGGTCAGAGGTGGTCAAAATAACGTTCAGAAAATTCTAGCCGTTAAATGGAAAAAGGGTGAGTCTGACAACTGTGATGGTGATCAGTGACGAGTTTTGACCGGTTGCTTCATCAATGCCTCCTAGTACTCCTTGGCAGGCCTGTGCAGATAATGAGTGGCCAAACAGCTGTGATAATTCAAATAGAAGTTCTCTCTTCTCTCTTTGTGTCTCTCTTCTCTCTTTGTGTCTAAAAGCTAGTAGCAATGTTTGATTGGTTCTTTTAGACCAATAAGACACGCTCTTCATTTATATAGTAATAATAATAATAATAATAATAATAATAATAATTTAAAACATTAATTGAAGTAAATTCAAACCAATTAATTTATTAAATTCTGAGAATTTCTTTAAAAAACAGAAATTAGTTTTTATAAATGCTTCCAAAATAATAAATTTAAATTTATGAAAAATTAGAGAATTACAATCTCCCCCCTTAAAGAATTTAATCCACAAATTTATAATAATAATAGATCATAAGATATTATACTCATTTCATAAAAGATGATAAAAGTCCAAATCCTTAAATATTAAATATTAATACGTAATACATGAAAACATAATTGCAATACACATCATAAGATAAACATATTAACTAGTCTCAAACAGATATTGATATTTCTCTCTTATTTCAGCCTCTACTTCCTAGGTGAACTCCTCGGTGGTATGATTATGCCATAAGACCTTAACCATAGGAATATCTTTAGAACGAAGCCTATGAATATGAAAATCCACAAAAGCTATGAAAACTTCTTTGTAAGATAGATTTTCACAAATTTGAACCTTTTGCAGTTGTAACACATGAGAAGAATCGGGAATATATTTTCTCGACATAGAAATATGAAATACAGGGTGAACGTGAGAATGATCTGAAGGTAAATCCAAGCGATACATAAGTGACCCCCTTCTTTCAATAACCAAATATGGCCAATGTACCTTGGTGCTAACTTCCCTCTCTTACTAAACCTCATTACTCCTCTCATGAGGGAGACCTTTAGGACTACAAAATCACCCATTTCAAAGGAAATATCCTTACACATAGGATCTACATAACTCTTTTGTCTACTAAAGGCAGTCTTCAGTTCTCAAATTATAGGAACTCTTTTTGAAGTTATCTAAACTTAGTCAGGTCATGCTAACTGTCTCTTACTTTTTTTGAACAAATTATAGATCTACACTTTCTACCATATAGAGCTTCATACAATTCCATTCCAATACTGGTATGATAATTGTTATTATAAGCAAACTTAATTAATAGTAAGTGCAAATCTTAGTGACCTCCAAAGTCAAGTATACACATTCGAAGTATATCTTTTAAGGTCTAAATTGTTCTCTCAAACTGACCATCTGTTTGAGGATGAAAACCAATAGTGAGATCTGATATGATACCCAAAGCATCCTACAAAGAATTTCAAAACTTAGAAATGAATTGAGACCCTTTATCTGACACAATAGAAATTAGAACTCTATGCAAGCAAACTATCATTTTCACATATGGCCTTAGCCATAAAATAGTTGACTTTCACTGGAATAAAGTGTCATTTGGTTAATCGGGTTGAACCCTGCAATAGTCTTCGGTAACTCGATCACAAAATCCATAGTGATTCTCTCCATTTCCATTTAGGAATGGGAAGTGGTTGCAATAAACTAGAAAGTTTTTGATGCTCTAATTTTACATGTTGACAAGTGAGGCACTTAGAGGGAAATTCAGTAACATCTTTCTTCATACCATTCCACCAATAGATACCCTTCAAATCATGGTACATCTTTGTGGAACCTAGGTGTACATTATAAGCTGTAAAATGTGCTTCTTCCAAGATCTCATTTCTTAAATTATCTCTTAGGAACACACAGGTGAGAGCTGTACTAAAACACTCTGTTGTCATTACTCATGAAATCATTGGTTCTACCTTTTTGGAGCTCTTCTAAAATCCTACACAACTATAGGTCTTGACTTTGAGCCACTTTGATTCTTTCCACTAGAATTGAAGAAACCTTGAAATGTTACTTAAGTACCGTGCAACTCTAGTTGTAATCCTTCATCAAACAATTAGTGCGGTTCTATGGTCTCTTCTCAATAATGATGTGAGCCAATCTACCATAGGATTTTCTACTTAAAGCTTCAGCCATAACATTTGTTGTACCCATATGGTAAAAAAAATGGTGCAGTCATAATCCTTAAGAAGCTCCATCCATATTCTTTGCCTCAAGTTTAAATCCCTCTGTTTGAAAATATACTTCAAACTCTTGTGATTTGTATATATCTCACAAGTCTCACCATATAAGTAATGCCTCTATAATTTTAATGCAAAGATTATTATTTCCATCTCTAAATTGTGAGTGGGGTAATTATGTTCATATTTCTCTAACTGATGAAAGGCATAAGCAATCACTCAATTATACTGCATCAATATACATCCCAAACCTACCCTTGAAGCATCTTTGTAAATGGTGTAACCACCTACACCCGAAGGTAAGGCTAGTATTGGAGTTGAGAAAAGGCAATCTTTAAGCTTTTTGAAACTTTCTTCACACGCTTTTGTCCATTCAAATTTAATATTCTTTTAAGTTAAAAGAGTCAGAGGGGCTACTATCTTTGAGAAATCTTGAACAAAGCAATGGTAATAACCTACTAATCCAAGGAAAATGCAAACCTCAATGATTGAAGTAGGCCGTAGCTAATCACTGACGGCTTTCAGCTTCTTGAGATCTACCATGATGCCATCTTTAGTAACCACGTGTTTCAAAAAGGATACACTGTCCAACCAGAATTTGCATTTGGAAAATTTGGCATAAAGCTAATGGTTCCTCAAAATTTGCAAGGCCATTCTCAGATGTTGGGCATGCTCTTTAAGGATCTTCGAATATACCAAAATGTTATCAATAAACATAAAGACAAAATGATCTAAGAATGGCTTGAACATCTAATTCATTAGGTCCATAAATGTGGCAAGTGCATCAGTGAGTCCAAAAGATATTACAAGCAACTCATAATGCCCATACTAAGTCTTGAATGCAGTCTTAGGAGTATCTTCTCTTCTAATCTTCAACTGATCATATCCCGAACGAAGATCAATTCAATTTTGGAAATGCATTTAGCACCCTGAAGTTGATCGAATGAATCATCAATTTGGGGAAGAGAATAATTGTTCTTTATAGTCACCTTATTCAATTGCATGTAATCAATACAGAGACGTATTGATCCATTCTTCTTCTTTACAAATAGCACAACAGCTCCCCAAGGTGAGGTACTAGGCTAGATAAAACCTTATCCAATAGATCTTACAATTGTTCCTTAAGCTCCTTCAATTCTGCAGGTGTCATCCTATAAGATGGCATGGATATATGATCCGTCTCAGGTCTATGTCAATGCAAAATTCTATCTTTCTATTTGGCGGCAATCCTGGAAGATCTTCAGGAAATACACACACACACACACATACACACACACATATATATACACCCTAATGATCTTGCCTTAGAATTGGAAAATATTAAAATGATTCTCTAATATATCCTTTGTTATTATTTTGAAAACAATTGAGGTACTAAAGTATGATACTATCTCTAATGTAATATTTATTCCATTCCAGTTCATAATACACAATATACTGCATAATCTGTGTAGTAAATCCTGGAAGTGATACGTTGGAAATAGAAGTTAAGGGAGAATGTCCTGCATCAAGCAAAAACACAAACTGAAAAGCAATCAAACTAAAATGGCTTAGCCCATTTTAATGGAGGTGAGGCAAGACAACCAAATCAAACCCAAATTCAAATAAAAGCCAAGCTGCCTATCCTGGATTCTCACTGAAGAAGATAGCCCAATACTCCCATCATGTCAAAGCCCATGGAGTCCAAAATTCCTACATGACCCTTAAACTTGAGATTTATAGAAGGAAATAAATATTTTGAAACTAATACTCAAGGAGAAACTCATTTTAAAACTCCTTGTCATATTTTGCGTGTTGAGTCTGTAAAGTTATATTTCTCCACATTCAATTTTTGAATTTTTATTTTTCATGTGGAGGAGTTTTTAAATGATAAAAATGAAATTTATGAGAAATTTAATAATACTGATTTAAAATATTAAAAATTTTACACTGATTTTTCATTATGAAAATTATGAAAGTTTTAAAAAAAGAAAGTTAACACTTCTATATCCTTAAACTTTTCAAGTTTTATGTATTAAATAATATAGTTTTTTAAAAATAATGTAACATTTTAATAATTTATACTTTGTCATTACATAATTTCTCATTAGTTTTATTTTTATTATACAAAAGTTTTCAATATAAAAAAAAATAATTGATAAAAATTCGAGAGTTCAACTTCAACAAATAACACTTTAAGGGTCAATAAACAAATGATATAAGTTTTAGGGCCTCATAATGTTTTTTATCCCTCAAGTAATGTCAAAACCCAAGTTTACTACTAATGGCATGCATGTTATACACCAAAACTAACTAGTATCATTAACAACAACCTTTGAAATGCTCATTTTCTCTTAAATAAGGTAAAGATTAATAACTGTTAAAACATCCCACATTGATTATATATAAAAATATTAAGTGATTAATATAGAAATAGACACCCCAACCTTAATAAGTTAACTTTTAAGGTTGATTCTTTTAAATCTATATTAAAAATTTAACATAATATTAGAGCAGAATGATCATGTCTAATCGACTGTGCTTTGTTCAACAAGTACGAAATAATTAATTATCTTACCAGTTATTTCATTTTACCCAAGTACTTAATTACCTAATTGTTTCAAGTGATAATTTTGAATATTCATTGTCACTTGAGGGGAGAGTGTTAGGACATCCTATATTAATTATATACAAAAATGTTAAGTGATTAATGTAGAAATGGATACCCCAATCTTAACAAGTTAGCTTTTAAGATTAATTCTCCTAAGAATAAGTTGCAATATTTCCTATTTATTATATACATATTTATTAAAGCTTAAGCATGAAACTCTCTCTATGTTAACTAGTATATTTATTATTTTATAAATTTTTAAAATTTTTATATAATTTTAAGAATTCAATAAAATGATTAAAATAAATATACAATTTTTTCTTTGTGTAAGTAAACCACAATTTCATAATCATAACAGTTTACTAATAATATCTGAAGCCCGATCATGAGTAAAAATATTATGACTTTTTTTTTTAAGATGAAAATATTATGACTTTAATAAATAGTCTTTTGATAATTAACTCCCCAAACAAAATGAGAGGAAAATTAAAATTAGTAAACCGTTAGCATATATGAGGAGTGCTAAATATTTTTTTTGTTTACTTTCTCTTATTGTCTTCTCCATTCTCATAATGATACATAAAATATATTAAATTTTATAGATATATATTATCCATAAATCTAGCATATGTGCTTTCATGAAAATAGAAAAAATAATAAGAAAAGATTAAAAAAAAAAAAGGTATTTAGCAAAAAAAAAAAAAAAGAAGGTATTTAGCACTGCATATATAGCATAGTATACTAATTTATCTATTAGTTGCATTTGTTAGTCAAAAGGGCCATGTGCTTTGCTCTATAAAATTTTGTGTATTGACCTAAATAATTTAATATATGTTTTCAAAGTATTAAAACATTGAAGATACTATTATTAAACTGATGAAACTCTTAATTTCTTAAATTTGGTTACTTGATCAAAACCAAAACAGCTCATTACCTGAAAAAACAAGAAAGAGGTTAGGAGAGGATTTGGTTATATGTATATTTAAGACTTTTATGCATAACCTTTCCATTTTCTTTTCATACATTCCTCTCTTTTTATTCTCTACACAATACCTGCTCTCAATTAAACTTTTTTTTTCCTCATTATAGAATATAGATTCTCTCTAGTCTCTTCCTTTCTAACAAAACCCAATTCTCTCCTTTTTATCTTATTCATACCAAACCCAATCAATAATACACTGACCATTATTGTCTGAATTTCCATTAAAGTTTTGCATTTTCATTTCCCACACTCAACCACCAAATTACCAAGAAATCATTGCCATTCTTTATTTGTTTTTTCCTTTCTTTTCTTGATTCTACATTACTAGTTCATTATTCAAACCTACATATTTGCTTGCATTTCTTTTGATAACTTGCTTAACTAATAATATAACACTTTTTTTTTAATTTTCTATACCAAGAATTGAACCAAATAAAAACCATAATGGAATCTCATGTACAGCTCTCCCTTTCAACTTCTTCATCTTCTTCTTCTTCTTCATCTTCTTCTTCTTTCTGTTGGAGTGGTAGAGTTGGTTTGACAAGTGATGAACGGCTGAGATTTATTAACATTGATTGGAAGGATGTGGAAAAGCGTTTCGACCGGCTGGCTTTCACCGGAAAAGGGTCGGAACCAGCGATCAAGTGGTCGGATTTTGGTTTTTCTATAGGTATTATGAGTTTTTATGTCTTAGCTTTTCCTATAATTTTTTTGCTTTCAAATGCTGAGTTAATTAACACTACTCTCTTTTATTCATGTGACTCTCTCCTTTTTGAAAAAAAAAAAAATTAAACAAGGATTTTTTTTTTCCTTGTCCATATCCATTATTTAAAAAAAATGTAAAGAAATTTGATTATGACTCTTTACACGAGAACAAAAAAATATTTAATAAAGCTAGCATGTTAATGAGTTAGCATTATGATTTATTGTACCTGTCAATAATAAAACAATAAATAATTATTTTATCTACGAGATTTAATTTAATTAATTAATTTATCTTTATTTATTTATAAACTAATTAATTAACCTCTCAATTTAAATTAATTAGATTATTTTATACTTTCATCTATTTTTACTATTAAAATATTATAAAAAGACTAAAATATTCCTCTTTTACTCTTTAATTTTTCATTTCAATCAAACTTAAATTTTCCATCTCACCCAAAATTTTAATTATACTAATTCAAAAAGAAAAGAAATTTGAAGATAGAATTTTGAGGTTAGAGATGGAGAGAGAGAGAGAAAAAAAAAAAGAAAAAGAGAGAAGTTTTGTAGATAGACTTTTGAGCTTAGGGATGACGGTATTTAAGGAGTAAAATTTTTTTATATTTAATTTTTTAATAGAAAAGGTGAAAAAAAAAAAGAATGGAAAATTAAATAGTGATAATGGAAAGCTAAATAGTAATGGAATCAAAACTATAGAATTGATTAATTAATTTTTCAAAAAGTAAGGACAAGTTATTTAATTAAATTAAATTTTACAGACGAAATAATAATTTCTTTCACAATAAATTAATAATGGGTATGGACTTTTAATTGGATATTTGCTTTACTCTGAAATTTGAAATGAAATTCAATTCTTAGAACATAATTCTAATTTTTGTTTTGATTCATAAATAATCTAATTTTTTTTTCTTTTTATATTTAAATAATTTTAATTTCTGTTGGTATGATATATACTTTTAAATATAATTTCATTAATCTAATCAATAAAATTTATTTAATTATTTAAAAATAAACTTATTCGAAAATATCTTCAAAATAGCTTACAAAACCATTCACTCAGCCACTAAAACTGGTGCCTAATAGCTAATTATCTTATTACACTACCTAGTTTCTTTCTTATGGGTTTTTTTATTTATTAATTTTGGTTTTGCATTTTATTTTCTATTATTTAATTAATAAATTTTCCTTTAATTTCTGCAGATATGCAACAATCACCAGAATTTGCTAAAGAGGTTTTGTTGGCAGTAAGAGGAAGAGGAAAACAATGTAAAAATGATATCACAAAAAAAGAACTTCATAGTTACTGGCATCGATTGACTGACCCTTGCTTTGACTCAAGAGTGAAAATTTTCTTTGACATGTAATTAATTAATGATCCTGCAAATTCATATAAATTAAATTTTACTTTTTAAGAATTCTTTTTAATTATATCAAATACATATATATGCTTTTCCTACAATATGTCAGGAATTTATATGTTATTCCCGTTAAATAAATTTTTTATTGAATATTTTTTTTTCTTTCAGGTGTGACAGAAATATGGATGGAAGAATTAATAAAATGGACATCAAGCAAGTTGGGTCAAATTTCTCCATCTACATATATTATATTGTTGAAATATATATTAAATTAATAATCCAATGATGGAGTATTTGTTTGAAAGTATAATTTAAATCCTGACGCCTTTTTCTCTTTATGATTCCTGATATTATTGATTTTATTTTTACTAAATTTTGAAATTTTTGCAGGCTATTTTGCTAACAGGGTCAACAAATAAATTGTCTCTGACACCTGAAAAAGCAGAGGAATATGCAACTTTAATCATGGAATCTCTTGATACTCAAGACAGGGGCTTTATTGAGGTGCATAATTTAATCCTTATGTTTCATATATTGATATTAGTTTTGTGATTTTTACACCCCTTTTTCTTCTTACATGCATGTAGCATTATTAATATATTTTTCTCCCTAAAAATCAAATTATTGTTATAAGTGCAATATAAGGCCACAATGGATAAGCTACACAAAGAGAAGAGAATTTTATTTTATTTTTTGGATTTATAAAAAGGAAAAAATATTCGAACTTGAAATTTCATCTACATTAATGAAAAAATATTAGGCATATTCAATTTATAAAAAGCGCAATAAATTAATTTTTTATAATGAAACACGTCGTAAACTATGAGAAATTTATAATTATAACTAAATAAATGTAAAAATTTAAATTTCTTTTATCACTTAGTGACGTGTCTTATATTTAATTAGACTATAGGTTAAAGTCTTGATATTTTTTTTCCCCATACTATTTAATTTTGTTTGTGACGATTCACATATGCAGCCACCTCAACTAGCAACACTTTTTAAAATAAGTTCATCAATGAGAGGCTCACTAGCATCAATGAGAGGCTCACTAGCACCTACAAATCACAACAGTAATAATAGAGATGAGCCAATTATGTCAAAGCCAGAAGTGATGTTTCGATCTTATTGGAGAAGAGGGTGGATAATTTTACTGTGGTTGATGATTTGCTCATCAATTTTCACATGGAAATTTATCCAATACAAGCATAGAACAGCTTTTGAAGTGATGGGTTATTGCCTTTGCACAGCCAAAGGAGCGGCTGAAACCTTAAAATTTAATATGGCTTTAATTCTTCTTCCTGTTTGTAGAAATACCATTACTTGGCTGCGCAGGAAACCAACAATCAATTTTCTTGTGCCATTCAATGATAATGTCAATTTCCACAAGGTAATTAATTTTTTCCAATTTTTATTCAATTGTTTCATTTCATATCATTGCTGAATTGATTAGTACCTAAAGTTATTATTATTATTATTATTTTTACATTGGAAATTCTTAAAAAACGTAAGTCATTAGGTTTACGTTATGAGATAAATGCTCAACCACTAAATTGCTAGCTTAATGACTCATTTATTTATTTATAAATTTAAAAGAATAATTATGAGATAGACACTCAATTATTTTACGACGCAATCAATAATTTATAATCATATGTACAATTAAAATTTGTAGTGGTTTCAATACCAATTTTTCTTTTTTGTTTGGATGTAGCTAATTGCAGGGGGCATAGTGATAGGTGTGATAATCCATGGAGGAACTCATCTTGCTTGTGATTTTCCAAGAATTAGTGGATCAAACCGATCAATTTTCCGGCAAACAATAGCCGTCCGATTTGGGTACCATCAGCCATCATATGTACAAATATTAGCCACAACAGAAGTAGCAACTGGAATTGCAATGGTAATACTAATGACAATTGCATTTTTGCTAGCAACAAAGTGGCCTCGGAGGCAATCACCTTCACTGCCTAAATCAGTTAGAAATGTGACTGGTTATAACACATTTTGGTATTCACACCATTTGCTCATTCTTGTCTATGCCTTGCTCATTGTTCACTCCATCTTCCTGTTCCTAACCGATAATGTAAACGAAAAAACTGTAAGTATTTTCTTCCTTACTAGTTACTATATATTATGCTTTTGGTCCTATTTGGTTTAGTAATAACGGTCACAGTCAGTGGTCAGCAATTATCTGTTTTTAATTAGAGCGATTACAAATTATTGTAATTATTTAGCGTATTTGGTAACTTAGTGGTTTAAATTGAAATTAGAATTATTGGCAAAAAAAAATTGAAATTAGAATGTGAAATAAGTTATTTTTTTATATGATATAGTTAAAGTTAGCTATATGAAATTAATTATTTATCGTTACATAAATATATATTAATAAAAATAATTACACATTTTAATTTACTTTATATTTTTATCATGCCAATGCGTATAAATATTAAAAAAAAAAATAATTCAATACGAAAATGTATATATAGCTAATTGATAATTAGAATTTTCCTAATTATTTTGAATTTTTGTGATATTATTTTACAAAAATTAATTTTTGAATTCAAAGCTGCAAATTTTAACTTTTAATCTAAAAATTAATTATTTTAGTTTTAAAATTTAAAAGTTAGCGTACATTTACTAAGTTTTAGATTTATTTTATCAAAGCTCTAGATACAAATGGTGACAAATGAGCAGGTTAGGATAAGTGTAGGTTAGATCTGAATAGGTTGAATGTTATGTCATTTATTTACCCATTTAATTATTATATAGGTATGTCTATTTAATCCATATTCACCTTAACTCACCCGTTTACCCATTTCTTATATAAAGATAATTTCTTTTATAATTCAAAATAATTTTTTTTCTTCCATATCATTTTATCCATGCAATAAATTTTAGAGAGAAATATATTGAGCAAAAAAATAAACTAATTATATTTATGTCATCCTTAAAATTAATTAAACTAAAAAAAAATCATTACTTTCACAAGGAAATCTAAAATTAATTAAAAAAAACTGTAAACTAATTAATTTTTAATTAATTAGTTTAGACTCTAGAGAAGTTGATTGTTTTCTTTTTTCTTCAATGGGCTTACTTGAATCCATTCGGTCTAATCTGTGATACTCTTTTTTTTTTTTTTTGTAAATATATTCTTTTCTCAAATATTGGTTGAAAATAATTAATCATTTTCTTTGCTACATTATATTATTCTAATTCTAAAACTAAGTTCATGAAATAAATGCTATGTTAAAAATAGTAATTTGAAATCAATAAAATTTATTGAAAGTATTTTAATTATAAAAATTTTAAAACTCATTAATTAATGTTGACATATCTTTTTCTTATCGCATTAAATTTTTTTAATTAAATAAAATATAATTATAAATAATGGTTGGATTTAAAAAATAAAAAAAAAGGTTGACCATTTAAAATAAATCATAAATAAATTAGGATGGATACCCATACCCATACCCGTTTAAACCCATATATTAAGAGGTTAAATAAGTTAGATCTATTATTGACCCATTTATAATTATAATTATCCATTATTATTTATACTACTTATTTAAATGTGCAGATATGCGTCATTTTGCCACCTCTAATGGTCACTCGATTGAATCTCATAGTCAACAACTGCTTGTTTTTACATTTTACTGTGTATTTTTGCATTATTATTTGATTAATGCAAAGAATTTTTATGTAGACATGGATGTACATTGCCTTTCCAGTTATTTTATATGCTGGAGAACGTTTTGCTCGAGCCTTAAGATCAGGGTTTTATGATGCAAAAGTTTTGAAGGTAATTCTTGCATATATAATTAAATTTCTACTTCTTAAAATGAAATAAAAAAAAGTTAAGAATTTTCAGATTTTTAAGCTAATTAGGACTATATATGTACATATGATTCATTAACTATATATATGAGCAGGCAAGTATTTATCCAGGAAAAGTTTTGTCCCTCAAGTTGCAAAAACCACAAGGTTTCAAGCACAAGAGTGGGATGTATATTTTCTTGCAATGCCCTCAAATTTCTTCATTTCAATGGTAACTATATATAACAAAATTAATTCATTTCAGCCAATAATTATATCTTAATTGATTTATTTATCTTCTTGCTACAACATTGTTGACTTCTCAAAATAATCTAGATAAGAGAAACAATCCATTGCTTAATTTGTGATTAGTAGCAAAATTGGATGAATTAAACGTTTATACAGTTTTTCTTACGAGTGCTGTTAAAAAAAATTTTAGACATAAATAAATAAAAAAAATTTAAAAATAAATTAAAAGATTAAAAAGTGTAGATTTCGATTTATTACTTGAGGTGGTATTGACTGTAACGAGATATAATTCTCTCAAAAACTTCAATTTTTTTCTCATTTAGCTTATTTTTATATTTATTTATTTATTTTTGTCTGAAATAACTTTTTAATAACTATATTTATTTATGTTAAATTCTCATTATCATTTTAAGGGTAAAATATTTCTTAAAAGAAGCAAAAACATATGTACTAGTTTTTTTTATTAATTTTATTACGTCTTTCCTTAAACTAATTAAACCATAATCTTGTTCTTTTATATATTTTCCAATTGAGCCTAGCTACATATGCTCTACTATTTATAGGTAAAAAAAAAAATAATCATATAACTTTATTTTTTTTTCTAATTTGTTGCATTAAAAAACCTTATATTAATTGTCCTCAATTCTTTTCAGGCACCCATTTTCTTTAACTTCAGGGCCAGAAGATGATCACGTAAGTGTGCATATTAGAACTCTTGGCGATTGGAGTTACCAAATATATAGTCTCTTTCAAGAGGTAATAATTAATGGACATAAACTTAAAATTCAATGATTTTAAATTCTTAAGACACAATTGCATCCGAAATAATAAGAGTAATTATATAATTTTAACATAATTTATAATGTGTTTAAAAATAATTACTTTCTCCGTTTCAAATTAATAGTTATTTTAGGAGAATGCATATATATTAAGAAAGTCATTTAATTATTATAATTATAAGTTAAAAAGACTAAAATATCTCTTTTTGATTTTGATGCAAAGAAATAAAAGTAATTAATATGAATATTTAATAGAGAAATAAAGAGAGGATAAAATTGAAAAAAAAATAATAAAATTTTTTTTGAAATCCTAAAACGAAAAATATTTTGAAACATAATAAAATTTCTAAAGAGATAATTATTTTGAAACAGAGTGAGTATAATTTATTTATTTTTTATTATATAATAGATTTAAATTTTAGTAGTTTGCGATAAATTTTTTCTATTCAACTTACGTACCTAGTTCCTGTATTAATAATAAAATCCTAACTAAAGATGTTATCTTGGGTTCAATTTGCAGGCAGTAATGTCTGGTGGGGTTAAGAAGTACCCAAAAATATACATTGATGGACCCTATGGTGCTGCTTCACAAGATCATGCCAAATATGATATAGTCATGCTAATTGGGCTTGGCATTGGAGCCACACCTTTCATTAGCATCCTCAAAGATCTAGCCAATGGTCTTCACATCACAAATTTTGACCAAGTAATTAATTACTAATAATTGGATTACATCTAATTAATTAAATTATGCCTTTCATAACATTTCTAGGGTATTTTACAAAATTTAGAGCTTGATAAATAAACACCTACCTTTCCATATTTCTTAAAGGATTCTTTGCCTTTGGAAAATAATATATATGCTTTTATTCTTTAATTGCATATAAAAATTATTTTCTATAAAAGGAAAAATTATTAAAATTATAGTTTTATATCCATTTATATATGGTTGGAGATATGAGAGAAAATGAGTGGGAAAGGGAAAAATTATTAAAGCTTATATTTTATTTAAATTAGTGTTAAAATATTATTATTAATTTCATTTTCACTGAATTGGTTAAAATTGAAACTAATTTTTCAAATTTACGATAGATTGACCATTTTTGAAGGTTTGGAATTTTTTTTTTTTATCATTAGACTTATCTTTTTAATCTCTCATCTTCCAGGGAGTAAAAGTTATTTCATTTGAAAAATCATATAATAATTATATGTTATTCAAAACAAAGATATAGATTAAAAAAAAAATGTTCCCCCCCCCGCAAAAAAAAAAAAAAAAAAAAAAAAAAGCCTATTGAATATATTTAACCTGAATTTCGTTTTTTTTTTTTTACAATCTTTCCCATTTTTTAAAAATAGATAATTTTATCCCAATTTAAAGACTTGGTCTAATTGTACTCTAAAAGTCAAGATTGAAAAAAAAAATATTTATTTTATCTAAATAAATATAATTTTCTTTTTTTAAAAAAAATTTTAAAAAATCTTTTTTTTCAAGAAAATGTGATATAATTGTAGAAAGATGTAAAATTTAGGATAAATTTGTTTGATAGGTTGGAAAAAAAAAAACTTAGATGCAAATAAATATTATCAAAATTTAAAGATATTATATTAATTTGTCCAAATTTCTATATTGCTTAATTTTGTTTTGAAACCATAGATAAATTAAGTGTATGCTTAACTTCATACATAGGGTAATTGTGGAGAATGCAACATTTCAAGAAGAGGTCCTTTAAAAGCCTATTTTTATTGGGTTACAAGAGAACAAAGCTCCTTTTCTTGGTTTAGGGATAGCTTAAGAGAAATATCAAAAGCAAAACAAAAGCAGGTAATTAATTGATGACAACAATAATATTTAATTACTTTTTTTTTTTTTTTTTTAATTTTGGTTTAGCCATTAATTCCCATTTTGTGTTAATATCCTTTTAGCCTATCATAGAGATGCAGAGCTTTT
This sequence comes from Reutealis trisperma, assembly GCA_947687605.1. Classification (NCBI taxonomy): domain Eukaryota; kingdom Viridiplantae; phylum Streptophyta; class Magnoliopsida; order Malpighiales; family Euphorbiaceae; genus Reutealis; species Reutealis trisperma. Next base: position 323,723 of record CANTUT010000520.1, on the reverse strand, counting down.
TAACCAGTGTTTATCAAGAAGGAGATGCAAGATGTTCCTTAATAAGTGCTATACAAGCATTATATCAAGCTAAGAATGGCATTGACATTGTATCTTTGACTCAGGTAATTAAACATATGGCTATTGCATGCTAATTAGCCAGTTTATTTTTTTCAAAATATACATTTTGATTTTTAGAATTTCAAAATTGATAATTTTAATGGTCCTTATGATTTTTCTATTAACTCATATCTATTTTAGTCATCGATTATAAAATTATACTCCATCTATTCTGAAAAAAGTGGTTATTAAAAAAGTTAGTTTTGTTCATAAATAAGTGGCCATTTAGCAACCTAATAAAAAAAATACAGTAAAATGACTAATTTATCATTTCATTTCCCAAGTATAAGATATATTTTCCTAATTTATACTGCAATTAATAGAGAGTTTTTTTGATAACTTATGATAAAATTATTACTATTTTAAAAATGGTGATTTTTTATTAATAACCATTTTTTTCATAATGGAGGGAGCAATAATTTTTCAAAATCTTTCAGTATCTAATAATTAAAATTTTGAAATTTAATTATACTATAATGCATGCACGAATGAATTATTATATATTGTAAAATATTTTAGTCTTTCAAAATTTTATTTTTGCACTTAAAAATTATTGATTTAAAAAAAATAGTGAATAAATGGTTAAAAGAGCTTGAAATTTGGGAAAATTTAAAAAAAAAAAAAGGAAATTTTTTTATTTTACAAAAAAAGATAAAAATATAAATAATTTTTGTTGATGATATTTGAAAGAGTTATATTTTATTAACTTTCATTTTTTATTCTTAAAAAATTCTCATTTTATTCTATGCAATTTATTTGCAAATTATTTCACTTAAATTAATTATATTCAATAACACAAAATAGTAAACATACAAGTGATGGAGTTTCAGGTGTGCACGCAATTCGGTCGTCCAAATTGGTTCAACATTTTTTCAAAATTGGCAACAAAACACAGAGGTGAAAGAATTGGTAAGATAATACTCCAATATAATCTAGATAGGGATAATTTCGTATATGGTATCTTAAATTGGCGAAATTGGATAATTGAACATCTACACTTTTGAAAATATCAATTGAACGTGTGAACTTATAAAAAAAATATAATTTAGTGTAATTTTCAGTTACATACGATTAATTATAAATAGATCCTTATTCTTAGAAAATTTTAAAATAATTCAAAATTTTCAAAATTCTTACAACCGAACCATCTTTTTTTTTTTTGAAAACCATAAAACTTCTCCATTTCCTAAATACACAAGAAAATACAAAAACCAAAATTAGGAATAGTAATTTGACTCAACCCGTTAGGTACACAGTGTGACCTAACCCTAATGGCGGATTGGTTATGGGTCTAAATAAAAATACCCGTTATGAGTATGGGTCAGGTGCGGGTTAAGAGTATACCCGGCCAGTACTCAACCTCACCCGACCTTATTATTATTATTATTATTATTATTATTATTATTATTATTATTATTATTATTATTTTAGTTTGGAATTATTTTTCTTTATTAATATTATGTTTGCTTCATTTAATTTTTTAAATTTTAATCATATTAAATTGCTCTTAAAATTGTCAAAAAAATTAATATTTAAAGTTAATATGGATAAGCAGGGCATGTATATTTAATTTTATACCCATTAAACCGCCCCACCTGCAGGTAGTAAATTACTAGTAGCGGAGCAGGGATGAGTAATGCAAAACCCACCCCATACCCGTCCCGCTGCCATCCTAAACCAAATCGCTTAGTACTATTAAACACAAAATTCACGTTTTTGCATATCTATTTAAACATGTGATTCACTAAGAAACCATAGAGAAACAATAAGAAATTGAAATCCATGGACTTAACAATAGAAGAATCCAACAAAAAACAACACAATCAATTGAAAAAAAAGGAAATCATTTAAAATCAGAAAGGAAAAGAAATCAACAGAAAACAAAAAACTGAGATAAAAATGAAAAGATAGGAAGAAGAATTTAGCTCCTCTGTGTGTCGTCCCTATACCGTCAACAATGAAGTGCCGAAAGGATATCCTATATGCTACGCGGATAACTTCATGGAGTTGGGCTTTGGTGATTGGAAAAGAGGGATTGATTGTGGTTGTGGCACCAGTGCCATTGGTGGTGGATTTAGCAGAAGGGTAACTACTATCTCTCATAGTGAAAGAAAGAAAGAAAAATAAAAAAAGATGAGAACAGGAAAAATAAAGGTTATCGGTTAGTAACTTGTTAATAATACTAAATTATGATTTTTTACATGTTAAGATACTTAATTAATACCTTGAAATATTTAGATACTTAATTGTCTAATTTTGCCAAGTTAATAATTATCCCATTTAGATATGTATACTTTAATAGGGTCAATAATTAGTGGTTGGATATATAACTAGATATTGAATTCAGCAGCATTAATTTAACATGTTTTCATACTTTATTGATTATTGCTTGATAGCTTAATGAATAATATTATACAACCTAACACTTTTTCTTCACTTATTAATTCAACTGATATAATATTATTATATTAAAAAATATTTTATATAATATATTTTTTTTAAAAAAAAAAGTACAAAGTATTATGTTATATAGCATTTTCTAGCTCAATTGACTGAATATTGAAATAACTCAATTAAGGGTAGGAAGGGAAATAAAAAAAAAAGATTTTTTTTTTTAATTTTTGCATTCATGGTATTCAACACAATTTTCAAAATTATTATATCACTTTTATTAATTTCCACATTTTTTAAAACTGTCCATAACTTAAAATATGCATACAATGGGATTTGATCCCATAACTTATCCCAAAGATTATTTAAGACATTACACATTAAAATATTGTTTGTTCCAAAGACATAACTTATCCCAAAGATTATTTAAGACATAACTTATCCCAAAGATTGTTTGCTCCAAAAAGAAAAAATACACGTTTTTGTTAGTTTTTAACTCAAGTTAAATATTTAAATAATTTAGATATAAATTCATCAGGAATTCAATTCATTTGCAAATAAATTTCATTAAAAAAATATTTGATAAATTAACATTCAATAACCTTAAAATTCATTTCAAAAAATTATTTTGACACTATTATGATTTTTTTTTTTTGGCAACAGGGGTGTTCTACTGCGGCCCATCAGCACTTGCAAGGGAATTGGAGAGATTATGCACCAAATTTTCCACCAAAACAACAAATAGATTTGTATTTCACAAGGAGAATTATTAGACATTTTTTTTAAAGAAAATCATTTTTAGGGTTACTTGATTGTATAGATTCCAAAATGGGAATGTCATAATAATTTTGTTATTAAATAGGAAAAAAATATATTTTATATGATCATAGAAGAATATTATTTTTTTTAAAATATTTCATCTTCTATTTACAATTTTTTAATTTTTTTTTTTATCAATTTTAATCACTTTATAATTTAATCTCAACTCCCAAAATTAAAATTTTAACATCATTATCATGTATGATGCAATGTTTAAAGCATCAATTTTTTTTTTTTTCAAAAGAAAAAAAAAATAGTTTAAAGCAAGAATGAAGTCCAACTTCCCTTTTATTGAAGAGGAAATTACATCATCTATCCAATTTTTCTTCTTTTTTACATTTATATGACCCATATGAAAAGTTTACAAATTTATTTTTTCCTTTTTACTTGTACATGTTTTTTGTCTTATTGTATTTTTTTCTTTACCTGTTTTATTAAAGGGTTTAATTTAATTTTGCTTTATTCTTTATTTTCTCTTTTTTTTTTTCTTTTGTTTTAAATTAAAGTCCAAGATTTTGGCTCTCTCTTACCCTTTTTTTTTGCAGGTCTGTTTTTATTGCTTCAGTTTTGCTTCTTTTTTTTTTTTTTTTTTTTTTTAATTTTTATAGTTTTAATTTTCACTATCTCTCTCTCCCTCTTTTTTTTTTTTCATTTGATTTTCCTTTAATTTAGCTTAGATTTTCTTTGAACTTTGAACATATTACAGTTAGCTTTCATTTTTTCTTTGATTTCGTTCTTTATCTCTCATATGCAGTAAGATTTTTTTGGCTCTTTGGTTCTTTTTTTTTTTTTTTTTTTTTTCTTCTTACTCACTCATTCCATTTCTCTATATTTCTCTATTTTTGATTTTTTTTGCATTCCTTAGAACGAATTGAATTTAGATTTGTTAGCCAGGTATTGCATTTTTTTTAATTTTTTCTTTGCTAGTTTTTCAGTTCATTTCATGTTTCTAAGTTTAATATATTTGTCAGTATTTATTTAATTTTTAATTTTAATATTGTAACGTTGTGTCATTGTGTTTCAATCTCTTTTTGTTTTCCTTCACTTTCTTAGGTTTTTCTTCTTCATCATCTTGTAATCATGGTGGTGAATATCACAAGCAGACATTTAAGTATTACTACTCACTGTCATGTGGTTAGATTTTTATTAATTGTATTAGTATATTTGTTATGTATTACTACTCACTGTCATGTGGTCAGAATTATATATAATTATTATTTCTTTCTCAATATTAATTTCTAACAATATTGATCAAATTCCAATACAAGGGCATTTTTTATTTGAATATGATCAATAATCAGTATTTTACCATTTTTTTTGTCATAATATCAAAAAAATTATTACACATTAAAGACAAACTTCAATAATATTTAAAAAGGGAATCTTACTAAAGAGGTCTAATTTAGAATATAGTAGTATATATTGAAATCATTTTTAAATCTATGAAATCTTAAGTTAATTTGAGCTTTAATTCAAGTAAATTAAAAAAGAAAAAAGGATTAATATTAGTGGGTAGGGGTGTGTTCATATTACACTAATTAACTTTTCTAGTCTTTTATTATTATTATTATTTTTTTTGCCAATACTAGTCTTTTGTTATTACTAATAATAACTTATTAAATTTAAATATAGCACATTTAAATTTAAAGAAAATCAAAATAAATATTGGATACAAATGAATATTTGGGTATATATTTGGTTTATTTTGTTTATATATTTGGTTGATGTTTGGTTGATTTTATATATATGTTTATTTGATTTTATATCATTTTATTGTTATATAGTGTTTTCTCAATTTTTTTTATATAATTATTTTTATTTTTATATTTTTTTAGTATTAAGTTAGTCATATTTATGAAATAAATTATAGATATTTGAGTTAGTCACTTACACATGTCACATTTTCTTGTTTCTTTCATTTACACATGTCACATTTCATCTACACATATCACTTTTTTTTTTTTTTTTTTTAGTTTCACCTACACATGTCACATTTTTTTTTTCTTTATAAATTTGAAAACAAAAAATAGGATAAACATTTAATCTAACTCTCAAATACTTTTAAAATATTCATATATTCAAATTAACATTGTGTCTATGCTTGATGATGATTCACATTAAAAAAAAAAAAGGAATGTTAATGATGCTTTTTCAAAGAAAAAGGTTGAAAGTGTTAAGTCTCTAAAGAAGAGGAAAGAATTTATTTTTGGTAAATACTTATGATATACCAAATATATACTCGTTATAAACTTAAAATATACCTAAAATATACTAAAAATATACTGTTTACTGTGAATACTGAAAATTGTTTATTGATTTTTTTTAGTCACTTACACATGTTACATTTTCACCTTTTTTTTCTTTGACTTACACTTATCATATTTTCTTTTTTTTTTTCTTTCACTTACACGTCACATTGTCCTTTTTATTTCACCCATACATATCACATTTTTTTTCTTTTACCTGCATTTGTCACTTTTTTTTTCTTTCATCTACGCGTCACTTTTTTTCTTCCACTTACACATGTCATATTTTCTTTTTTATTATAAAAATGGAAAATAAAAAATATGATAAATATTTAATTTAACTCTCAAATACTTTTAAAATATCCATATATTGAAACTATTGTTTTGTCTATGCTTGATGATGATTCACAATAAAAAAAAAAAAAATATATTCATGGTGTTTTTTTTAAAGAAGAAGGTTGAGGGTGTTAACTCCAAGGAAGATGAAAGTATTTATTTTTAGTATATAGTTAATATATATTTAATGCTGCAATTTGAGAGAGATGATGTACTAGATTAAGAATTAGGTTATCTTTTAGTGGATTCGTAGTTGAATACCAGTTGATTGTTGATTGATAACAAGTTAATTGTAGGTTGATTACATGTTAATCATTGGTTTTCACATATTTTAACATTAGTATTGCTTAAATGCTAGTCATTTTTGGTTGATCAAAGGTTGATTGTTGGTTTTTGCATATTTTAGCAATAGTGTTTTTAAAATACTGTAATTTTAGAGAGATGATGAAATAACTTAAGAATTATGTTATTTTTTGGTTATTCGGTTGATTATTGGTTGTTTATAAGTTAATTTTTGGTATTTTGTGGTTGATTATCGATTAATTGTTGGTTTTTGTGTATTTTAGCATTAGCACTACAACTCAATATATTTTATATTTTCTTGCTTATGTCCATTGTGATGTACAAATATTTGTTTGATATCTATATCTTTATAGAAGGAAAAAGAAAGTATTCCAAATCATATACTTATAGTATATCTATCATATATTCTTTATTGTGTATTATTAAAAATATTTTTTTATAAATTAAAATATTAATATTAATATTTTTTGGAACTAATTTTGAACTTATAAATTTTTTGTTTTGTCAATACTAAAACTAATTTTCTTTTTCACATTTCAATTTTAAATTTTTATTTTTTCCCTTTTTTTAATTTTCTTCTTCAATTTATAAAAACAAACTCTCACATAATTTAAATAATATAAAATATAAAAAATTCAAATCAATAAATTAAATTTAAAAGAAAAATCTTATAAAATTTTATTTCTTTGAGCAATAAATAAAATATTTCAATAAAAATATTTATTTGATTATTTTGAATACCAATTTTTTTTACTTATATTTTAAGTTGAAAAATTTTGAATTATTTAAGATTATTCAATCTTCAATCCCAAAATTAAATCTTAATTTAGTATGAAATAATAAAAAAGCTTAAGAAGAGTTGTGGCCAAAATACATTTAGACCTAGGAAAGAAAGAAAAAAGAGCTTGGTCAACATATGGAGAAAAAGAAAGAAAGGACAATGAATTTAGTTAACACATATAAAAAAAAGATAAGTAAGTAATAAAATAAAACACCTATATAAAGTATTAAAGAAAAGAAAGCTGCTCTCATCTTTATCTTCACGTGTAACGAGGAGCATATAAAAATAATTAAAATTATATGAACCATTTAAGTATTTATGTGAAAATCCTTTCATTGAATTTGAAGGCATAGGCATAACTTGGGGTTGAATTACTATACAGTTGGACCTATATTTAAGTTTGAGTCTTTGGGATTGGGTTATTTTTTTTTTTTTTGGGCACTCAAATTTTATAATATAATATATAGAGCATCTTTATTATATATACATAAAATGAGAAAATTAATAAAAACAAAAAAAGACTTTGTTTTTATTAATTATACATACTTGAGTATTTCAAGAATTATGCTATTTTAAATAATATATTACACTATGAGGTTTAATTATTTTGGATCTAAATTAAATTTTGATGATTAAGTTAATGGGATTTTAAAATTGGTTAAGAAAAGGAACTTAGGTTGAGACTAAAAATTAAAAATTAAAAAATAATAAATACCTAAAAGTATTATTTAAATAATAAAAAATAAATTTATTAAAATAAAATTCTCAAAAAAAAAAATTATTAAAATTTATTTATTGTTGCTTGATGATATTAATATTATTCTTCAAGAATCACCTACAAAAAATATATAAAATTTCCTTCATAAAAAAAAAAAAAAAAAAATACAATATAAATTTAAAGGTGGAAATTTAGAAAGTAAAAATGGTGATTGTGACACGTGTCTCTCCACAGAAGTCAATTTCTTAATCTACAATCTCAGTTTCTCTTTCTTCATTCATCTGAGTATCTTATAAACACGAAAACCTATAACATTCATTTTAATTCAATTCAACCAGTGAACACAAGCTATGGAAGCAAAGATCAGCAAGTTCTTCGATTCTGTCGGCGCTTTCTTCTCTGGCGCCGATCAAATCCCCTGGTGCGACCACGACATCATTCTTGTAAGTTTTTTTTATAGCTTTTGTTCTTGATCCTTATTTTTGCTCTTGATTTTTTGTTCTGTTAACATTCTGACAGGGCTGTGAAAGAGAAGTTGCAGAAGCTGCTAAGGGTGAGTCAGATCAACTTAAGAGTGATAGCATTATGAGGTTGTCTTGGGCTCTTGTTCACTCTAAACGATCAGAAGATGTGCAGCGTGGAATAGCAATGCTTGAAGGTAAAATTTTAGTGATGGGGAATGTTTGAGACTGATTAGACCAAGGGGATAGAATAAGTGTAATGGATGAGTTGCTGTAAACTGGATGAATTGTTCATTCCTTTATTTTTTTCCCCACTCCTAATATGATTTTGGAAAAACCCATTTGAAAGATAGAATTGAATTGAATTCTAGCAGAAGAATTATTCCAACTATAAAATTTTGGTTGCATCTCTGATGAAGCTATGCTGCATATGTTATTTCTGGTTTCATATCATATAAAACATATAAAATTTGCCTTTCAACTTAGTAAAGATTCCTCTATTGCATGTCACACGGTAGTCATCTCTGTTTTGTCCAACATCTGTCCATAAAACCCAAACAGAAAAGGAAGTCCTTGCCTTCATGCAATTGCATCCACGATTAAATGCATTTTTCTTCCAGTCATTGAATATGCATAATCCAGGCATCAATGCAAGCAAGAAGGAAACTCATAAAGATGTACAAGTAAATATGCAACTAGGAATCATGCCCAAAACCAAAGGTAGCCTCCTACTTGACATCCCCTTGCCAATTTGCCATTATCAAACTGCCAGAATACCATATCTCTACAACCACCTTCCACCGTCATCCAGCACGTTGGTTATATCCATTTTTCAGCACCATGACAAGCATACATCACCAAAGCACTCCGTCCTTGCCCTTTTTCCGCTCAAAATCTCCTCCAAATTTAAAGACCAAAAACCACTTAATCATATGACAATACATCCCCATGGTAACTGTCAAAGTTAAGGTAAAATATATTAGGCTTATAATAAGTTAGGCTTTACAACACAAAATGGCCTAACCCATTTAGGTTGGGTTACCCTTCTTATTATAAGCTATTCAAGGTTCTTGTAATTAATCAATGTGGGATCTATCACACACCCATTCCATTTTCGTTCTTCATCATTCATTTATTTAACAGTAACAAACAGCACACGTATTATTTTGCATTTTCTTTCCCTTATAATGTCTTGATATTATTATAATGTTTCATCTAAAAACCTCCACCTGGGTACATCTAAGTTATAACCTTGTGCAACTCTTTTTCTTTTCTTTTCTCTTTTTTCTCTTTTTTTTTTTTTGCCCCCCCTTTTTTTTTTTTTTTTTTTCCTTCTGTGTATGTCTGCATTTATTAGATACATTGTTTTGCATAAATCAGAATTGTCATCAGTTTCTTAGACAACGTGGCAGAAACTTAGATTGTGTCTATATAACCAAAATCTCTTTTAGTCTTTCATCTTTAATGGTAAATGAAATTGGAATATGAGGCTGGTCCTGTGTCAGTGTCACTAATCTTCTTTCCATCTTCACTCCTCAGTTCACTAGATTGAGTAGTGGTCTTGCTGGAATTGCATCTCTCTGAATTCTTAAAATGATAGATGGTCAAAGGCATACTTCCGCACAATATTTTGTTTATGTAATATTTGCTTCATAAATGTATCAGCACAAGGTAATGAGAATTAGAGAATGAGAAAGAGAGAGAATTTTTTTTTCAGGGGTTTTGGTGGGGTGGGGGGGGGGTTGGTATGTGCGTGTGGAGATCAAGGGCATGAAGTTAATCCAGAAATTATGGAAACACCTTTGTGATAAATTGACGGGCATTTTAACAATATGTCCTTGTGATTAGCACTTGTGTTGGAATGGTTTGATATCTTTTATGCTACAGTTTTATCAATAACATGTCTGTTCTGTCCTGAGCCAAATATGTCACTATTTGCAGCATCATTATCAAATAGCAGCTCCCCTTTAGAACAGAGGGAGAACATTTATCTTCTGGCTGTTGGATATTATAGAAGTGGTGAATATTCAAAGAGCCGACAGCTTGTGGAGCAATGCTTGGAGGTCTATCTCCTATTTTCTCTCACAGATGCACATATTTTGAATTGCAATTAAATTCTTAAATTGTATTGTGTTTCATTTATTTCCCCTGCCAGCTAGATATGCATGACAGACAATTCACAGTGCAAGTTTTCTTTGTCATTTTCTGATGTTTTACATTTAACTGTCTAATTTTATTAAAGAGGTGTGGGATAAGATCATCTTATTGGCCTCTTTCATGCTTAGGGGGATTTCAAAGAAATGTCATTAACTCTTTTATTCACTATGATTGGAAGTTGACACTTACTAGTTTCCTCTCTTTGACGTTTGTATACTTTGTGTTCTGTGGCTTTAGAAGATATTTTCTCCTCTAATTTTCTTCGCTTCTTTAATACAATTCTTTCCATCAAAAGAATTTCTCTGAATGGTTGATGGAGTTTACTTTCTCTCTCTAACCCTGAAAATGCATTTATTTTTACTACATAAAAAATATTGCTATATTCAATTGAGTTATGACATCATTACTATTTTCTGTCATCATTTGTGTGATTGATTATATTTGTAGTATCTAATGGTGGACTATCCTATTTGACTGCAAATTCTCTGCTGTCTGTTATTTTGTCTGCTTTTACATCTGGATGATGCTTATCCTTGTGCAGTGCATGCACACAAGTTGAATTGATTGTTCTTTATTTGGTTATCTATTCTGAAAATTTTTCCTCTGTAGATTGCACCAGATTGGAGGCAGGCTCTGGTCCTTAAGAAGACACTTGAAGATAAAATTGCTAAAGGTCAAAATATACTTGATACTTTTCTCATTCTTATCATAGCATAAATCTGAATTATTTATCAACGCATTTGCTTGAACAAATTTCAATTGCTTTTGCTGGAATACAGATGGTGTTATTGGAATAGGCATAACTGCAACTGCTGTGGGACTCGTTGCTGGTGGAATCGCTGCAGCAATGACTCGCAAGAAATGATAAGGCTCACTCCCATAATGTGCATAAGAACATGATGCTTCTATACAGTTTTTCCAACTCTTTCTCTCTGTCTCTTAAATATAAAGGAGTGTTTTAACTAATCATGTATTAATTAAACTATATAGTGAATTGGTTAACATTCTATACATCACCTATAATTTTTTTTTGCTTTTTTTAATCAGATTTGTAGACATTAGAATTTCTTGAATACGGAGATGGAGCTATGAGATACTGAATTCATATGGTTCTTTTTACGTTATCCTGACTTTCTGTAATTATATAATACATATTATGTAATTATTAATGGCAATGGTTTTGATTTTTTTCTTCCCCTTAATTTTTGGTACATCGGAATTTTTGAAAGGAGAGGGTGCTATCAAGATTTGAACCCTCTTATCTCTTGCATTACGATGCAAGCACTTGATCACTGAAAGTTGAAGGATTTGTAGTCTTTATTCTTTTTATGTTTGATTAATACAGCGTAGTCCGAGTGGGTGTAAATTCTTTGTTAGTTGTTTGTTTAGCAGATAATCTTTTTTGTTCTATTGTGTGATGAGAATTTTCTAAGACAATATGACAGTAAAATAAGGTTTGAGGAAATGTGACTTTTTTAGGAAATCCTCTCATACGGAATTAAAAATATTGTTTTTATAATTAATTATAAATAAATTACTTGGAAAATCCAGTAAAACTCGGAGCAATTCTTAATATGAACAATAAATTTTATTTATCATTCGTTTTTATTTTTTTGGGGAGGATGGAAACTAAACTTATAGCATTAAACAGCCAAATTCGCAACGGTACTTTAAGGGGAAACGTTTCTACAATACCTCCAAATGTAGAAAGATTCAACGCTATATTAAGTTTGGTTGATTTTCTAGGTTTTGTGCTCGTGTTCTTTAATTGTTAATTTTTTAATTTATGTAATTATTCTAAAATAAATAATAAAAATAATCTATTATTTTAAATTAAAAAATTATTATTTTAATATAAAAATAATTATTTTATTTTTAACAAAAATCAGGTGCAATTGGAAACAATAAAAATTCATAAAAGACAAAATTCTTTTCTTGTCTTAGGTTATGCTTGATTTTTGTTTGGGGTTCGTGTGTGTGTGTGTGTATTATCATTTTCTGAATAATAGGATGAAAGAAGAGCTAGAAGTAGTTATTAAACCTTCTCTCTTCTCTCTCTCTATTCTGCTTCCCTCTCTATGTGAGAGATCTACCCTTATCTATGGTTTCCTATTAGAGAAACCACCGGTGGCTCTTGTTATCAATGGGAGTACCTCTAATTTTTTCATTTGTTTGTATCTTTTTCCCTTTCTTTTGGGAATAATAATCTTTCATCTATGGCCTTCAATGGTTTTTCTCTTCCTACCATTTTTGTCGTTCTGATCTCTTCTTATAATGGAGGTTTGTTGGTTTTGGTGGCCGTTTTTATGGCTTTTGTGTGTAGATCTCCCTCATCCCCACAAAGTACTAAAGGCTTGCCTCTGGATGTCTGTAGGAAGGGGGTTGAATTTATGTTTTAGGCATGGAGTTTCTTAGGTTTTTTGCTATCTGGTGACCCCTGGGTGTTGGAGTAACTAGAGTTTTTAGATTTGAATAGAGCTCAACATTGCAGGCATAACATCATGTCCTTGTGCTTTAGTGGATGCATCTGTTGAAGGGCTTCAATCACATCCTTTTCTTTGTATTATCTATTTAAGAACTCAATCATATTAGCTGTAATTCAAGACACTATTGAATCAAGGACAAAATCGAAATTACTAGGTCGTGAATAGGAAAATAATTCTCTAAAATAATTAGCCACCACACCACTATCTCTTATTGATCCATAGCCCATGAGTTATCTTCTTTTCGGATTATTTCAATTTCAATTCTATTCTTTTGCTGAGACGCTTTTGCCTGAAAGAATTTGGAGTTTTTATCTCCATCTTTCATCTAGGAAACCCTCAACCTCTAAAACCACATTGTCTCTTCCTTACTAAGGAGAACATCTATCTCCCCTTCTAAAACCCTCATATGTTCAAACATCTCAACATTTTGATTCCACTTTTGAAGTTTCCCTAACCTTTTCTATTTTGATTTGAGTTGACAAGCTAATTGCCAAAAATAGCCTTATTTTAGTAGGATAAATATTCCCCACATGTCTGTATCTTTTCATGCACTCTTCTCTAGTAAAGTTCATATTCCATCTTCTAGTAACTGCTTATTCACAATTTGAATGTGATAACCACATCTTCTCAAATCTGAAAATTCTTTTCCTATCCTTCCTATTTAGTTTAGTACTTCCAAACACTAAAGCAATTGAACAATTATTAGATTTTTACCTCATAAGATGATAAACTTTGTGTTTTTGGATACAAACCTGACAAGGATGGATTTGCTTGGAATTTGTTAATGCATTTTTGTATGTTCTTTTCATTTGCTTGATTGTTTGTCTATGTGAAGTTATTCCCTTCGAAACCACGTCACTGTCATTTACTTCCTTATTGACTTGGCACTTTTGTCTTGGCCACCCTTCTCTTTAAGTTCTCAACAACATCTCATCCTCTCAACCTCTCCGTATAAGCAAATCTGATTCTTTGTTTTCTCATTGTAATGCATGTTTATGCAATAAGAGCCATAAATTACCATTCAATGTCTCATCTTTTTGATGCAATAAACCATTGGAAATTTTGTTTACTAATGTTTGGGGCCCTGCTCACTTACCTTCTTTTGATAACTATCGCTACTATGTTATTTTTATGGATTATTTTACTAAGTATATATAGTTATATCCCTTCCAAAACAAATATAATGTCCTTTAAGTTTTTACTTGATTTAGAACACTTGTTGAAAATGTCTTCAATGCAAAAATCAAAATTGTCTATTCTGATTGTAATGGAAAAGCTCAGTCTCTAAGATCTCTTTCAGCCTCATATGGTATCTAACACTTAAAATTACCACCTCACACACTAGAACATGTTGGTACTGCTGAATGCAAACACCGCCATGTCATCAAACTGCCTTAACCCTTCTCCATCATGCTTCCATGCCATTAAAATATTGGTCTCTTGCCTTTTAAATAGTAGTATATTTAGTCAATTGTATGCCCACTAAAACTCTCAATTATATCAATCCATACCTTCACCTTTTTCAGCAAGAACCCAATTACAAAAAATTATGTGTCTTTGAATGTTTATGTTATCCATGGTTATGCCTTTACACCCCACAAATTATAACCTCAATCTAAACCAAGTTTATTTGTTGGGTATTCCACAGAACATAATGCCTATCTTTGTCTTGATCCACAAACAAATCGCATTTATGTATCTTGCGATGTTGTGTTCGTTGAAGTTATCTTCCCATTTGCCAACCATAACGTCAATTCCCTTCCTAACCTCTCCACCACTATCCAAAATTGGTTCCACTCTCCATTTGAGACTTCACTATCTTCTAATGATGATTTCCTATATCCCATATCAACCTCCATATCTTCACACACAAACTTATAGACACCATATCAACCCGTGCAAGTGGCTACACTAACCCATCGTCCCATCTCATCTCAAGACACCTCACCTAATACTACCGACATGTCTACCTTTAAAACAGCTCACACCTAGCCACCTTTCACACCAGATAACAACATCTCTCTTGGACCTATACAATCTTTGCCATTAGCCATACGTAGAGATTCTATTGATTCCAGACAAGGGCTTAATCTTGCTCCAGTGCAACCATTCTCATAAGTAAATGATCTAAACTTTGTTTGTTCCCATCAAAAGTCATCTAAACTTGATCCAAAAATAACATCTTCAAACCAAAGGCCATCTTTGATCTCCACGCAACCACTCAATCACCTCCCCAAACTGAACAAACCACCTTTACTCAAGCCCGTAAGCACTCAGAATGGTGTCAAGCCATGAGTGTTGAATATGTTGCTCTTATCCATAATTCAACATGGACTTTAGTCCCTTCTCATCCTTTCCAAAATATTATGGGCTGCAAGTGGATTTTTCAAATAAAACATAACCCAGATGGATTTATAGCTCGCTACAAAGCCCTTCTTGTAGCCAAAGGATTCCATTAAAGACCTGAAATTGACTTTGTTGAGACATTTAGTCTGGTAGTGAAGCCAGGTACTGTTTGTTTAATTTTAACAATTTCTATCACTAACAGTTGGTCTTTGCACCAACTAGATGTCAATAATGCTTTTATACAGGGAGCTCTTAAAGATGATGTTTATATAGGACAACCACAGGCTTTATTGACTGCCAATTTCCTAATCATGTCTGCAAACTACATAAAGCCATCTATGGTCTTTGTTAAGGACCACGTGGATGGTATCATGAACTCCATACCTTCCTCATTCAATCTGGATTCATCAACTCCATTTGTGATTTTTCTTTTTATTTGACATCTTACAAGTTACACCATATATTTACTTGTATATATTGATGTATATGTTGATGACATCATTATTATCGGCTCCTTTACATCACAAGTTCATAACTTCATCATCACACTTGCTTAACAGTTCTCTATTAAGGATCTTGGCAACTTAACTTATTGCTTAGGCATAGAGGCATATATCACCACTAGTGGCCTATTCTTATTTCAGAAAAAAATGTATCCGTGACCTTCTCAATAAGACTAATATGCAAGATGCCAACTCAGCATCTACATGACTTTCAACTTCTACAGCCTCGAAGCTAAATGATGGAAGTGCTCCAACTGATGCAACCCAATACTGCTAAGTTCTTGGATCACTTCAATATCTCTTATTGACTCCTCCAGTTGTCTCATTTGCAATTAACAAACTATCACATTTCATGTATTACCCAACCACAGTTCATTGGAATGCTATCAAATGTGTTCTTCGCTACCTCAATGGCACTCTTGATTATGGTTTATTCATCCATTGCCAATCCACTCTTTTCCTTCATGCATTTGTTGATGCTGATTAGGTAGTTGACCTAAATGATTGATGATCCACTACATCCTACATTGGCTTCCTTGGGGCTACCCCTATTAGTTGGAGCTCTAAACAGCAAAACATTGTTGTTCGATCCTTTAAGGAAGCTGAATATTAAGCAATTACATCATTCACTGCTGAACTTAATTGGCTTGGTCACCTCCTATATGAACTTTATATCCTAGTTCCATGCACTCCAGTCACCTACTGCAATAATGTTGGTGCTACCTATATGTGTGCCAACCCAATTTTTCATAGTCACATGAAACATATTGCCTTAGATTTCTTCTTTGTTCATGACCAAGTTACAAGACAACAATTACGCGTCTCTCACATTCACACCAATGATTAGTTAGCACACTCATTAACAAAGGCCCTTCCTCGTCAACAATTCTAGCTTCATCGCTCTAAGATAGGCATCCAAGATGTACATAATAAGATAGGCATCCAAGATGGACACACTATCTTGTGGAGGCATAATAACGGTAATTCTAAAGAATCCCAATAATGTAGTCATAAATTAAAGGATATGATTCCCCTTATGTTAGGCCCTTATAATAGTCTTGACAACTTGTATATTCCATGTTTGTAACCCTTGACTTTTGCATATATATCTTAGAAATCAATGAATACAAATCATCTTTTCCAGCACGCAAACCTTCATCAGTAGTATAAGAGAAAAGTTTCTACAACACCTCCAAATCTAGAAAGTTTCATACTCTATATGAAGTTTGGTTGATTTTCTAGGTTTTGTGCTGGTGTTCTTTAATTGTTAATTTTTTAATTTATTTAATTATTCTAAAATAAATAATAAAAATGATCTATTATTTTAAATTAAAAAAATTATTATTTTAATATAAAAATAATTATTTTATTTTTAACAAAAATTAGGTGCAATTAGGAAAAAATAAAAATTCATACAAGCCAAAATTCTCTTCTTGTCTGAGGTTATGCTTGATTTTTGTTTGGGGTTCGTGTGTGTATGTGTGTGTGTGTATGTATATATTATTATTTTCTAAATAATAGGATGAAAGAAGAGCTAGAAGTAGTTATCAATCCTTCTTTCTTCTCTCCCTCTATTCTCTCTCTCTCTGTCTCTCTCTCTCTCTCTATATATATATATTTGTGAGATCTACCCTTATTTAAGGTTTTCGGTTAGAGAAACCACCGGTGGCTCTTACTATCAATGGGAGCACCTCTGATTTTTTTCATTTGTTTGTCTATTTTTCCCTTTCTTTTGGGAACAATAATATTTCATCTATGGCCTTCAATGGTTTTTCTCTTCCTACCATTTTTGTTGGTCTAATCTCTCATTGTAGTGGAGGTTTGTTGGTTTTGGTGGCCATTTTTATGGCTTTTGTGGACATATCTCCCTCATCCCTACAAAGTCCTAAAGGCTTACTTTTGGAGGTTAGTGGGAAGGGGGTTAAAGGTATGTTTTAGGGGTGGAGTTTCTTGGGTTTTTTGCTATTTGGTGACCCCTAGGTGTTAGAGTAACTAGAGTTCCTAGATCTGGATAGAGATCAACATTGAAGGCCTTTTTTGGCCATTGTCTACTATTTTTGTTCAATAATATAGAGGTTTCCAATTCCACAAATGCATGGGTTCTCTTCTTGGTCAAGGCTTATACTTGATCTATTTAATTTTTCTTCCTTCAGTTGCGGTGCCGCTAATGGCAGAATGAGCTATTAAAGTTCCAGTTGTCTCTGGAAGGGAGGGGATAAATCATGAACTATTAAGTAAATTTACTTGTTCTAAAGGCCATTTGGCCTGTTGTATTGGCTTAAAGTCCTTTGTAAAAACCCTGAGGTGGATATTTTATTATATTTATATTCTGAACAGGCCTTATGCAATATATATATCTTGTATTTGCTGGGCTTGATGCCCCATTAGTGAACTTTATTTGTTTGGGCAAAAAAAAAAAAAAAAAAAATGCTACAAAGGTGATTTTGGTCTTTTTATTTTACTTTCTTTATGCAACTATGATTAGTAAACTTTTTTTGGTGAGGAAGCAGGATCTATAACTGTGATTTCGTTCGCCACGTTGTCTCTTGCTGGCCTATAGATTCAATAATAGTTTGAAGGTTGACCTAGTTGGGAATCTCTAGATCTATGCTTATTTTCAACTCCTTTAATTTTTCACCCTCCAGATTACATTTGAACCTTAGAGGTGCTTAGGCTCAGTAAATAGATCTCTAAAATCTAAAATTGCCAAAATCGAAAGACTAGGAAATGGAGCCTTGGGAACTGAAACCTATCTCTTTGACCTCTGAACCACTCTCAAATCATTTGGGATTAAATATCGAGTACAATACAACTGGAATTGCAAAAATGGACAAGAAACGAATGAAAAGGGGCCAAAATTGCAAAACCGAATGAAATTAGACCTTACTGCTGCAAAGCTACCTACAGTTGCTTAAAGCCACCTGCAGCTGCCACGTGATAGCAAACATAATTTTCCATTTTTTTTATTTTTTTCAATTTTTGCGCCTATCTCACATTGGAAGATTACAAACTCTTCCTCTAACTTTCTAATATAAATATAGGCTCCCTAACTTAGTTTTACACACCTCTTCACCTCTTGGTTTGCTTGATTAGCCTTTGCATCAAGCAAACCATCTCTACAAGTTTGATCCACCAAGAAGCGAGCTCTTTAGTTTAAAGTTTTATTTTATTTTATTTTTATTTTTGCTTTGCTATTATTCTTTGCTTTGCAAAGCAAGTTGAGTTGTGACTTTTCGAGCAGACCTATCAAGTTAAAAGCTTGTCATCATCCAAGGCAAGCCGCAGCCCATTGTCCGAGGCAAGCTGTTGTCCATCACTTGAGGCTAGTCGTTGCAGGCTGTTCGAGGTAGGTTTTCTTTCCCTTTTCTTTTCCTTTTATTTATTTATTTATTTCATTTTAGTTTCCTCATTGGGATTCTTGTTCAAAGGCTACTCGCCTAATGTTTGGTTTTTTAAGGTAGTTAATTAAAACTTGATTTAATTAACTTCACTTGTTAATCAACTAAAATTATTTAATCAATCAACTCAACCCTCCTTTTAATTAAGGAATTGAAATGTGATAAAAGGCTAAGACTAAACAAACCCCTTTCATAAGAAAGGTGAACTACGCAAATTTTTATTTTTATTCAAAGAGATACGTAGGCATGCTTTTTTTAAGCATCAAATCCAACTAAGATAAACAACCATATTTCCCCCTTTCACCTTCCTCATATAGACTAGGATTTGTTTTGTGTTCTTTTCTTTATTGCATTCCTTTAGGATTTAGTTTGAGAAATGTGTGACTTTCCTAAAACTAATAAAAGCTAGAGGAAGTATTCTCTATTTTGGATTTTCATTACAAATTTAATATTTTCTTTTACTTTCTTGTTCCCTTAATTACCATATTGTTGAATGAATGAATGTCATGCATTAATTAAACTATTATACATTATATAAAATTTTCATGAAATCAATTCTAGTCATTTTGTATTAAATTTTTCCAAACTAATCATTTTCTAAACAAACTAAAAAGCTAGTCGCCAAATCTTCTTTGATAATCGAGGACTGGTGCACTTTTCTATTGGGATAAAATTGGAGTCATTTAATTGAGTTTTTTTTTACCTAACTTTTTCCCAAATAAAAATAAAATTAAGGTGATAAGTCTAATATTTTTTAAAAATCAACCTATCTAAACCCAATGTTTTCATCGTAAAACTTTTCCCAAATGAGCATTTCGATCCCTTTCAGCGGATTAGATCGGTGCTCGGATGAGGCTATACAATAACGCCTAATCAGCATTCAGGTAACTTCAGATCGAGTAAAGCAACACATTGATAGAGATTAGCTATGTTCAAACACCAAAATAGAAAAATTCAAAAAGTTTAGACATCAAATTTGTAATTGTATACACAAACACAAACAATATTATGAAAGTATTTTATTATTTTTCCTTAATAATAAGTGTATCTTTAACACAATCCATAAATAATTATACTTGTCTAGTTCATTAGTTCAAATAAATTATTTTAAACTCAAAATTAGAATTTCAATTATTTAAATTTTATTTCATAAAACCTCATAAATAATTATAAATCAAAATTAATTTTACAATACTATTAAGAAAATAAAAAAAAAATATATAATTTGATCGAGATAAATTCAATCAAATAGAAATTAATTGGATAACAAATGAAATTGTATCTTATTGATAGAAATTGAATGTTACAAGGTTAATTGAGCGTAAGTCTACCCAAAAGATAATCTACCTTTGGAGGCTTACATTCAAGGTATTTATAAATAATATGTCCCTGTAAGAGTCATACAAAGATTAGAATTTATAATTTGACTTTGATTCAGTTCACTATACTAGTTTGTTTTGGATTCAGTCTATAGACAATTGGCAGGGGAATTATTTCCAACCTGGGCCTGGCTACCCCTACTCGTCTTTTAGGCTTGGGTCTAATTTGGCATATTTTGTCCCTCATTAGTGGCTCCCCTATTTCACTGAAGTGAACACTATGTGTACTTCGATTGAAATAGTCATATATGCAATATGCTTAGTTCATCGACAAGGTCCCTTTGTCTTTGAACGTTTGCGTCTGTCTTATATGCATTTGAAGGATTTTAATATTAAATGCAAAGTTGCCACTTCCTCTAAAATGTTTGCCATATAGGCACATCATTGCAATAAAGGCATATGTTTTGCCATTTTTAAATTTAAAATCAATAACTAGAGTGTGGTTTTAGGGTTTAAGTTAAGTTCAAAACCCATTTGCTTCATCTTCCTTCTCTTCTTTTTACAAAAAATTCTCTATTTGCTATTTTGCTCGCTTGCTTAAAAGTCCAAAAATTCTAATTTCCTTTCTTCTTTGTGTCAAATTTTCACCTACATTCTTAAAATGGCTCCTAGGAAAGAAGAAATTTCTTACCAAAGCATCACAAATGATATGATAGGAGCTTGGGGGAAGGTTTCTTCCACCTTAAAGAATTATGACCTTTGCCCTTTTGCTGAGAACCTAGAAGATTAAGAGAAGTTTGCGATTGATCTTCCTAAACCCCAAGATAAAATCTTCAAAAGTCTTGAGTTAGGTGATACTCAAGAGATGTTAAGGGATGATGACCATTACATCTTCTTTTATCATTAGATCGAAGTTGGCCTTCGATTCCCCCTTCTCCTTTCTTAGTTGAATGCTTCAACTATTTCTGCATCAATCATATGATGCTTTCTCTTAATTCCATATAAGACTTCCATCAATTTGAGGTCATCTACAAGGCTTTGGGAGTTTGACCTACAGCTCTAATGTTCCAATGTTTCTTTAGATTTACATTTTTGAGCAGCTGATGAGGTTGGTGTACTAGTGTAAAACCCAGTAGATGTCTTTTTAACAGTAAGTTGAACAAGGTGGCGAACTACACACCAAATTTGCTACTATAGTGATAAAAAAAAAGTACCAAGGTAGAGAGGGCTTCAGTTTCAGAGGTACTCTACAAGTACTAGTTGTACACAGGCTTCTTGACATTCCCATGAATCTTCTCCCTGAGGAGATCATAGGCATGTTAACTTTAAGCAAGGACAACTACTCCTATGACATACGTATGCTTGATTATGCTTCCCAAATTAAGAATGCCAGACATAAGACTATGCGCTTTGTTTTTAAAGAGATTAGGGGCAAGTTTTCACCTCTCTTCTTCTCTTCTCCTTAAAGCTTCATTATTTTTCATTTCATTTATACTCACCTGAACGTTTCTTCACTTTATAGTTTATATTACTAGCAAAGACAACTCCTATAAGAAGATTTGCGAGCTCACAAAAAGTCTCACCCAACTTCTATATAACGAGGCTAATTTTCTGCCTTTGCTAGTAGAGCAAACAAGAGAATTGAAGGCTACCATAGCAGCGACCTAGGGAGTTGATTCTTTTGTTAGGGAGAAGAGGAAAGCATTCTTAGAAAAGGAGAGGCCAAAGAAGAAGAAAATAAACCAAAAGTCCTTAGCAGCGGTTGAGGCTTTAAAAACAAAGATTAAAATTGTGACTGAGGGTGCAAGCACTAGCTTGGCACCTATTGGTACACTAACAGTAGGCCCTCTAATCAATGTACTAAAGTCTAGTGATGTAGAAGACAACTTGATAGTGAATCAATTGGTCTAATGAGCTGTAGGTGATTCTTCCTTCTTTTATGAACAAAGTGTCTCCCATTCCTCCAGAAATTATCTCCTTAACAGTAAACTCTTTGACATTATAGCTAAATAAATACGCAAGGGGGTGCCTGCTCGTGAGATCACACAGGACACCATCCATTCCTTTTTAGAGTGGGACCCATCTCCTCATGTTGAACAATCTCTTGGACTTCTGACAGGTGTGATTTCCTTGCTTAGTATTGGAATTTTCCTCCTCTTAATTTACTTCGTAGTTTCTCTAACTCTTTTCTAAATTTTCACAATTTTTCAGAAGCTGCTAGTTTGGCTCCACCTGTGCTTCCTATCCAAAAAATATCAATGGAAGACTTAATGGAGCAAATGAAGTAAGTTAGCTTCTTTGATCCATCTTCCATTGTTCCTATATTCAATCCAAATCTTTTGCTAGATCAAAATTTACATGACAACCTACCCCCTCCAACAAATATTGAAACTCGAATTGAGGAGATGGCACTAGAACAATATAAAGAAAATGAAGATGTTTTGGCAATAAATAATCCCGATGCCATTGTTCCTCAAGTAGATATGGATGTGGAGGATTCAACTCATCTATATGACAATGTTGCTGCTCAGGCTAAGTGGTTGAGACTAAGGACCCCGCCCAGTCTAGTGAAGTGATTGTTGTTGACCAAGTTGAGGTGACAAACTCTAAACTTCCAACTGCATCTATGCTGTTGAGCTCTAAGGTTCTTTTGCTAATCAAGCTCATTTTCCCTGAACAACTACTATCAGACATAGATGTTACACTAGAGGAGGTAAATCTATCTAACTCTATCTTCTTCTTTTTTTAATGATTAAATTTTAATCTGTTTTCCTTTTTTAGATATCCAAGATTAATGCGGCCTTGGGAGAAAAGTTGAATGAGTTCACACGATACCATTCGATGGTGTGTTAAACTCTTTCTTTTAATCATGATATGAAAATTAGGCAGCAAATGACCCTTACTGACCTTTAATCTTCTTCTCAAAAGGTCATTGAGGGTTTGAATAATGAGGTCACCTCTTTGCGGGTTGTTTTAGAGGAGGAAAAGGGGAAACAAATAAATATATATGAGCTACAAGAACCTAGAGGAGAGGCAAAAAAGCTAGTGATGGAGAGAGATTGCTTTAAATGTCTTTTTACTAAGAAGTTTGAGGAGTTGGTGTGCATCACTGCTAACTTAAACTCCTAAGTAGTTAACTTGGAATATGAGATAAAAATAAAAGAAACTGAGCTCTAAGAACATCAAAAGCTAATGGGTGAGTTGTGGGCTAAAACAAAAGTTGACGGCTGAACTAGCATATCTTCAAGAGCGAGCTCAGGACTATCCAATACAAATGAGGAAATTTCAAGTTATTGAAAAGTAAGATGAGGAGCTTTAGACTAAGCTCTAAAGTTTTGATTGCCTTTGCAAAAAGGCAAAAGAGGATAAGGCCAACATATTGAAGAACTAATTGAGTTCCTCTGAGTATAAGCGTCAACTTGCAATGGATTTTAGTGCACTGCAGTAGGAAGTCACTTACTGCCTGCCTGTCTTAGCGCCTAGCTACAGGATCCTAGTGCCTACTTGTAATACCTAAGGTCTCCATAACTCATTAGAATTATAATAATACCATAGAATATAAATTTTATGGGTATACTACCAATAACATAGTGATAGGATGACAGAAACTCTTGTTGATGCTAAGTGCTTGAGTGTGTATTTTTATGAGATATGAATATTTATTGTATGTTTTATTAAATTAATTTTAAGCAATATGGCTTATTTTAAGCTTATTATGATACAGGAAGGTAAGATTTAAAATGCCAAGTGAAAGGGAAAGGAAAAAGTTATGAAAAATTTTTAAGTTTGGGAAACGTTTTCGGGTGGGCTTGTTGATGGGCTTTTGGACTCAAAGCCCAAGCCCATGGAGTGGCTGGCCTTAAGGCCTCTAATTGTGGTGGAGCTTGACTAAAGTATGGTTAGAACAAGTTAATTAGGGGTTAGGATGAGAAAGAATTAGGTTAGCCATATTTGTTGACTTATGTCAACTTTACACCTAAGCTTCCTACTTTTCCATCACCATGATTATGTTCATTTTGGTGATGATGGAATTCATTATTTTGATGCTTAGTCACCATACACCTAAGGGCCATCTCAACCATCCATCTTGATCAATCTTAGCCCTCCATTTCAAGCAAAAATGTGACCATTGATCTTGTATGATTAAATCACCACCATTGATTTTATTTGTATATAAAATGAAAATGTGTTAAACTATTTCATTTGTAACCTACACCAAAAATTTCACCCTCACCAAAGACTAAAAACTCCCAACTTGTTCTTCAACTTAGGGCTAAATGTGGAGCATTTCAAGGTGAGATTTATTGCTTAAGTGATTCCTTTTCTTTTCTTAGCCTAAGTGTGATAGATTGTTAGTGGCTATTTCTCTTCTTTTAATTTCTATGATCGGATTTTGGTGGAATGATTTAAAGAAGAGTTAGTTTGTCATGTTAAGTGATGAAATATGAGAATTGGGGTTAAGGATTTGGGGTTTAATAGGTGAATAATAATAAGGAAAGCATGAAAAATCAATGAAGAGGAAGTTAGATAGGGGTTCGGCCAAACTAGGGTTTTTAGGGGAAGTGTCCAAAATTTTTTTTAACAATATCTAAGGTTATTTGGGATGTTGAAAAGTGGTTTAAAAATGTAAAATTTGAATTTAGAGATTTTATTCAAAAATTGAAATTCTTGAAGGCATAATGCATGATATAAGGGAAGTGTGTAATGTGAAGTGTAGTTTGATGTTTGATTGTTGTGGTAGGCTTTGCATGATATTAATTTCATCTTTGCAAGATCAATTTGAGATTTGATTGAGAAATTTTGGGTTTTCCCCAAATCATCCCAATTTGGTAAAGTTAGGGTTTATGGGAATTGAAAGAGATTAATTTCAATTGGTGAATGAATGCTGATTGTTTGAGTATTAGTTTGATAAACCCATGTTTAAATTGAAGTTTGAAAATGAATTTGATGATTTTTCCTAAATCTTGGAGTTTTGAGTCACATTGGGAATTCCAAGATTTAAAATTTTTCCTAAATCTTGGAGTTTTGAGTCACATTGGGAATTCCAAGATTTAAACTTGAATTTTTAAGATTTATTGGTTAAATAAGTTTGTAATTGATTCAATTTGATGTTTGTGAAGTCAATTTGAAATGTGCTTGATGAAAATGATTTTTCAACTCTATTTGGAATATACTAAAATAGAGATTTTGATTTTTGAATTTTGTTAATTTCCCTAAATGTTAGAAAATTGATTGCATTGGTCTCCATTGATAAACATAGAATTAATTAAGGAATTAGGAAGGAAAAAAGGAACCTAATTGTTTTAATGAAAGTATTTGGACAACATGGGATTTTGGAATAAAGTGATTTAATAATTAATGTGTTTATGTATGTTATTGTTTAATGTATTGGAATATGTTTTGGTGATTAGTAGTAGGAAGTTGATGTTAAGTTGAGTTAGAATGAGATTAGCAAGTTAAAGGAGTAGGAATTAATGTATGATTGTTTGGAGTGTATTTGTAGAATCGAAAGGCAAAGGCATTGCTCGGGATACCAAGGAGCCTCGTTATAATCTGCATTATAACTATCGGTATAGGAGTTAAGGAGCAAAAGGTGAGTACCTAATAATATTATATTTCTTGTGCTTTAAATATAAGCCTGAATGTTGGATCCCTTTCCCTAATTAAAATGCATTGCAATTCTTTGGCATGCATAATATGCTTTACCGATTATTGAATTAAATATCCTTTATGGCACTTGGCCAAACGAGCCCTATTGCTTAATCTCATAATATGATCAATGATAGGGATTTTAATTATTTATTGATATATTATCCATTGAATCATTTCATGGATAGAGAAATAAAATGTTATAATGATACTGTGATAAGCAGAATACCCCTCTGATGTGGGGCAATACATCAGACTTTGTGCACAATGGTAATGAACCCGCGGATAGGGTAAAGTTTATCCAAACCTTAGCTGGGAAGGGTTTAAGGTCCCCAGTATGTACGGCCCAATCAGTTGTATGTGTGACAGGAAATGTGGGAGTGAGCAAGGCGTATGCCGCCACTCAATTAATTATAAGGGAAACATACCATTTCCAATAAAGGAAATATTCTGCTAAAAAAACAATATTTATTATATATGAAAAAGTATTCCATAAGAATAACTCTTGACCTATTTTATTTCATTGCTATAAGAAATTATCATTAAACCACCTACCATTTGTTTATTTTATATAGTATTATTTTGTACTCACTGAGTTTTGTCTCACCACATAGTTGTTATTTATTTTCAGCACCAGTTGATAGATGGGCAAGGTAAATTCTAAGTTCTATGTCTTCGCTTGGAAATTGCGTTGCTAGTTTTGGTATCATCATGTACATATTATGTCGTATTTTAGAAGTTTCACTCTAGAGCTCTATGTTTTGTTAAATTATGTAATAATGGTATAACTTAGAGTATCATTAGTATGTGTGGTTGGGTATTATCTTAGTACAGTTCAGATACATGATTAATACTCACTTGAGTTGCAATTAGAATACTGGAAAATGGAGTTCAAAAGCGATAAGTATGAAAATGAATTTAGACATTGAATGACTATTACATGGGTAATTAACACGGTAATCGGTAATAAGGAATAGGGAATTATGGCTACGATCTTGGGTTAAGGGTAACGTAATGGTAACAGCTTATGAGTTTTAGGTTGTTTTACGGGTTTAGGTGACCTTACATCTCCCAATTCCCTAGGATAGTCGCGGCTCAAAGATGGGTCGTGACACTACTGCATCACCTCTGATGAGTATTGAAGATTATTTAAGATTTTGAAGGATTTTGAACCTTAAATTATTTTAGGAAAGTAGAAACAAAAGAAGAAGTTTTGTTGTTTTAAATAGGGCTGTTTGGAGGAAGAGAATTATCTTAATTTTGGGGGGATAGTATCTTTTCTTCCAATTTTATGTTTTCTCAATTTTAGTTTTTAGATTTCAATACTTAGATTAGAATTTTGTTCTTGAGGAATGCATTTATGAAGATTCAAGAGATTGAATAAGATAAAACGGATTGATCGACATGGTTTAATTCTTATTTCTTTATTATAATTCTTTTTGGGATTATTGAATTGATAGAATTGATTCAATGGATTCTTTTGGTTATAATAAAATTATGATGAATTCTTTATTTCTCATGAGCTAATTTCATCCTTGTCTACGGTTTGTATGATGTGTTAATGATATGGAATTGAATATAATCTCATTTGATTATTTTTATTATCCTTAATTGAATTGATTGATTGTTATTGAACAATTGCTTAGCTACCAATTGTTTAACTTAGGTTTTGAATGAAGGAATGAGAGTTGAAGTTCAATTTCAGAATTCATTCCTTTAGGATCTTAAAACGAATTAGAAATATAAGTTTTAAGATTATGCTTTAGTTTTTGATATATGATTTGATAGAATGATTTCTATGAATGCAATTGCTAATAGATTGATTTTTATCCTTTGAATTGTTAAAAACTAAGGTTTTAGCATAATCAATTAGATATATTCATGAACATATAGGATTGATAAACTGAATACAAACCCTAGTCATCCTTCATTCATTGCATTTATACCTATTGCATTTTAATCCACATTTATTTTTAATTCCTTGTTTTGCAATTATTTCTTTTCAAAATTAAATCATTCAAATTCTTTTCATTTAGTTTGCTTCAAATTGAGATAAATATTTCCATTTGTAATTCCTTGAGAGATACGACCTTGGGTGCTTTTGATATACTACAATTGTCCCATATACTTGTAGGTTACTTTTGTACAGTATATTTTAAGGCGAACACCTTGGAGGTACTAGGATATGCTAAATATCCTAAAAAGATTTTTCTAAGAAGTTCGACTGGATGGGTAGCGACTAGCTTTGAGAGGCTATCAGCTTGGTTGTTCTGTTCTCTTTGAATTTTACAAAATTATAGCTCTACCTCTCTGTCCTTCATTTTTTGTATTATGGCCTTCGTCTTCTACAAGTAACTGATCATGGTCACTTTCTTGGCCTTAAATTGCCTTTGTATTTGGCCAGTGATGAGCTCGGAATCGGTACAGATTTTAAGGGATTGTAGACGAAGGCAATCTTCTAACAATAGCCCTTAGATTATAGCCTCATATTCTGTAGTATTATTGGTGGTTTTGAATCCTAACCTAAAGGCATACTTTAGTGAGAATTCTTGACTGTTTCCCAAGATAATGCCAATCCCGCTACCCTCTATTTCATCAATATCGTTTGTTTATTCTTTAGAGTCAAACGAGCATTTTGATATGGAATTAGCGAGGGCTTATGCCTATATAGTCGACCCGGGTTTGTCCATACTGCCCCAACTCCAACGATTAGTATAGCATCTGACCTAATGTCTTGGGCTTATGTAATATGTTCTATAGGGGTTGGTCGGTTATTGCTACGCCTTGGTAAGCCTACAGATCAACTTTGAATTTTTGGGCTAACAAGACTAGGGCATAAGCTATCTTCTCAATGGATAAATAATTTAGTTCAGTACCATACAACATGTTACTAAAATAGTATATCAATCTTTGTATAATGCCTTCTTCCTAGATAAGAACTGAGCTCATTGCCTGGTGCGAGGCTGATAAGTAAATTAATACTTTTTCCCCTAGTAAAGGATGACTCGGAACTTGTGCCTAGCTGAGATATTCTTTTAGTTTGTTGAAGGCATGTTGACAATCTCCATTCCATTCAAACATAGTTATCTTCTTTAAATTTTTTAAAAAATGGAGGTATTTCTCAGCTAACCTTGACAGAAATGTGTTTAGAGCAGCAATTCTACCTGTGAGTCTTTGTATTTCTTTTATGTTACGAGGTGCATACATATTTAAGATCGCCTTAACCTTACCTAGATTGGGCTCGATCTTTCTTTCACTAACCATGCACCCTAAAAATTTGCCTTTTTGAATAAAGAAGGTGCATTTTTTAGGGTTTAGCTTCATAGTGTACTCATTCATTACCCCCATCACTTCGGCTAAATCCTTTAGATGGTCTTCAAAGCTTTGACTTATGACAATCATATCATCTACGCACGACTCTAAATTTCTTTCGAGCTGGTCCTTGAATATTTTATTCACCAACAACTAGTAGATAGCTTCAACGTTTTTCAATCCCAAGGGCATGGAGACATAACAGTAGATTCCTTTTTTAATAATAAACAAGGTCTTTTTCTCATCTTCAGGGTGCATTTTGATATAGTGGTACCCTTGCTTTGCATCAACCGAAGATAAATATTTGTAGCCCACAGTTGAGTCCACTAATTTGTCAATCATGGGTAAAGGAAATGAATCTTTTGGGCAGGCCTTATTCTTGTCGATGAAATCTATACACATTCTATATGTTCCATTTGATTTCTTCACCAGTACAACATTGGCAAGCCATTCTGTGTATTGTACTTCTTTTATAAACCCAGCTTCCATTAGTTTGTCCACCTTATTGTCTATGGCTGCCTGTTTTTTTAGTCTAAAACATCTCTTTTTCTACTTAATCGGTTTAAATGCAAGGTCCATATTGAGTCTGTGAATGATTATTTTCGGGGTTGATGCCTTTCATATGAGTTGAGGACCATGCAAAGCTAGACGAGTTAGCCATAAAAAAGTGATGAGCCTGGGCCTTATGATCTTCTCCAACGTGTCACGACCCACTTATTAAGTCGTGATGGTCCTAGAGCCTAAGGAGACATAAAATCACCAAAACTCATAGAACCTCATTCAACTCATTATTCTTTACTATTTACGATGTTTAACCTTATCCCAAGATCGAAATCTAAATACCTTTCCTTATTGCCAGTTACTATTTCGTCATTTTACATATTACGAAATACTCATTAATACCGTTTGCATATTCATCTCATATAATTTCCCAATTTATATTTCATGTCATTATCCATATGTTCATTACTTAATACACTAACATAATGTTAATTATATTATAGTTTATAGTATATATAAATCCAATAACATATTCGAACTAAATCTCTGGTAACCATAGAGCTCTAGATTAACAGTCTTTAGAGTCATATAACCAAAATTTATAACACACAAAATTAGTAGAGCAACCTCCAAAAGGAAGAATAGGGTTTGGAATTTACCTTATTGATTCATCAACCTGACCTAAAAAATGCTAACCTGTGCCTCTTTGAAACTAAATGATATCTTTTCATATCTAATCAACTAAGTGTGACTTCTTAAGTCCCTTTAATTCCAGTAAAGTTCTTTTAAGCCTTCCAAAAGGCCAGACCCCTCACATTCAAAAACTCAAGTTTTTTTTGACATAGCTAAAATCCTGTCAGAATCTTTCAAGCAGACTTGCCATAGGCTAAGGCTCTCCTCTTATCAAAATCTTTTTAGAATTTTTTAAGCTGACTCGCCATAGGCCAAGGCTTTCCTTCTATAAAAATCTTTTTAAAATCTCTTGAGCCGACTCGTCATAGGTCGAGACTCTCCCTTTATCAAAATCTTTTCAGAATCTCTCAAGTCGACTTGCTATAGGCTGACGCTCTCCTCTTATCAAAATCTTTTTAGAATTTCTTGAGCCAACTCGCCATAGGCTGAGGCTCTCCTCCTATTAAAATCTTTTCAGAATCTCTTTAGCCGACTTGCCATAGGCCGAGGCTCTCTCTTTACCAAAATCTTTTCAAAATTTCTTGAGCTGACTCGCTATAGGCGAGGTTTTCCCTTTATCAAAATCTCTAAAGCTGACTTACCATTAGTCAAGACTCTCCTCTTATTAAAATTTTTTTAGAATCTCTTGAGTTGACTCGCCATAGGCCAAGGCTCTCCCTTTACTAAAATCTTGTCAGAATCTCTCAAGTTGACTTGTTTTAGGCTAAAGCTCTCTTACCAAAATCTTTTCAGAATCTCTTGAGCTGACTCATCATAGGCCGAGGCTCTCCCTTTACCAAAATCTTATTAGAATTTCTTGAGCTGACTCACTATAGGTTGAGACTCTCCTTTCATTAAATTATCTTGCCTTAAATTCTCTTCCATCCATGAGTGTCTAGAAATAGTCACCTAGACATCGATGTGATTTTTTTCTATATCTTTTATCTAAATCCATCAATTCCACCCATAAATGTCTAGAAATGATCACCTAGACATCTATATAGTTCTACTTTCCATATCTTTTATCTAAATCAATCAATTCACCTAAAAATATCTAGCCACTAGTCTGGATATTACTTTGTTTCTTTTCTTGCTTCTATTTATTAGACAATTTCACCCATATATGTCTAGAAATGGTCACCTAGACATCCATGTGGCTCACTTTCTACCACTTTTATCCAAATCCATTAATTCATATAAAAATATCTAGCCACCAGCCTAGATATCCCTTTGGTCTATTTTCTTACTTTCGTTCATCAGCCATATTTTTCCCTTATAAATGTTTAGGAATGATTTCTTAAACACCCCTATGATTCTTTTTACCATCTTCCTTTTTTAACCATGTCTCCCACCCAAACTTTTCCAATTATTGACCTATATATCACTTTGGTTCCTTATACGATCCCAACTATTGGTTCACTATCATCAAAATTGCTTGACAGACAACAATTCTAATGAGGGGCAACTGTGAACCCTTAATTTCACACCCTCATCATTCAGTCGTACTTTGACATCTATTAAATTTAACGTGCTATACAGAGTCGTTACGGCGGTCCCGCAAGCTGATTAGCTGGCAAGGATTTGAGGGCTAATTTTTTAGCCTTCAATTACATTACTACCGAATATCCAAATTTCCTAAACCTCAAACCAACCAATCTCTAAAAAAAAAAAAAAAAAGGGTCGAGCCTCATAAGCTTGGTACGGATTTGCAATAGGTCTACATAGATCCACACCTTACTGGCTCCACAACCGCGCCAGTCTGATGCAGATCTCTGCAAACTTGACACAGATCTGCTCCCCTTCTGTGCGGAGGTTCATTTTTTGTACTATTTCTTACACCAAAATGACCTTTTTGTCTATTTCAGCCCAATTTTTAACTCCTTTTTAACCACATCTTTTTGGTCTTTTCACTTTTTAAATTCCTAAACTATCTTCATCCATTTTTCCTATAAATACCCTATCCACTTCTCATTTCTCTTCGCCCCTTGAGTTAGAGTTGATAACTATCATCTAATTTCTCTCTTCTTCTCCCTTTAACAATTCTCTAATTAATTAATTAATTAATTATCTCATCCCCAACCAAGTTAATTAATCTTTTTAATTAACTAAAACTCTTTTTTTTTAAATTAAAATTAATCACCCAATTAATTAATTAATTAATTAATCTTTTTAATTAATTAATCAATAACTTTTTTTCAAAAGCAAATTAAGCCTTTTTTCAAATCCACCCTTTTATCCAAATTAATTAATTAATCATTTTAATTAAGTAATTAATCCCTCAATCAATCTAATCACTCGGTCTCAATAAAATGGAATTTCGATTCGGTAAAACTTTGTGTCCTCTTAAAGCAAAGGTATCAACATTTTTCTCTGAAATCCAAATCAAATCAAATCAAACCCTAAACCCCTCCACTTAATCGTGAAACAAACTATGTAGGTTTTCATACTCATTCAATGGGGTATGTAAGCATGTTTGGAATTTAAATCCAAACCTCAAATCCAATTTCAAAATTAATTCCATTTTCCCTTTGCTTTCAATTATAATCAATTATTTATTTATTTTTAGAATTAAGAGGTGATTATGTGATTCCTCTAAATTCATAAAGATTAGAGGGAACACTCTCCTTAATTTTAGATGTTTACTTTAATCATTTTATTAATTTTCCATACACCTTGCATTCATACTATGCCATGTCTATACATTTAATTATTTGCCAGCTTATAAATGTTATTCATGAAATCAATTTTTCAAAGTCAAATTAAACTTTAGAGTCAAATTTAAATTATTTAAAACTAAAAAACCTAGTCTCCGAACTCAATCTAGTTTGAAGAAAGTGATTTTATCCTTTGATAAATTAATTGAAAATTGATGAATTGGAGTCAATTGAATTTTTTCTTAATTTTTCCATTTAAAATAAATTAGGGTGGCGAATCCCAGAATTGTTTTCAAAATCAACCAATCTGAACCCGAGGGTTCCATCGTGAGTCTAAACCTGAATGAGTATCCCAATTCCCTCTAACGGATCGGACAGGTGCTCGAGCGAGCGAGATCTCACAAAAACAAGTACTCTTGATTCATAAGGCAATAGATAATACTTAGGTTACATATCTCAGTTGTTTTCCCATGCACCTTTATTATCCCCTTGAATTCTCTATCATTTTCTAGCTATTTTAATTATTCAATTTTTTTTGATAATTCCTCTTTAATAACAATTCTTATAACATAAGATCCATTATCAAATCAATGTTACCTCAATTTTCTAAACCATCAAATTTGTAATATCCCTTTTTTTTTTTTTTTTTTTTTTTTTCACTTTGCATACTATAAGTCTATTATCTCATGTCAAACTCATTATGGTCTTAAAATTTTTAGAATGATACAAATACTTTAGAGTTTCTTAACTTCACAATTCTTCTAGACACTTCATGTTGCATTATAGTATTTAAAGCACTATATAGATATCTTATTATTTCATTATAAACCTCTAAAAGAGTAAATTAAATTGCTATAATCCCATATCTGATAGCCATGGTCACTCTTAATATTTATTACAAACCACAAGTACCAATACTTTAGACAAATCATTACCATTTCTATTCTTCACTCACTATTAAGAGTTCTCTCCATAATTAATCAATCCTGAATCATACATGTCCACAAGGAATTTGTTATTTATTTTATCACACTAAATTTTCAATCAATTTCATCTTTTGTTAAAGATTACTCTACAACTTTAATAATCTTTTGAATATATAATAAAGGTTTAATTACAAATAAATGCATGACTTTTACAAAATTTTCAATTTAATCATGTCTTTTTAATTTTTGCAATGTCAAGCACATCCTTTTGATTGTTTGCAAATCGATACACCATGGTAGATGGCATTAAAATTGATCCAATGTGGCACAACACACCATCTAACCTTTTTTCCACATAGGATCCAAGTGGGATCCACATATTATAATAAGAAACGATGCCATTTAGAGGAAACACTTTGAGAATTGGTAATCTTCTTCCTAAAAAATTAAACACGATACATGAAACCGTAAAAGAAGAACTGAATCCGTAACGCTCTTTGCCCACTCCCTTTTGATTAAAAATCATCAGAAATTCCTATTTTACAATTTAGAAAAGATGTCGCAGGTGGTGAATGGGAGAAGGAGATATGACTACCCCTCAACTAGTGCTAATGACAAGACCAGTGATGCATTGATTGTCAGCCAGGAAATCGGAGATGAAGCGAAGAAATGCACGCACCACCTAGAAGCTGACTTGTTAACCTCCTACACTCCATTAAACCCAGGGAGGAGGTTTTATCATTGTCTTATAAGGGAGGTAAGCTAGGATTTATACTATTGAATTTGTTAATTTATGGTTAGAGTTTTCAATGTGTTTTTATCGATTTTTTTATATGTTCATGTACCTATATCTGATCATTTAATTAATATTCTTACATGGAATTCTATATAATAGTGTTACATAAACTTTCCTATAAAGTTTGACATGTCTGCTCTTAGAACATTTACATTGTGAATATATCTAATGTACTTGTATCTATCAGTGTTCAATTGAAATTTGTAACTTACTTGACTTGGCTCTCATTTTTGTATTTTTTGGTATTGAAGTATGATGACTACGGATATTTGGAATGGATGGATCCTGAACTCCCTCTAAAGCTAAAGAATATGATAGCTAGAGTGGTGCTGAAGAAACAGATGTTGGAATCCCAAGTTGTGCTCATGAAAAGAAAGGAGGAAATTATGGAAGATAAACTAAAAACAGTTTATCAAGAGTGAAAGAGTTGTGAAGGGAATATGGACAATTTGCAACACTATTTAGGAGTTAGTTGATGTGAATTTAAGACTGGGAGATAGGGTTGCTGAAATGAAGCATGATAATTCAGTGCTAATGAATGAAAAACTGTTGTTGGAGAGAGGTTTGGGAAGCTACAAAGTTATATCCAAGTTGGTTGGTGGAGTGCTTGTTTTTATGATGGTGCTTTTGGTGATTGTTATTCTCAAATGTAGCAGGGAACATGGTGGTAGGGACAACCAATTGACCCTTAACTATGTAATTTAGAA
Organism: Reutealis trisperma; assembly: GCA_947687605.1. NCBI lineage: Eukaryota > Viridiplantae > Streptophyta > Magnoliopsida > Malpighiales > Euphorbiaceae > Reutealis > Reutealis trisperma. The sequence continues at coordinate 288,143 of CANTUT010000520.1, read as the reverse complement.
CCTGTAGCTCCTTTAGACTAATTGACTTAAGACTAATATACTTTATGCCAGTATTTAAGTGACTAGTTTATATATGTTAACTAGTAAATTGCAGCTTAAAATTTGATGTTATGTGTAAAGGACTAATTGTAGAGCTGCTTATTTTGGTTTGTATTTTGACTTTAATTTAAAATATATGTTATATTAAGCCTTAAATGTGAATATACACAATAGAAATTATTATGTATGTATATATATGCTTAACATTTTGGGCTTGGTAGTGTATTGGGGGACATATTTAAACCTGAGGTTATATAATTTAGAGCTTAAATAAGTAAACCAAACTTGATGGGCAGATATAAAATTAAGAAGACACTCAAATTGATGAGTGGATAGAAGAAGCACATATCTAAAAGTAATAATATATATTAATGTTTAATGGACACTAATAAATAAAAGAAACATAAAGGCACTAGCATTTTTTAGTACATGACACATAAAAACAAAACAACCTTAAAGATGCATTAAAATAACATAAAGGCACTAGTATAACCTATCCAATATTTTTGTTATTTTTACCAAATCAATGGCAATGCATTCAATTGTTTTGCCTACACAAAATAAAGGCACTGCTAGCACTAGTCTAAAGTATTATGGTTCTATTTGATGTCATTCCTTCCACCTTTAGTTCCTCTGTTTGTTCCCTTTCTATTAGATTCTCCTCTGCTTGCTCCCTTACCTGTACCCCTTCCATTAGATGCACCTCTGCTTACTCTTCTACTTATACCCCTGTCATTAGGTGCTTCCCTTCCAGCTACCCTCTTAGCCTTAGCTCCTCTACTAGCACTAATCTCAATTGTCCTATATCCAGATCCCTTGCCAGCAACATTTCCTCTACCAACTCTAGTTCCTCCAGTAGTAGATGCACCCCTTTCAGATCTAGATCCAAATCCTCTACCTGAAGGAGCTTCTACAATAGTCCCACTCCCAAGACTTGATGCTACTTTAGTTGCTACACTTGAACTAGCCATATACTTAATCCTCTTTGACTCAGGCATCTATCAACATGAAAAAACACATAATTTGGTATGTAACAAATATGCATTTGTGTTATAAGTATGTATGAAACTAACCCTCAAATACATGTTTCTAGTCTTAGTAAATATTCTAACCCCATAACCTTACCTAGCCTGCAAAAAGAAATTAAAAATTCTAGCTCCATTAAAAATATGATATATTTTAGTCTAAAAAAATTGTAGTTATAAGTAAAGGCTATTTGGTTTAAATATCTCACCAATCGCTTTTCTTTTTGTTGAGTTTTATAATCATAGGAATTAGAGGTTTTAGTTACTTGGGAAGAATACTGTGTTCTTGGATGAGGTGAACTGACATAATTTGAATTTTGACTCTCTTGTACCTTGGCAACTACATTACTTAGACCACTTTTAGCATGTGGATGTCTAGCAGATGGGTGCTTTGGGGGTCTCCCCCTTCTCACCTGTGTTGTGATCAATACAATCAAAAACACATTCACTCAAATTTATTTGTAAAGTTAAGTAAAGGCTACTTACAGATAATTTCTTAGGTTGTCTGAATGTTGGATCATTCTTTTTCTTGCATGTTCTTTTGTTATGCCTACTTTAAAGCAATACTTGTAAGTCATTTGAATGCCATGTCTAGTAAGCTTGTTTGGATTTTTTGGATTTTCATCTGCTCCCCTCTTTCTTTTCTTTTTTGGCCTTTTAGGCATCTTCTTGAAGGTTGGTGGTTTGATTAGACTTCCTACTACATGAGGCCACATCTTCTTCCCATTTATAGGTTCTAAAGCACATTGATATGTTTCTATGCACTTTGAACACTATAGCAAGAATCAACATAATCAACAGTATGCTTATCCATCCAGTGAATGCTTGCACATGCATGCATACAAGGTATTCTCATTAACTGCTAAGCCCTACAGGTACATGTCCAATTCTTTAAATCCACTACAAATTGCTCATCATTAATACTGACTTGGAATTTCACTCCCACTACTGGCTTGGTAGAACATAGTCTACTGTTATACTTTATATCTTCAAGTTTATCTCTGATTCTTGGACAAGTTGCATCAGTGGTGCTGCTAATCCCCATTAACTTTTGGTGTATTCTCAACATTAATAAGCACCTTATATCTTTCAGCATATCTATGATCGGTCTCCCCCTTACTTTTACTATATAGCCATTGAAGGTTTCACTTATATTATTGTCAATCATGTCAGACTTAGGCATCTCACTCATATAAGCCTTGCAAAACTTTGATGGATCTCTATGAATAAATTCATTATAAGCAGCTTTATTATCATCTTTCATTTCATCTAGAGCTGCATTTAATGCAGCCTCATTGAAGCTCTTACTGCCTTCCAAAATATATTCTTTATACCTTGTCCCTTGAAATCTTTCTTCCAACTACAATAAACATGCCTGGCACAGTTCCTGTGCTCAGCATATGGTGCGAGATTTCTTATTGCATTGATTAATCCTAGTGTTGAATAAAGAAAAAAAAAATACATTAACAACATATACTATTTAATTTAAAATACTAAAGAAAAGTATATACATAATACCTTTTGCTGATCACTAATAAAAGTCCATCCAAGCCCAGTAGTTATTTGTAATTCTTCACACACAATGTTTAGAAACCATGTCCAAAAATATTCATTCTCACTCTCAACCACAGCCCAGTGTATAGGAAACATTTGGTTGTTCCCATATTTTGCTATTATAGCTAATAAAGGCCCACCCAAAAAGGTTTTCAAAAAACACCCATCAAAACCAATGATGGGCCTACATCCCTTTAGAAAACCTTTTCTAAGGGAACTGAAACCAATGAAAAAACCTTTAAAGGTTGCATCATCTTCAAGTAGGAAATCAAATCTACCATCTTTATCAACACTCATTAACTCAGCTTTGTAAGACCTTAGTTGAGCATAATGTTTATGGATTGATCCCCTAAGAAGTTCAAGTGCTTTCCATTTAGCTCTGTAACATTTTGTACTTGGCACTTGAACACACCATTTGTCTAGCAAATCCTCTACTAGCTCTTTCACACCCCATGTAGGATTTCTCCTAAATCTTTGAACATATTGTTTGGCAATCCAGGATGATGTAGCTTGCCTATTCTTCATCTCCCCATTGTATAAATGATGTCCTTGGTAAGACCTAATTGCAAAGGAACCCTCTTTAGAAATCATGCTTCCATATAGCCCCCATTTACATTTCTCCGTGCATTTCATCTCTAACTGATATTTATTGCTTCTCATCACTTGAAAATTCCTTCCATTCAATATAGCCCATTTCTGTACAACACCCTTACATTGATGAGCATTTTCAAATCTCATCCCAAGCACTAACTCTATAGTTTTATGATCATATTTTGGATCATACACCACTTTTTTTTCCTTCTCCTTTTACATCCCTTATCCATTTCACCCTCTTCATTGCTATCAATTGAGTTTACATCCCTATTTGAATCCTCATATTCACTGTTAAAACTAGTGTCCTCACTATCTTTTTCAACTTTTTTTGCACTTGAACTTGCATTCTTCTTTGAAATTTTAAACCCCATGTTCATTTGCATCCTTTTTGCAAGTTCAGGAAATGCCATATAGTTCCTAAACTTCACCTTGTTCTGCCTAGCTTCAACATACTCCTCATCATATGACAACTCATTGTCCTCCAACCCATCATCTGTGTCACTTTGTTGAACAGGAAAATAATCTGGATCTTCTTCATCAGAGTCACTCTCCAGCAGGTTTCGATAATGATCCATGTTAGTGTCTGTTTGCATCTCAACAGTGATATCAACAATATGGTCCTCATCTTGCTCATCCCACTCAACAGGGCCATCAAGAGCATCAACAACATGTGCTCTTTGAGTGCTAGGAGTTTCAACTACAGTATTAGGAATTCCATTTTCCACTTCTAAATGCCCACCATTTAAAAAAAAAAAAAAGTGACAACTTATCCATTTTGGTGAAATTGTATACTGTTAATTAAGAAAAAATAGCAAGTTGCATCAATAAAAAAAAAATATCCACGCTTTAAGTTACACCATGACTGAAATTATTCACTACACACTAATCAATTAGTTAAACCCAGCAATTACAAGATGTAATTTTTTTTATAAGATCGAAAACCTTTTATAAGGATTTAGCATGATACCTTAAATCCCTAAATTATTAAGTTAAAGAAAATTTAATAAAATATTTCCCAGTCCAAGTACTAAATCCCTAAAATAATAGTTAAACCTTTACAACCAGCAAAAATAATTGAACAAAACCCAATATTATCAACGAATTTTCAAAGTATGACAAATGTGAATAAGACTTACTTGCTTTTGTAGGGCCACAACCTTCCAAATCACTATTAGGGACCATACACGATTCTTGCTAGAGGTGAAGAATCAATCAACAATTACCATAGCTTTAGCTTTTTTTGGTGTAAGATTCGTTTTCAAAGTTTTCGCATAGATGCTTCATTGAAAACTTAGGTTTTATTTTTTTTTCTATCAAATTCACTTGACTAAGGGCACTTCTAAAGTAAACGGCATCATTTCTTATTGTAATACGTGGATCCTATATGGAAAGAAGGTTAGACGGTATGTTGTGCCACGTCGGATAAAAAGACATGATTAAATTGAAAATTTTGCAAAAAGTCATGAATTTATTTACAATTAAACCTATAATAAATATACAGTATGTGCATATTTATTTATAATCAAAAGGCATAACAAAGCTCACTTTAAATCTTTCATTAACTCATATTCCCTATCTCCACATACCAATTTCACAATCTAACATCAAATCTTTATAATTTTATAGGATCTCAAATCAATGTATAGATATTCTTAGATTCTTTATTATTACTAATTGTCTCAACTACTGTAAAGTTTAATATTCTTGTCATTTTTATACTTGCTCTTATATATGCCCACATATATACTTGTACAATCAAATATACAGTTATTTCCTTGTATGCACAGTTCATCTTTGTCATTCCCACACTTATGAGTATTATACTTCAAATTTAGAAACTTGATTCTTTTTCACTTTTCCCTTAATTTTCACAATTGTGGTTCCTTATTCTTTGAGTCTTGTATTTCGCTCATGGATTCTAATTTCACTTGAAGTAATATTACAATATTCATTCTTCATCTTCCTTTAATCATAATTCTTTGTCAAACAATAATTTCTAATTTCTTAATAATAGGTCTCATTGCACATTATCAAATGGAAGGAACTACTTATTGACTTCTTATTTAAAGTATGAATCATCACATCAATTCTATTAAGGTAATAAGATATTTACTACCAAACTTGAGTAATTCTATTCCATCTCATACTACACTCTTTTTCATTTTACTTTACTTGAAAAATTTATCACAATGTCTAATGTATTTGTACTAATATTCTAGTCCAACTTCCTTTCGATTACTCATATCCTATAATTTGATTTCCTCTTTTCTCTTCCTATTGAGCTTAATAAAGCACATATAGTCTTTTAAATTTCAAGTTCTCTTGGTAATACATCCAATCAAACTTAATCACTATATATGTTATGTACTTCAATTTTAATTGTTATTGACATTTATATTTATGCATTTCCTTTTTATTGACATTTATATTTATGTATTTCCTTCTCCTTTACTTGCTTCGCCTATTTGATTATCAATTTATTACTCACCTTTCTTTCTGATTCTTGACTTATATCTCGATAAGTACAATGGAGAATCTTCACTAAGTCAACGGCATCACTTGTATATTCTCATATGGTTATCCAGGTCTTTATTTCTGTTACTTAAATATATAGCCCATCTATGATCCATGAAAATTTCTAATACTTAGATTATATCCCTTATCTCCCTTTCATTCTTCATCTTTTGATAATTTTGGGCATCCTAATTACTATAACCATGTCGACTTTCCTTTTCCCATATCCACATCCTTATTGTATTTAATTCTTTTTCTTCTTACCCTATCACCTTAAGCCTTTGTTTAAACTGTGATTATCTTGAAATACTTTCTTCTTTTAAATTTGATTATGTCATTCTCTATATGAACTTATCATCTTTATTTCTAAGAATGATCCTTAGGAAACTAATACCATCAACTTTGTCACTGGTCAACTGGCATTAAAGGATACCTATCAGAGCACCCATGAGCAGAACTACGTCACTGCCCTTGCAAACCTCTAAATGAAGGGCAAACTTCATTAGTAATTTTTTCAAAAATTGAGTTCCTTATCAAATAGATCTTATTGTTCATTTTTCTTTAATATGCCATAGAGTGTAAAAGTCGAGTGAGCTCCTTCACTTTTTAGGCACTAAAATTTCAATTATAGCAATAGAGGAGGAGGCATCTATTTCCTTAACAATCTTGGTTAATCACGTTATCTCTTTAACTAGTAGATTTTCTCATTTCCTAACTTATATATCTAATGATGGATCTTATTTACATTCCCATCATGAGGCATTGTCCCAATCGAGTAGATACCATGGATTCGTCCTATTAGAGTTTAACATTTGAATTAACATTTCAAATTATGCTGTGACTATAGCAAGATGTTTCTGCTTCATAGTGTTCCCTACTAGTGTGATAATTGTAGCATTAAATGCAACATTTATATTTTTATAAGTCAAATTCTTCTTAAGAATTACACATATCATATTACATAACTCTTTATACACTTCACATCGATTCATTCATTCCTTAATGATTTCACATTCTCTTTTCTCTAGGTCTAATTCATATGGAACATGCATCAACCTCATTAAAATCCCATGAACTCTATTCTCCCATACTCGTATGTCTTTCACACTTTTTAAATTCTAGATCACTTTTAAATGTTTACACTTCTTATTCTTAATTAAGATCAAAATCATCATTTTCACTAATCGATTATATTACATCAATTAAATAATTCATTAGGACTAGTCCCAATTGCAGCACCTTATTGGCTAATTTTTTTTTCCATATTCAAGTATTCATCCTATTAGAGCTAAACTTTTCCTATCATTCATTTATCTCTATAACTTGTCCTTACTTATCTTTTTTATAATCTTATCCTTGTCAATAAAATCATTTTATCCAAATTATTTCATTCCTTATGTTATATTCTATTTAACCCTTATAATCTCCTTTACCCTATGATTTTTTGTGTTTTCCCCTTTAAAACTTAATCCATTTCACATCTGCTTCATTTAGTTACTTTCAAAGTTTATCATTTCTTATGGCATCTATTTTTAACTTATTCAATTCTATCTAATCATCAATTCAATTTTGTCATAAATATTTCTCTCGAACGGGGTTTGTCTAATCAATCAGTTTCATAAACTCCTTTTATGTCATAACTTCTGCTCCTTTGATTCTTTTAAATTTTTATACTTCATTATTTCCCCTATTTTCTCATACATTCTTTGCCTTAGTATTCACTGTTTTACCTTTCCACATCACACTTACTTTACTTGACCACATTCAAATTTTTTTTCTAACTAATATATAATTTCCAATTTCATATCCATCTTATTTTTACAGGTATTCTTCCCATTATGTACTCATTCTCAATATGAGGTATTTTGTTTAGAATCAATCCATTTATTTACACTAATTCATTCTTAGCTTACACTAATCTCTTTTTAAGTCAAACCTTCCTTGACTCTGTATTTTTCTTTTAAAGACTATTCTTTAATCATATACATCTTTATGTAATTGACAATTCCACACATGTATCTTTTGGAATGATACAAAACCAAAACACATTTCACTTTGGTCCTTCATTGACATCATGGTTTTATTTCCTTAGTGGGTTTGAGAACTTCTGAGTTACACATAAATAATCGTCTTTCTAAAAGGTCAAATTAACACATACACAATTGATCACTTCCTTCTTTAGATATGAAGTGATCCTCTTTTAGATCACACTAGATCAATATTATTTCTTCAACTATACTTGATATTTACATAAGTGATAGAAAAATCCTTATGTTTCTTATTGTTCTAGCCTATAAGGTAGCATCTAAGCCACAAATTAACAATATCGTTCATTTAGTACATATTGAATACTTTTATATATAAAGTCTAATTAATTTATTTGATTATCATATTGATGATCACTAAACATCATTTCTCTCTTTATGGCATTAATCACATATATCATTTGATAATTCCATATAATTCACATATTAAACCATTGTCACATGTAAGGATTCATATAGCATAACATTATACATATCTATCATTGATCTAAGTTAGATCAAAACATAGTCAACTTGTCTTTTTGATCTTGACATATCAAATTTAAAATTATTCAACATGTTTTTAGGTGTTTATTCCATAGATGTAATTCATTAAAAGATCATAAATTCAAAAGATTCAAAAATCCCTTAAGTCATGAAAAGCATTCTTGAATCACTGGCGCTATATAATATTCGCAATCACTACTAGATGATTGCGACGACTGAGACAAATTTAAAGGACAAAATATCAAATTAGACCTCGAGACATAGTGTGTTTTGCGACCTCGGTCGTGATCGTGACTTAAGGTGCAATAAGGAATCGCGACCAAGAAGCACAATATCGACTGCGACTTTTATATGATGGATTTTAACTCCAATGGATAATAAATATCTCCTTCTTATGTACTATAACAAACATTAACTATGTTGTACTTTCATACATTAATCAAATATTGTACAAGGTACAAAAGAACTATGGCTTTTCATCAGTCATTTTCCAATGTAAACGGTTACCATATTTACATACATAACCTTTACTACACCCAAAAATTGATCAAAATCTATCTATTCATAAACTAGTCTCACAAATTCCCAAAGCTCCTTTCACTATTATTATACAACTTGCCTGGGGATATCTCGTACACTAAACATCGCACATACTCTAGCATATGCAAGGGTAAGCATATTCACATCACTATTCACATTACATGAACTTTTTATGAAATCACATTTAAGTTTTCTCTTAATAGCATTTAGATGACAATTGTCGGGCACATACATCGTAGGCACAAAGAATTTAGTGTACCTTCATCATTATTCACACTATGTAAATATTTTTCAAAACATCAGTTGCATTAAACATATTAATAATTGGAAGTTAATTATAATAGGAAATTTATTCCTAACAAAACACATATACATGTTCATTTATACACTTTTGCATATATACACTCATTTCTTGTATGCACGTTTTATCCTTATCATCCCATTTCCATAGCATATAACTCAATCACATGTATCATTCAAATCACATTATTATTTCTTTTTTCATAATCATTATGCACTTATCAGACATCAAACTAAAAGAGTTAAACTTTCATGAGTAGCATGGATCTAGACTTAATGATAGACTTCAAATGGCAAGAAGGAATTCCTATGCTTCATGCCTTTTAACCTATAACCCATAATAGTTATAAAGTCTAGATTAGACTTAAACTTTTGCTCTGATACCAACTTTGTCACAACCCACTTATTAAGCTTTGATAGTTCTAGGGTTTAGGGAGACATAAAGTCACCTAAACCCATAAAATCTCGTTTAACTTATTATTCTTTACCATTTACTGTGTTGAGTCTTATCTCAATATCGGAACCTAATTACCTTTCCTTATTGACAGTTACTATTTTGTTATTTTAAATATTATGAAATACTCATTAATACCATATGCATATTCATCTCGTATAATTTCCCAATTTGTATTTCATGTCATTATCCATATTTTCATTACTCAATACACAAAACATAATGGTAATTAAATTATAGTTTATAGTACATATAAATCTAATAACATATTAGTACTAAACCTTTGGTAGCCATGGAGCTCTAGATTAACAGTTTTCAGAGTCACATAACCACAATTCATAACACTTGAAATTAGCAAAGCAACTTCCAAGTGGAAGAACAGGGCTTGGAATTTACCTTACTGACTTGTCAACTTGACTTGAAAAATTTAAACAACTAAGGAATGAGACAAAACTCAGTGAGTACATAATAATACAAAATACGATGGGTATATGGGTCATTTATCAAGATAGGCTCATTGTGACAATGGAGTGATATTAATCAAAATTGTCATTATGAATCAACTTCTCATTTAAGATAGGAACAATATCTTTAGCAGAAATAATAAATTCTAAGAAGCAGTGTGTTTCCCACATATAAATAAAATAGTGGCGGCCTAAACCTTGCTTACTCACACATCTCACATTACGCAAGACTGATCGGGTCTTATGATTAGGCATTCCCCCCTAACAAAGGTTGGGTACTCTCGCCCTACCCGCATGCTTATACCAAGTGCACAAGGTCTGATGTATTACCCCAAATCATAAAGGTATTTCTGCTTATCAATAGGCATCAATATAAAGGTTCATATAAAATTCATAATAAGGAATTCAATGATCACATTATGAAGTCAACATGAAAAGCTCACAATGGTCAAATGCCATAAAGAAGTATCATAACCAATGGCTCAATATTTAATAGGCAATTCATGATCAATATGAAATTGGGATATTTCAATGAAAATGGTTTCATTAACAATGGTTCATAGAATATGGCACATGTCATATTATATTATTAAGTACTCACTTTAGACTCCTTTGCTCCTATTTACATTTAACCTTGATGCTAGTAGTGCTCATCGCACTCTTGGCTAATGTCTTTGTCCTTGTCTTTAGATTCTACACATTTTGCATTTCAATTACATATTAATCACTACCTTATTATGTCATTAGTTCAAATGTAGCTCAACTTGGTTAACACTTTTTATCCTGTCCATTATAGTACTAAATTATTAATTTAGGGTGAAGACATACTATATATATACATATTACTGATTTTAACATTTTTCATTAGTTGCCTTCCAAATGGCCAACTATATTCACTTAAGGAAAAATAATTCATTTCCTCCTAATTTTATATTTCAACTTCATATTACTCAATTAGAATCAATCTAAACAATTTTCAATATTCAATGGAGTTAATTCCACTTTCACCTTCCAATTCCATAAATGAACCCAATTCATCAAATTTGGGGATGTGAACCCTCAAATTTGCACCTCCAGACAGCCTCACAGGGGAAAATTATTTCTATCAATTAAATTTTGCAATTAATATTATATAAACCATGTTACACTATTTTTAAGCTTAATTGCTCCTTCATTTTCATGAATTCAAATTTAATTCTCGAAATCCCTAAATTGGTCCATAAACTCGAGAATTTGAGGAAAACCATAAGTTTCCCATCCAAACCATAAATTATTCATAGATTCATCAAACTAGTATTTAAACAATCAATTACCATCAATTAATTGAAATTGAATCACTTTAATTCATAAAATCTTAATTTTTTCCAACTTAGGGCAAATATGAGGAAAACCTATAAATTATTATCAAATCTTTAAATTAATCATAGATATATAAAATTAGCATGGTAATGATCCTATATGATCAATCAAATATTAAAACAAGCATTAGAACACAAAGTCTTTCTTTTAGCTAAGTTTATGCCTTCAAAATTCTCAAGTCTTAAACCAAGCTTTCATAATTCATTTTGACACTTCCAAATCACTTTTATTCATCCTAAATAACCTTAGATATTATCAAATAAATTTTAGAACATTTCCCCATGCAATTCCCAAGAGAGGCCAAACCTTGCTCTTATGTTCCTTCATATGAGCTTCATGCTTTCTTGCTTATTTTCACTTGTTAAACTTTATGTTCTCAAGTCCAAATTCCATATGTTATCAATTAATATACAAAAAAAATTTCCTAGTTTAAATTTCCCTATGCCGATCCATATGGGTGAAAGAAAAGAAAAGTTTTTGCAACTAAATCACCAAATGCTTGCTTAGAACAAAGAAATGAGAAGATGAGCATGATTCCTTACCTTAGAAAGCCTTGGTTTGTGCTTCTAGGATGGTGGCCAAAATTTAGAGAGTGTTTTCTCTAGGATTTGTGTTTTTATGATAGGTTTCACCAAATGGAAAGATTATGCTCATCACACTGTTTATATATGAAAGTTGAATTGTGGTATTTAGTCACACTTAATCCAATGGTTAGGATTTAATCAAGATGGATGACTATGATTGAATCATGTTAAATAGTTAGGATTTCATTTTGGTGAGTGATGTTCATCATGTGATATTGAGATGCTAAAAATATACCTAGATTTTTATATAGGAAGGATGAGAATTCAATTTGCTTAAGGATTTGACTTAATCAATTTTGGTTGCTATTATGTCAATTTTTGTGGCTAGCTCTTCCAACATCAAATTTTATCTTGGCTAACTATTAATATTAAAGAAGTTATGTTAACTCACCCATGAGCCCTATGGGCCGGCTAACCAAATGGATTTGGGCTTTTGATGTCGAAAAGCTAATTAACAAATCCATATATGCACATTTCATACTTAGCATTCTTTTCTTTCACTTTAGTATACATATTTTTACCTTCTAATTTTATTACACACTCTAGACATTGCTAGATAAATTTTATTCACTTTATAATGCACATTTACTAGCCCTTTATTAGTATTGTTCAAGTAAGTAAATCATGTAGGCTCACTAGGTCAAACTAAGTTTGACTTCTATTTTACTATTGTAGCTTTGATTAGAATCAACTTTTTATATCACTATTATTATCTCCAATAACTTAGAAGATGTTAATATATTATGTTCATGCTCATTCACTATCACTTTAGAATCATGTTCGCCTCAAAATAACCTGTCCAAAAGCAATCTGCAAGTATATGGAGCAATTGTAATATATCGGAAGCACCCAAGGTCGTATCTCTCAAGGAATTACAAATTGAAATATTTGTCTCAATTTAAAGCAAATTAAATGAAAAGAATTTGAATGATTTGAAAAGAAATAATTGCAAAACAGGAAATTAAAAGAAAATATAGATTAAAATGCAATAGGTTTTAAAATAATGAATGAATGATGCTTAGGGTTTGTATTCAATTTATCAATCCTATATGTTTATGAATACACCAAATTGATTACTCTAAAGCCTTAGTTTCTAACAATTCAAAGAATAAAAATCAATCTATTAGCAATCGCATTCATAGAAATTATTCTATCAAATCATATATCAAAAACTAAAGCATAATCTTAAAACTTATATTTCTAATTCGTTTTAAGACCCTAAAGGAATGAATTCTGGAATTAAACTTTAACTCTTATTTCTTCGTTCAAAACCTAAGTCAAACAATCAATCAATTTAATTAGGAATAATAAAAATAATCAAAAGGGATTATATTCAATTCCATATCATGAACACATCATACAAACCCTAGATAAGGATGAAATTAGCTCATGGGAAATAAAGAAATCATCATAATCTTATTATAATAAAAAGAATTCATCAAATCAAGTCTATCAATTCAATAATCCAAAAGAATTATAAATAAGAATTAAACCACGCTAATCAATCTGTTTTATCCTATTCAATCTCTTGAATCTTCACAAAGGAATTTCCAAGAACAAAATTCTCCTCTAAGTGTTGAAATCTAAAAATTAAAATAAAATTGAGAAAAGAGAAAAATTGGAAGAGAAGATATTATCTCTCAAAATTTCCCAAAATCCAAAATCATGATCAAGCCCCTTCTCTTCCTCTAGACATTATTTATAATAACAAAGCTTTTTATTTAGTTTCTTCTTTCCTAAAATAATTTAGGATCGAAAATCCTTGAAAATCTTAGAAAATCTTCAATATCTGCTTATAGGTGACGTAGCGGGCACTGGGATTCGCAGTTAGGCACTGGGACAAGCAGGCAACAGGAAGCACGCTACTGCGAGGTGCTAGGGAGCTACTGTAGACGCTGGGGAGCTTGTGGGCTGCAGGAGGCAAGCTGTTGCATGGCGCTGAGGTTTGCTGCGTGGTGCTGGGGCTTCATTTCTACCGCAATGACATTCCTCTAGCCATGTCATGCAACGTTCCGCCGAATTTTCTAATTTAGCCCAATTCTCTTTCATTTTTTTCAATTATTAATGCAACTGAAAATAACTTAATAAACACATTAAAAGCATTATAAAATCATAAAAATAAACTATAAATTAACAATTAAAAGAACAAAAAATAAGATAAAACTATGACAAAACAAATCACATCACAAGAAAATAATTAACTTAGTCACGTTAAGTCAAACTCAATTTAATTTTTGTTTTAATATTAAGATGCTTATCAAAATCGATCTCATTTTTCATTTATTGTCACATTGTTCATTACTATCACTTCTTATGATATTCTTATGGTTCTTGATATGATAGAAAGGCCTTAAATGGTATAGTACATGAATATTATAGTGTCACCATTGCTAACTCTAATAGATTAAGGAAACCTTGGATATTACATAGCGAGGAGTTTACTAATAAGTACTTTCCCAAATCTTCTCCCTCTACATGTATCTTTTCTAATTTCCCAACAGGTTCAATTCGTTGTTCAGGAATTTCAATGGTTGCATTGACCACTGCTACCTCTCTAGTTTGGGGGTGACAATTTTCTTCTGTTTCTTTTTCTCAGGTTCTCTATGCTCTTGTGTCCCATAAATATTTACTTTTCCCTTTCAAGTTTAGGGATTGTGATTCTCAAATGCTTGATGTTTGTTGTTGCGTCTAGATTGTATAGGAGAGGTCTTCCAATCAGAACATTATACACTAAGGGAAGTTTGACTACCATAAAGTTTGCCATTATAGTGACGCATTGAGGTGTTGTTCCCAATGTTATGGGTATTTTAGTTATCCCTACTAAAGGTACTTTAGTTCCGGCCAGCATGCGAACTAGAGTTCCCATGGCTTATAGTTCACTTTTCCTCAATCCCATTTTAGCGTATGCCTTAGTAGTTAGAGATTGAAAGAAATGCCATCATCAATCAAAATTCTTTTATCCAGAAAATTGGCTACAATAGTTTGTATCACTAGGAGGTCCAAATGAAGGAACTGTAAGCTACTTCCATCTCCTCGACGAGATGGTTCTCTATCTCCTTTGCAAAAAACAAACTTGGTTCTTCTTTCTTTCTTTGTGAGGCCTTAACCTTGTTTTTGCTTGCGGGTAGCTCATCTAGTCCCCCTGTTAAGCAATTAATTACCCTAGCTGATCCATCATTGACTGCCTACTTCCCTTTATCCCTATTTGGCCTTTCTCGATTGTTGTCATTATTTTTTACAAAATTCCTCAAATACCCTTGCTTGATTAATCTTTTATTTCTTCCATTAGCTGCCAGTAGTCATTAGTGTTATGCCTATGGGTATTGTGGAACAAACAAAACTTATTTCTATTCCTTTAATCTGTTAGTTTCATTAAGGGTTAAGATCACACCCATATGTCTTTATCTTTAAAAGATGCAAACACCTCAGTCAGGCTTGTATTCAAAAGAGTTAGCTTTGATAGATCTAAGACATAGGATGTTAGACCCTTACTGCTTTTCCTCCAGCCAAATTCTTTTTAGCTTCTTCATCTTGCTACTTTATTTTTGGCTCTACTTTTGCGGTCTCGCTCATTTTCTTCTTCTTAAAGATGAAGGCATCATCTTGTCTGAAGTATTTTTGACTAACCTCCTCTAGAGTAATAGGGGCATGTCTATATAGTCCTTTGAAATAATTAGTGTAAGTGGTGCCATTTTGTAATCCTTCCACTGTTTAGGATTAGTCCAGGTGCATGACCTTCAAAGCTTCTCTATTGAATGGAGCTATATAGTCTGTTGGGGACTTTCCCTCTTTTTGGGTGATAGCTTCCAAGACTTTGAGTTTGTTTCTCTACAGGAATACTAGCTACAAACCTTTATATGAAAACAGTAGTGAGTTGGCCAAAATTTGAGATGCTTTCTTCTTTCAAAATATCAAACCATCTAATCGCTATTCTTTTTAATTAGCCTCAAAAAGCTCTGCATAGCACCTCATCACTCCACGTTTGGAGTTGGATTGCATGTTTGTAGTCCATTATATGGACTATAGAATCTGTCTCTTTGTTGTATTTTTTTTCAGCATTGGAGGTTTGAACTTGCTAGGTATCTTATATTTATAAACTAACCAAGTAAAAAGAGATTTTAATGCTAGCTTGAGGCTTTTATCCACTGATTTCCTTCTTGTATACCCAGCGAGCTCATCCAAGAATTTCTTGATTGTTTCCTTTATATCCTCTGTATTTATGTGACTGGCCACCTCTTGTTCATCTCGACTTTTGTTATGAGACGAAGACTCTGAAAAACTTTGTTCATATTCCCTACATCTTTTCTTATACCTTTTATCTCGCTGACTATCCTGATCTCACTCATCCCTCTCCTATGTCCCTTATCTCTCCAGGCTTTGAATTCGACATTTGGTATGAGCACCTCATTCTGGGCAAATAAAGTATGTTCTTTTAGATAAAAGGGTATCTTCTTCGTCATGAGATGACCCTTTGAACTGGGATTTGATCACTTTAGATCTTCTTCATTTACTTTATTCAATTCGACAATCCCTTTTTGAATCCTCTCTTTGTTCAAAATCTAATCTTGGGTTCAAGTTTCCTTTTGGCACTATTTTGATGCCAGCTTGAGTGTTGGGTATTGAAGTGTTTTGTGGGGTCTATAATGCTATCAACAACATCTGTAATACAGATGCATCTTCTGGTGTCAAGACCACAGACTAATTACTACTTGTTCCTGGAATGGCAGAGTTAAGTTGTTGCAATGCTGCATTGATGTCAGTAGGTCATGTGCGACCTGTGGTGGGAATGCGAGTTTCATCCTAGTTGCAAGTCTCAGAATGAGTTCGATTGCTCTTAGGGTCCCTGAAGAGATTTTCCAAGTCATCGGGACTACTTCATACCATAATGAAGATTCTTAAAAAGCTGTGAATGATTTTTAGGGATACAATTCAATTAATCATCCCCATAGACGACACCAATTTGATTGAGATAAATTCAATCAAATAGAAATTAATTGGATAACAATTTGAATTGTATCTTGTTGATGGAAATTGAATGTTACAAGGTTGGTTGAGTGTAAGTTTGCCCAAAAGATAATCTATCTTTGGATGCTTACATTCAAGGTATTTGTAAATAATGTGTCCCTGTAAGAGTCGAACAAAGATTATAATTTATAGTTTGACTTTGATTAAGTTCGCTATAGTAGTTCATTTTAGATTCTGTTTGCAGACAATGGGCAAAGAACTTATTTTCAATCTGGGTCTAGCTACCCCCTATTCCTCTATTGGGCTTGAGCCCAATTTGACATATTTTGTCCCTCATCATAATGTATTAAATAAAAGATGAATTTTCAATATTACAATACATATACATAACTGGATAATATGAAAATTTTGAATTAAATTTGGATAATATTTAAATTGTATTTAATTGGAGTTATATCCGGTATAAATAAAATGTAAAAGTTTATATGTGATTATTGTTGGTTGATAAGACTCAAGAAAATTTATGATCAAATATTTTTCTTAAAATATGTTTTTAAGTATACCATACAAATAAATATTTTCTTTTTAATTTGTAACTTTAACAATTAGTATAGAATGGTTTTTTTATATACTAAAATGCACATTTTCTCAAAATTAAAATAAAAGAAAGAAATTAATAATATGAATAAAAAAAAAAAAAAAAAAGCTACCGTGTACTGTGAGCCCATATAATTAGATGATCTTTGCGATCCATTCCAACTTATCTGAGATGTTTAGGTGCTTGCTTCGGGTCCTTGGATATGCAATCATTCCCTCTCAGAACTCAAACTAATGTGCTCCATTCATTCTAAAAAAATTATCCATTATTTTTTTTGAAATATTTTAAAATATTTACTTACTCTAAAAATAAATATATGCATTTGTTTATTTTATCTTTATTAATTGAAAAATGTAGTACTTGTATATTCTCAAAATTAATATAAAATGTAGTAATAAATGTGTATAAGTAAGTGTATAAATAGAAAAATATAATAAAATTTATGAATTACTAATTAATTAATGATATTTTCTTAAACTGTATGATAAAAAAAATATAACAATCTTTTTGAAACGTGAAAAGTAATAAATTAGACTAAAGCACTTCTCTTTCACCGACTATGCTTCTTCCATTTTCGCTATCGTTTTGTGGAAGAGAAACAATACTAATAAGGGTGTGTTTGGGATTGTTATTAAGGATTAAAAAAGTACTTTTATGATTTTTTTACTTTATTAATTAGTTTTTATTATTTTTTATAAATTGTTTTTAGAAAAAATTATCAATTTACTTACTTTTGTTTAAAAGCAATTTTTAAAAAATTATATATAAATTTTTTGTTAAAAAGCATTTTTTTAAAATACACCGCCAAACAGAACTTAATCATAATGGGAGTTGAAATGAAACTCCCAGGCAAAGGGTTAGCTAATTGTCCGAAAGGAGTTAAATTGGAGACGAGTGCGGATTTGGAGTTCCTGTTGAATTGGACTCAATTTTTCCTTTTCCATGGGTCTATGCTCCAAATTGGGAAGAGGGAATTTTTCGTATAATTACAACTTTATCCTTGATTTTTAGACAATAATTTAAATATCTTCTTGGCTTTATGATAAACACACAAAAAATAAATTCATTTTCCTTCTTTCCTTCTCTCTATGTCTATTACCAAACGACATAAGGAAATAGTAGTTGATCCTAGGCTAAATCCCTCCCTTCCACCTTTTCCTTTCTTTCCTTCTAAATATCCATCCCTCTAACCAGACATATTATCAGTGTTTGTGTACCTATGGACAGAGAAAGTAAGAGAGCTGTCGCCTCCATTAATGGTAGCATTATAATCTTTGTCGGTCTGTGGAAAAATAAAATTCCATGGTATTTTCTATCTTTATGCACTTACAATTACAAAGTCACAAGTATATGTACACAGCTATATTAGGAGGGGCCATCATGATTTTGGTTTAATTTGGGACGAGTGGCCGTCATTTTTTCTGGATCTGGGTTTCAACTTTTCCCCCCTTTTTACCCCATTAATTTTTTAAGTTTTTTATTTTTTTTATTTTTGTTGAATTTTTCTTTTGCTTTTGAAGATTTTTTTAATTTTTATTTCGAATTTTTTATTATTTAAAAATTAATTTTTAAAATTCTTTATTTATTTAAAAATATGAAAAGGATTTCACTTTACCAAGTGTAATCAATAGTATTATTATAAATTAACTGCGCAAACATCAAATTGACCTAAATTAGAAATTCGAGGCTCCAACTGAAAAAAAAAAAAAGAACTAGTCAACATATACACTAATGATATTTCTGTCTTTTACTCCTCACACCGCATCATTCAAACACTAGCTGCACAACAAATGGCAACCTAGAGATAACCCTTTCATAGCTTCTTCAAATTCAACAATTGTTAATCTGAAGTGGCAAGGGCTGACTGCAAAACATCTTCAAGATACTTCTCAGCAGCAGCATATTGTCTTTTCTTATCCTCTATTGCTAGGGCAGCTAAAGCTTTATCCTATAATAAAACAAGAAAATAATAATAAATAAATCTAAAAAATCATTTTGGTTGACAAAAAAAATGAAAAAAAAACTAGATGTAAAATAACAAATTTTTTTATAGATTAAAATGCAGAGTTACCGGTGGCAAGTCCTGGTAACTCCTCAAGGTATCCATGATAGGCTTTGTTTTCTTCTCCAACTCTTTTCTGTGCTCATTCATTTCAACCAACACTCCATGGCTGATCTCTGGTGTGTAGCCCACACGATTGAGAAGTGCCTGCTCAGAAAACCATTTATTGTAAACCATGCATATGATAACATCCAAACAGAAAGGCAAAGCAGGTAATGTATTAAATTATCACCATGTAGACGGCCATGCTAACCAAAATATGGCATTGAAAACCTTCATCTCAACTCTCATTAGCATTCACCAATTATTAAAAATATAGCACCTCATTCAATGGGAATTCAACTACATTCCCTTGAATTCTTTGTCTCAGGAATAAAACATACCAGTAACCCATATTATTAACTGTCTTCCATAAGCAGCCAGGAGTTCAATTTTGTTGTAATATTTAGGGTCAGTCTTGTTGCAGTTATAAGACAGCAACTCAGACAAGGAAAAAAAGTGAATATATTACAAGGAAACCCCAGATAACTCAACTCAACTTAATTCAGCCTTAATCCTAAAACCAATTGGGATTAGCTATGTGGATTCTTTGTTTCCACTCTAAACAAAATTTGGGCTACGTCCTCAGATAAGTGTAATGCCTCAAGATTATATTGTACCACTCTCCTCTAAGTTAGTTTAGGCTGGCCCGTTCCTTTCTTCTCCTCAATATGCTTGACCTTTCAAACCAAGGCCTCTCTAGGTCTACATCTCACATGCCCTAACCCCACATGATCTCATAAATTTCAAATTGCAACTTGCAAGAAAATAACAATGGACTCTTTCCATGCTATTGAACTTGATAAAATAACATGAAGACAAGTCGAGAACGAGCCATAAACACACAAACTAAATGAATAGATTTACAAATAGAAAGTACTTATATATGTTTATACAAACACATAGGCATATGGACCAATTTAACGTATACATTATAAACAAACAAAGAAAAACATATAGAGGAAAATGCTAGCAACACTCTCTTTAAACACTCTCCTTTGTTTACTCTTTTCAATAGAAATACTTACAACATATTTTCTAGGAAAAACTAAATATAATGCTATTTTATTTTCTCTCCCTTCATAATGATTAAAAAATTAAAACCTACATCATTCTCTCTCTTGTGGTGTTTCATATCTCAACCTCACGCCACTTTTTCTTCTTCTTCTCCTTTTTATTTCCCATCTAAATATAATCTAACAATATATAGATCAGTAGGTGTAAATAATAAAAATTAAACAACTTAACCTAAATTTAATACAAGAAAAATTAAAAATATATATAACATTTTTATTCTAGAATAAACTACTAAAATCTTAAGTTTTATCACTTCTTCCTACTCTATTTTTCTAAAAATAAAAAATATGTAGTTACTCGCAATGTTAGCCTCTATTATGATGAATTAAGATTGAAATTTATTGTATTTCTAATATATTTTCTCTCAAATTAATCTTGATTATTCTCTCTCTTTCTCTCTCTCTCTCTCTCTCCCTCTCTCTCTCTCTCTCTATATATATATATATTGATAAATTTGATTTTAAACCAAGTCTTTTTTTTTTTTTTTCATTTTAAGCCGTCGTATTTTCGAAAGCCAAGTTGGATATTTTCCAAAGTTAAATCAGATTTTTTTTTTTCATTCATTTTAATCAATTGAGAAATTAACTCAGCAGACCAAAGGCGTTAGATAAATAAATTCTAATATGAATTCACCATTTTTTTTATTAAAAAAATAGAATGGGTAAAATAATAAAAAAAAAATAAATTTTATTATTATAAAACAAGCCACTCCTAATCACCAACACTTGGAAAAAAAAATAGTAATAAGAAAAATGAAAAAAATAAAGGAAGATGAGGGAAAAAACAAAGTATACACGTGGACCAATAATGAGAGATAAAATGAGTTAGAAGAAAAAGAGCAAAAAAGAAAGAGTCAAAAAAAGAAGAAAAGTGGCGTGAGATTGATTATATGAAACACCACAAGAGAGACAATGATGTAGGTTTTAATTTTTTAATCATTATGAAGAGAGAGAAAATAAAATAGAATTATATTTAGATTTACCAAAATAATAGGTTGTAAGTATTTCTATTGAAAAGAGTAAATGTAGTGGACCAATAAAAATGAGAGTGTTTAAAGTAGGGATGGTAATTTATACCCTACCTATTTGTACCCACCCGAACCCTGCTCCTGCGGGTTACCCTTAACCTTATCGGTATGGGAACGGATTTCAAATTTATTATCCAAATAGGTATGAGTATAGGTATGAGTAGATATGCACCTCTTTAGATATGGGTAAGGGTATTATACTATCCTACCTATTGCCATCCCTAGTTTAAAGAGAGTGTTAAAGATGAGTGTTGCTAGCATTTCCCACATATATATTATACACAGACGCATATATAGGCCAATAAAGTTCCTTCGGAGCCATTATTCAATTTGAACTCATGATTAGAATACATACATAGCCATAGAAGCCAAATGTAGGTGTCTCATCCTAAAAATAAATATCCCTCAAAATTTTGTAGTCCAATATTAAAAGTGATATTTGTAATTAGAAACAACTCACAATACTCTTCTTTTAATCATGATGGCAACTATCAGAATGAAATAGAGTTGCAGGTGTGACTGTTCATTGTTCATAATACAACACCATACGTCCTCTAGATATTCAAATGAATGTGAACTCCATCTTTCTTTTTTCCTTTTCCCCCTTTTGGATAAAGATTTTGGATTCTTTCAAAACTGTTAGTCCTTTCATAATAACAGCCATTTGTAAAATCATTCTTTGTCAAATTTCTAGGTCAATGATTCTATTGTTCCTTATAAACAAACCTCCTTCCTTTCTTATGTATTGATATTCTTCTATTGATAAAAGAGGAAATTGACAGACATGCAGATTTTTTCAAAAAAGAAGAAAAATGAGAAAAAGCACCAGTATCAAACTTCACAGCTTTGAATCCATCAAAACTTGCCAACCAAGAGATGGGGAATTGAATTTCCAAAAAGTAATATAATGTCAGACAGCCCTTCACTACAAGTAGACCAATTAATTCGAATACGTCATAGTGTCAAAATAGACATCACTCAAGAGTAGTTGTAGCAGACACAGAGTAAACAGCAGATCTATTCAACAGATATCCCATAATGAAAGTATAGGACCAACTACTGTTCCCAGCTTTAACATAAATAAAATAGAAAAAACAGATCTAGTGCTGGCTATTTCAAAAATACATCAACTCATGCATCACAATCTATACAAAAACATAAAGATGAGAGAACCTCAGGGGACCAGCTTAGGTTAAAAAAGAAAATTTATTTCGTTGTTGTAAGCCATGCAACAGTAACCTTCTGAGGGATTCTAAAGGATGATAAACAAGTATTTACTAACTACCCTATTCTTATCAATTGGAGCTTAGCTAAGATGAGCTGGAGGAACAACAAATAACTAAAAGGGGGGAGTCAGTGAGGGAAAAAGTAAGAAATTCAAAATGTGAAAAGGTTTGCCACATCAAAGTAGCACAATTTGTAAACAGCAACCAAAACTAAATTTCCATATTTTCTGACTCTAGTTCAGAATCTAAGCTCTGTCAATCATGCATTGACAGCAACCTAGAAGACATGATGAATTAAAAACCTAAAAGCTGAAGTTAAGAAAAGATCACCAAGCTTCTGACCGCATAAAGGTAATGCCAATCTTTTACTTTAGTTACAGATACTAAGAACCTGACAAAGGTTAGGGAATTGGTTGTTTTGACTCCTTTTGTTTATTAGCATTGTAACTTAATTTTATCCTGGCAATTATTACAATTTACAAAGGATAGATACCTTGTAGTTGGAATATTGTTGCAGATATTGTCTTTCCTTTGATGCCATAACTGCCAAATTTGTCTTCCAGTTTTCCATTTGAGCTTCACAAGGAGCTACATCATCCTCAAGTTGGGCAAGTGTTCTACCAAAGTACATTCAGAATGAATAAGAGAGAGAGAGAGAAGGGGAATAAGATCATCTCTTTCATGAAACACCAGATTTCTTAAAATAGAAAGACAGGTTTAAAGATCTGAGATAAGTAAATACAATAGAACAAAACTTTAAAAATGCTTGGAAGAGAACCTAAAGTTAAATTTAGTAATTTACCTTTTTAAATAGGTAAGCCTTGCTATTGCCTTCCGAGTATAATCAAGAAGAATTTTGGACTCCTTCAGTGCTTTAGCCCTCTTTTCCTCTACTCCAGTCTTCCTCAAGGAAATATCTCCCATTGCTACAAGAAAACTATACACATTTCTCCAGTCTAAACAATAAACATAAGATGAAGAAAAAAAAAAAAAGGAATAGAATTTGCAAGATAGAACGACAACCCACCTACTTAGTTCAGTATCTCTTATGTTCAACAAGTTTGCCACATTTGCAAGAACTTGAGCCGACCCAACGACGTTTGAAGGCAAGCTCTCTTGTGCTAATCCTACACTCTCCAATATCTCTCTAATCCTTGCAGCTATAGCCATGAAATCAACCAAACAATTGTCACATAAGAACATAATCCGATTAAAGGCATAAACTAACAAAAACAAAACATTGCACAAACCCAAAGAATGATAATAAAGAAAGAAAAAGATTTGTTCAGAATAAAGCAAAAAGAACCCCCAAGAGATCAGAAAGAGATCGACCATCACATTCACAAATTCTTAGAAGAAACACATCAAAATCTAACTTAACAATATATAATAACCCTAACCCATCATCAAAAAAAAAATAAAAACCTTGTGCACGATATTCAGTGGCTTTCTGGCGGAAATCGTTTGCGAGGATATTAGCAGCCTGAGTTTTGGCTTGAGAGACAGTAGCCAAATTGTACAAATGAGAAATGCTCCGAGAAGTGTATTCGAATTCAGGAACCTCTTTGCCGGCTGCATCAAATTGAGAAGCGAGCCAAGACTTCACCTCTGCAATTCTAGCCCCATCACTGCCACTCTTTGCTTCAGTTACTGGGGTATCAACCCCAGAAATTATATCGCTCATTGATTGATGAATTTCCTGATCGGAGCTTCAATAATGCACACAATGTACTACGCCGTGGATCTTCTTATGTGAAACCACGAACCAGTCTGGGGTCAAAAGGGCCTTGGGGAGAATCGTCGACGGACGACAGAAGAAGCTCCGGTGAACGGTGGTTTTAAGATTCTGACACGGGCGAGAGAGGGTGGGTGAAGACTGAAAGAGTTGTTTTCTACCGTTGATGCTACGGGCCGCGATTTTGAAATAATTCTTTTTTTATTTGTTAATTTGAGGGTATATTATTTTAACACCCTTTAACCCTTTGTTTGGACGGGGCGTGATAATTAATGAAAGGATAGAAAATGATAAATGACGGGGATGAAAATAGAAGGAGAAAAAAAGAACAGTATATGTAATAATTTTACCTTTATTTTGGGAGGAGAAAGATGAAAGAAAAATAATTAATAAAATGGTATATTTTAAAATTATAAAAATAATTTTATAATTTGTATTTTAAAATAAAAGAATAATATTAGTTTATACATTCAACATTTTAAAAATTGTACTAATATGCATTTACACATATAATTTAAATAATTCTTATATTTATATATTACTTATTTTTTTGTATAAGCATAAAATACGAGCAAATTTAGTACTAAAATAATTTTATAACTTAAAAATAATATAAAATAAATACATATACTTAAAAAAATGGTAGGTAAAAAAAATTAATTATGAACATAAATAAAAAAAATGGTAGCTAAAAAAATTAATTATGAACATAAATATAATTAAAACTCAATTACCCTCTCAACTTTCCAAATTGGGGTGTAGCAAAATTTAACTTTGAAGTGTAGTACCTTTCCTTTTCATTACTTATACCCCTAAAAAACTTATTATATTTTTTCCAAACAAGGGTACAAGGGTACCCTTCCATTACTTGCACTCCCTCCCCTTCTCTACACCCCATCCAAACAAAGAGTAAATGGAACAAACCCTTTCAGCCTCCAGGCTCTAAGAACTGGGTCGAGTCCTTTTTCTTTTCAATTCTATTTAAAAAATAAAATAAAATAACAATTCCACCATTTGAATTTACACCCAATTTCAATTCCACCGACTTAATTCTCCTCTTTAATTCGAGAAATTAGGCCAAGTAATCCCAATTGATAAGAGCCCATAACAGCTCCGTTATCAATTTGGAAAAGTCCCTTCTTTCATCTGTTTTGTGCTCCCACTTGATGTGGAATGTTGCTTTTAGTAGGCTTCTTTTTTTTTAAGTAGGCTGTTTAGGCAAAGCCTTTACCTACCAATAACTGACACTAATTAACCTATTAATATACATCAACTTTTCATCCAGAGAGACAATTGAAAAATTAGCATTAAGACAAATTATCATGTGTAGTATAAATTCTACGACAACAGTCAAAATTTGCTAAGAGCCATTTAGACCATTTCAATTCTCTAACAACTTTGATTTTGGTTGTGGGTTTCACCTCTACTAGCCATTTTAATTTGATGAACCACAACTTACATTCATTTATTCACTTTTATTTCCTATCAATGTGGGATTATCTAACATCTTCAATACTCTCTCTCAAATGCAACTAAAACTTCTTGCTTGAATGGCCTAATTGACATTTGCCTCAACATTAGCTGGCCAGACTTAACTCTTCTTGGCCTTATAGGCCACCAAAATTGCATCAAGCCTTCTTAGTGATTGTGGGCCTGACTCCTTTTTGGGCTTTATAGTCCATTCAATCTTGGGCCATAGTCCAAGGTTTGAATCATCCCTTATTCATTCAGCCCAATTTCTCAATCTTTAAGTACAATCTCTTTACACAAACAATCATCCCTTTAATTGAATTTGAGATGCCATTTCTTACCACAATATCCTTACTTTTTATCCCACCTTCTTGATTACTAGCCAAAGTCATAAGTTCCTTTCCTTTTGTAGATTTGGAAATTGCCTCAATCATGCCACTAATTCTCAATCATGCTCGCGATTGAGGGATTAAGAATAAATGACTCCCTTCTCTATCACCATGTTAGAAATTTCTAACATCTCCTACTCTATACTATGTTTTGATGGTCCTGATCATAGCCATCTCTCCCCAGTATGACCAATGCCATGTCTAAGGGAAGCTCTCATCCATACACCATATGCATGCTCAACTAGTAAGTTAAGAGAGTCAAAGACTCCTTCACAAAAATCTTTCTAAATGACCAAGCTTATCATATATGAAGCAAAAATATGGGTAGACATTCATACTTAAACTTTACCCATACCCATTCCCTATAGGCTCATTAATTCTTATACGATGTTTTAAAGGCAGTTTGATATCAGTAGCTACATTTATTCACATATAACTTCTTCACATTTCAACAAAATTATTTGGATCTAACTCACAAAAAAGTCCCAACATAATTGCCAATATGCTGACAATGCATTCAAACATAAACCCAATAAGAAGATCATGAACTTGGATCCAGAAAGCATAATAAGACAGAAGGGAACTTTAGTAGATTTTCATTTTTGCCTATTTGTTTAAGTTCAAGGGTTTGATTATCAGTCCATAGTCATTAGTAAGAACCCTAGACATAACAACCATATGAAAAAACTAAAACAAAAATAGAAAAGGATGAATCTCTTTGATACGAACACTTTTGATGGGATGCTAAATAGATGCCAATGTATTCTCAATAGCTTGACAGCCTATCGCCTTATTAGTGAGAAAAGTGACAAACCAAACACAATTTAAGGTTGGTAATAACCATGCCAAGATCCTTCCCTTCTAACTCTAGCCACCTTTTTCTTCCTCATTTATGGTAAACTTTGCATAAATCTTATCCAAAGACTCTTTGCTGCTATAATCATTTGTCACCATGATTGAATAAAATGCCACTAAATAGAATAAAAAAATTTGTCAAGAGAAGAGGAATGTATAATAGAATAAGTTTGTCTAACCTATGGACCTAGGGTTTTATTTTGAAATGGAAGTAATAATTGATTTGATAGTTTGTCATTTAGTAAGTTATAAGGCTTACTACAAGCAATAGTAGCCATGTACAGCACCCGTGTCCTAATTCCGGTCACGTGCCCTTAGGTTAGGGTCGTGACAGCTGATGAGCTAGAAGTTGAGGTTTGATAATAATACTATTGATGTTCTTGACTCATTAATTATAACAGTTTCAATTATTTCATAGAAGTTTATGGTTTAGTTCTTAGTCATGCTTACTATGGGTACTGGTAGCCATACACATCACCCATATCCTAATGCCGATCATTTGCCCTTGAGTTCAAGTCATGACATAAATGAACCATCTTTCTTCTTCACAAAGAGAACTAGTGCATCATACAATGAACTATCCAGCCTTATTAATCCCTTATCCAACAAATCTAGTAATTGGACTTTCAATTCTTTCAACAAATCTAGCACTAAGTCCATGTAGGAGCCAGCCAAAGACAAATTCAAATTTGATATTTTTAAGACACATTTTAAACAAAAAAAAAAAAAAAAGATGGCTCTATTTATGCAGTATCCAATTACTGTGGGCAATATTTCAAATACGCAAAGGAAGGTGGCTATGGAACATTTAGGAAGCACATCGTAGAAAAAACCTAAAGCCAAATTGGAACTTGAACCTAAACCTTAAAAATCAAAACTAGAATCAAAGATAACCAGAACCAGAACTTGAACCAAATGGAACTAGAGCTGGCCGATACTAGAACCAAACCTTTGTCTAAGGTAAGGTTCTAGCTCCCATGAACCTAGAACCAACACCGACAATTTTAGAGCTAGAATTAGTGATTCTAGAACCAAGGTTAGGGCTATAATAGGGAATAGCCCTCATCTTTTAATCTTTCACTAAATTAATGACAATCGAGCATGTTTGATACGCTCTATAATTGTGATTTTATATTTTGCTTTGCTACAAAAATAATCTAAATTTCTTTTTTTTTTTTACATTTAAATAATTTTAATGACTTCAAGATTGATATAATATATATTTTTAAGTATAATTATTATCCTAATCAATAAATTCTAGAGAAAAGTATATTAAAATACCTTGTGGTTTCACGCTTATTTTAAATGGGCCATGTAGTTTTTTTGTGACACTTTAATATCCTGAACTTACCACCATTTGACGCATTAGTGACAATAAACTTAACGTCATCAAAATTAGTTACGTGAAAATTAAAAATATTATTTTTTCCCATGTGATACCCATGTGTCATATAATATAAAAATTGATAAGAGAAAATATAATAAAATGTTATGTGGTTTCACGTTTATTTTAAATGGGGCCTGTAATTTTTTCATGACACTTTAGTATCCTGAACTTAATGCTATTTGACACATCAATTTGATGATTTTTTGATGTTATTTTGCTTCGGAAATTTTGGGTGTTTGCAAGCAATTTAAGGAGAAAAAATTGGAAAAGATTCGCAAATAAAAAAAATTTGAAACTGTTAGACATTTTGACGTTTTTGGGATTGGGGAAACTAAAAACGCTACATTTTAATATTTTTTCTTCTCATAAAACTTTTGCTAAAATGCTACTTTTTTTTATTTTTATGTTATATGACACATGGACGCCACATAGGAAAGAAAGATATTTTTAATCTCCATGTCAACAATTTTGACCGTGTTAAGTAGATTGGTAATAATATGCCATATAGCATTAAGTTCAACATACTAAAGTGTCATAAAAAAATACCAACCTCATTTAAAATAAGTGTGAAATTACAAGATGTTTTAGTATATTTTTTCCCTTTTCAATTTTTATGTAATATGACATATAAGTTCAAATAATATTTATAATTTTCATGTTAGTAATTTTGACGCTATTTGATAGATTGACATTAATGTATCAAACAACATTAAGCCGGGGATATTATTTGTAGCAAAAAAGACTATAATCTTTGTTTAAAATAAGCATAAAATTATATGATATTTTATTATATTTTCTACTAAATTATATTTCATTATTTAAAAGATGAATTTCAAAATAAATGTCTAAAATTTTGAAATTCAAAAAATAACTCTTTAGACTATATTTATTTGAGATGATAGAAAAGTAAAAGAATGTAAATTTTATAAATAATATTATTTAGATATGAAATAGGAAAAAAATATATTTAGATACTATTATTTACAAAATTTATATCTTCTCAATTTTTCAGTTACTCAAATAAATACAGCGTTATCGTCAGAGATCTTTTCTTGCAAGTCCTCAAATTTATCTTGTGAATACTTATTGCACCATTGGTAGGCGTTGACCACTACGACCAGGTGTATGCTAATGCAGGAATAATGTGCTACTGTTTTTTATTATGTATTTCAGATATGGTTAATAAAATATAATAATAAATACTAAAACGCTAATTATGGTAAAATTTAAGATTTTATTATAATTTATCTAATAAAATAAGTTTTGTGGACTAAATTAAAGGTTACTGTTATGTAAATAATTAAAAGGATACAACCAATGTACACTAAAATTAATTATAATTAAATAAATGTAAGCGAATTTATATTTTTGTTCTTAAAGTAGGAATACCTTTGCACAAATATATTGCACTACATGAGATGGTAAAAAATTGTATAAATAGTGCTGATAAGATTAATATTTTCTTTTAAAGAGAGTAAGAAATTAAGATACCTAAATGACAAAATTTTTATTATTACCACATGTATAATTCACTTTAAAAACAAACTTTAATACATTTTAATACAATTCAATTTTAAGTGATATTTGAACTTCAATTATATAAAAGCGATTTTAATAATTGAAATAATTTTAAGTTTGTTTGTGCCCAAATTTTGCAGCCCAGCCCATTAATTATAAAATTATAAAATTTAAATTAAAATGGTAGAAGTGAATAGTGGGGAGTTGAAGAGATGGCAGTGACTATGGAAGGTAACCGTTTTTCAATGGAAAGTAGGCGGTTACCTGAAGAGATAAAAAAGAAAGACAGACAATCGATACAAGAAACTAGCCAAAGCTATAGCAAAATCAATTTCTCAAAAATTTCAATTCCTTTTAAGCAATTGACGTTTTATTGTCAATATTTCCATTTCATACTGTGAATATTTGCCTTTTAATGCAATTCAAGCCCATTCACATTTCAATTCTTGTGTTCATATTTCCATTTCTCATAATTCTTATAATTGCAATTACTTTTAACAGCATTTGTCAAATTGAAGTGAACAATGGTTAAAGAAACTTGGGGTCATAATCTGTTTGAGTTTTAAAAGTCAAAAGGTGCATGAATTTGGTTCGCGTATCTTACATGTGTGGCACACTCACATTTACCAAATTTTCACCAACATAATTTTGGAATGCTCAGTGGGACTGGTTGGACATGCCACCAAAGACTAGACTGGAAAAGAAACTATGGTGTCTTAAGATGCCAATGTCGCTGTTGATGAAGTAGGATAAGAAGGATATGTTCCTCATATAGTGGAATAGATTGAGAAGAATTTAGTGCCTCATGAAGTTCAGCACCAGAATAAGGCGCCAATCAATCTAACAGAAACTGTTGTTGGACAAGGTGAGATGCTACTGTCTACAAATAGCATCAACACTAATATGCAATTGTTGGTCGAACAAGTTAGGCTACATTGTGAGAATCAAAAAAGTATGATGGAGACTCAGATGGATGTTGTTAAAGAATAGGCCAAGGCTCTACAAAGTATGACTTCCATGTTACCCAACCTGGTAGAAAAAGTAAATTCAAATGTAGAGCAAAGTGTAGGCTAGAATACTACACCAAAGCTTGCAAAGCATAACAACACTGGAAAAGAGCAATGAGGCCAATTTTCTACTAGTTCTTTAGAAGGGAATGGTACTCAAGGTACCGTGGCTTCCTAAATGATTTATGATGCAAGGTATCTTCAACACCACAGGAGAGAGGAGAATGTTATCTCAAGAGATACTCCACTTAATGGCCGCCATAATGACAGGCCAGGAGTTCTTTAACAAGTGTTTGCTAATATAAATCCTGTTAATTAACCGCTGTTGTATGAATCTAATGATATACTGCCTTTTCAAGGAAGCCTTGGGGGGGGGGGGGGGGGGAGGGGTGTTTGGGGCATGGCTCAAGGAGGAGGTAATGGGGGAAATTAAAATTTCCCTCCCAGACAAGCTTTTCCATTACTTTAAGTTGATAGGGATGCATTGAGAGAAGCTACGCAAGAATTGTATGACCTTGGATTGAGATAGGTGGGCAGACTAGAATTCTACAAGCCTTACTTATAAGCTATTGATAGGGAGATCCCTTACCCAAGAGGGTATAGAATTCTAGATTTTACTCTATTTTCATGAGAGAATGGCCAATCAACCTTGGAGCATGTGGCTAGGTTCACTATATAGTGTGGTGAACTAACTAATTTTGAAAATTTTGCTAACTTTAAGCTTAGGCTTTTTCCTAACTCTCTAACAGGTACGTCATTCACTTGGTATGCCCCTTTGTCTAGGAATTCCATTATGAATTGGCAGGAGATGGAGTGGCAGTTCCACACTTAGTTCTTTAGAGTAGAACTAGAAGTCTGCATTGCAGAATCATCTAGAGTAACCCAAAGAGCTGGAGAATCAACAAACCAGTATATTGCCATATTAAAAAAAAAAAAGAGAAATTGTTGCAAGATTTATCTCCCTGAAACTGAATTTGTGAAGATGGCTCAAAGGGTACTCAATATTGAGCTTCGTAAGAAATTTCAAGGCATGAAATTCTAGGACTTTTATGAATTAGCAGCAAAGGTTGTAGAGTATGAAGAGCTCTTAAAGGAAAAGAATCACAGGAAAAGGTCTAGTATGGGAACTTATTAACAGGAGCTGAATGGAAAAGTGGTAGTGGTTAACTTATCCATTAATAGATCGTATGTGTGCCTTTCGTTAGTAAAGAAAATTCCAGATGCATAGAAGAAAACTCATGCCACAAATACTGCCCCTCAATATACATATGAAGTATCAAAAATAGAGGAAATTTTTTATTTCTTACTCAAGGAAAACTTTATCAAATTGCCTCTAGATCACAAATTGCCTTCTAAGGAAGAACTGAAAGGGAAAGACTACTATAAGTTCCATAATTCATTCAATCATACCACTAATAGTTCTTGGTCTTTCTAGAATTTGGTCCAAGATAGGATTAATAAAGGAATTATGAAATTCCCTAAAAAAAGGAAGCTATGTTGATAGATGAGGACCCTTTCCTCCCGTAGCGCCCATTAATACAGCTACTTTTGACCTAAGGTCTTTCCTTAATTTGAAAGTTGAAGAAAAAAGGAGGAAGGAAGCATAAATCAAGCCCAAGGTGTATCAAAAAGTCTGGGCTCCTAAGAGAGCTTTAATGGAAAAGTAGGAAATGAAGACTAAGAAAAGACTTCCTGCAAGATTTCCAAGAGTTCAACATATTCCTCAGAAACATGTTACCCATGCACCTAAATTTCAAAGAAATCAACCAAGATTTATCACACCTCTAATTGTATTGCCAAGCAATCAATGGCATAGGGTTCAACATAAAAAGTTTCCTCAACCATTGACTAGAACCCCAAAAGAGGAGGTTATTAAGGCAGAGAGCTATAGAAAGATGGAAGAAATAAGCAGAAAGTCAAACAAAACAGAATCCACCAAAGTCTAAGTTTTGCAGAAAAACTACTGAAGATGTGCATTTCGCTGTCATTTGTAGGGAGTTCTAAGGAAGTTCCTCAGGATGAAAATGTTGAATCTATGGTGGAGGGGACTTTTGTGGTTAAAAGAATTCCTATACCATTTGGTTGTGCTACAACTTCTATTACTCTACCTTTTAGCTTTAAGTCAAAAGAAGTTAAAGAATAAGACGTGATCGAGATTATAAGGGAAAACAAAGAGCATCAAGGTACATCATCTATGGAATAGGAAGGAAATGGTAGTGTCACCATTCAAGCTACTAACCCAAACAAACCAAAGAGAGTTATCTTTGATAAACCATCTTTAGAGATGACTAAACACACTAGGCCACTGTATGTGAAAGCTCACATGAATGGAAGGCCAGTGTCTAGAGCATTGGTGGATAATGTGTCAACGGTAAATGTACTGCCACTCAGGATGCTAAGTGCTTTGGGAAGATCAGAGGTTGACTTAATAGCAATAGAAGTATCAATATCTACATTCACAGATGAGGTAACTAAGACATTTAGTGTTTTACCTATTGAAATTACTATTGGTGGTAAAACTTCATTATCAACATTCTTTATTGTTAATTTATCTGTAAGTTATAATATTTTGCTAGGGAGAGATTAAATACATGTGTGAACCCTCAAATTTGCACCTCTAAATGAGCACTTGATTCCCATAGAATCAAACCGGGCTTAAATTAGATCTGAAATAGGCGAGAATGGAGTAAAAAATGGAGTACAAACCGACAGGGACCGCACAGGGCGGTCTGTGACCACACAAACCCTATGCGAAATTGCATACAGCCTGTGTGGAACCGTATAGGTCCTATACAATTACCATTTGCTCTCATGGGTTTCGTGTAGTGTAGACGCCTCCGTGTGCAGTTCCCGAAGCCTCCTGTGCCTTTTTGTGCATTGGGAAGTGAATCCCATATCGAAAGTTTACTATTTTTGCTCCTAGCTCTCTCCCTATAAAAGTAACACCCCCTTACCTCATTTCCACACTCATAATGCTTAATCAAACTAATTGATTTCAAAGCAATCAATATTTTTAAAGTTTGGTCTGAAAGGAACAAACTTTTTAGTTTAAAATTTTATTTGGATGGTCATTTTGAGGGATCTCTCCTCAAATCAATTCGAAGAAGGCCCAATAATGCTATCGGAGTTGCCGTTTAAAGGTTGTCATTCTGCCGAGCTCAGAAAGTCGAACTGTGATCTGGCAGTCTGCTTCATCAGCCCTACATCTCTAAGCCTTATCATTGTAAGGTATTTATTTCCTTTTTTATTATTTTCTTGTTTTGTTTTGTTTTGTTTTAGTGTCTCGTTTTGTTTTGTTTTAGTGTTTTTTTTGCTTTATATTGTTTGTTTGTTTTGTTATTTTCCCTTAAGATTACTTAGATTGTTTTTTTAATTTATTATTTCTTTGCTTTGCATTTTTTATCATTTTCTTTCATTATTTTTGAGGCATGTTAATTATAATAAGATTTAATTAACTTGGTAAGCGATTTGAGTTGATGTATCTACTTGTTAATTAAAACCTGACCTAATTAACAACTTGGTAATCAATCAATATGATTTAATCAATCAACCCACCTTTCAATCAATGAACTGAAACATGATAAAATGGTTAGGCTAAACTAACCCCTTTACAAGAAAGGCGAACTACGTAGATTTTGATTCCTGTTCGAAGGGATGCGTAGGCTTGCTTGTTTAAAGCATCAAATCCAATTTAAATAAGAAGCAATCCTTCTTTTGTATGTTCTTTTTATGAATTATTTCTTTTCTTTGTTGTGATATTTGCTTTTAGTTTGTTTTCTTTATTATGATGTTGGTTTTGTTTCTCTTTTTTTTCTTTTTTTATTTATTGCTTTAGAATTATTTTAGAGAATATGTGACTTTCCTAAAACCCATAAAGGCTAGAGGAAGTATATCTTATTATGGTTTTGAATTGTAAAGTTAATTCCTTTACTTTATTGCTTTATCGCTCTGAATGAATGTTTATTTATTTATTTGCTTATTCATGCATTATGTAAATTGTTTATGAAATTTATTTAAAGTTATTTTGTATTAAAATGGCCAAACTAATTTTGTTAAAATAAACCAAAAACCTAATCCCCGAATCCTCTTTGATTTTGAGGTTAGTGATCTTTTTTTTGGGATATTAATTGGAGTCAATTTGGGATTTTCCCTTAATCTTTTTCCCATATAAAATAAAATTAAGGTGGCGACTCTTTTCAAAATCAACCTATCTGAACCCGAGAGTTCCATCATGAGTTCAAACCCAAATGAGCATTTCGATTCCCCTTTAGCGGATCGGACCAGTACTCGGGCAAGACCTCATAGTTGGTGATTCTACTAGGGACCACCTTCTTTTTAACAAAAGAAATAAGAGGACTACTAATTGGTTTAAATTAAAGTTTGGCACTTTTAATACATAAATGGCTTTCATGCATCATTTGCATAGGGTCCTTGCCTTTCAACTTAGATTTCTTTGGAAAACAATAGATAGAAAGTAACTTCGAGTGGGTAACCTCCTTGGATCTATTCGTTGATAATGAAATCATCCATCCCAAGATGAATCCTTTGATCCTTTTAAAGGTGCAATGAGCATGCACGTACTGTTGGATCCACGTGAGACTCTTTGAATCACATATGGTTATGTATATCGCTGCTTTAGTGTGATGGGTACCCAAATAGAGCCACCCTTACCCTTTCATGTAATGAACCTAAATCCTAATCTTAAGTTATATGTACCATAATTAAAACCTTGCATCTTTGCATTCTCATAAAATATTTTCCCCATGCATATCATGCATCCGTATTGTGTAACAAAATATGCATTCATCTCTAGTCTAGGTAATATCTTGAACCGAAGAAGGGTCATATACTCACTTTTATCCAAACATCTTCACTTTTAAACCTTAAACACTCTCACCTTTATCCTAATCACCTTTTCTCCCATAAACCATAAGCCATCACCCTAAACCTTACCCCATTACCTTAGCCTTTAACCTAAACACTAATACCCTAGCCCTAAATCTAAGACCTCATTTCCTTAGCCTTGGCCTCAAACACCTCTAACTTTAAATATTGTTATCTTAACCTTATCCAAAATGTCTTCACCCAAAACTTTAACCTAAAAACACCCTTTACCCTCTTTTTTTTTACCCATACCCTATCAACCTAACCACAAGACACTGTCATCTATTACCCATAAGCCTAACATCTTTGGCCTATTACCTTCAAAACCAATCCATTACCCCCAGATCAACAAATGCCTATAGCCTATACCCAAATCATCAAAACCTAAAACACTACCCTAAGCCCAATACCTTTGGCCTAACACACTACCTTAAGCTCAATACCTTTGGCCCAATACACTACCCTAAGTCTGATACCTTTGGTTCAACTCGATACTTTAAGCCTGATAACTTGACCTATGTAACATTAGGAAATCATTAAAAGCCCAAATACAGTTAGCTCACAACATCAAAAGGGATCTTTTCCTCAAATTTTGCATGCTCATATTCCTGCTTCTTCTCCAAGCACTTACCTTAATTCTTTAGTTTGGTTCGTAAGGTACTAATGGCCAACCCGCTTGATATGGATGCCCTGACCACACTTATAACTAGCCTTATTAAAAAGCATGAAGAGCATTTTCAAGCTATCTTAGTTGCTCAATAGATACAAATTGAAAAAAATATGAAAGAACAAAGGCAAGCCATCATTGAGGAAGTTCGAGCCCTGACTAACCAAGCAAACCTTAATAAAAGTAATCTCAACCACAATCCAAACCAGATTTATCTTGAGAAACCTACCAATACTCAAGTCCCAAACACCACTACCCATTGTAGCTTTTCCTCTCTCCTAGATCCTTTTCAAGGTGGGGAAGTTTTCTCTCAGGATATCAAATTGCTTATGGATAAACTTGAAGCTATGGAGAAAACCATCAAAATCCTGAAGCACCACAGTAGCTTAATTGATATGGATAGCTTGATCTTGTTCCATGATGCCAAGCTTCCTTCTAAATTCAAAATGCCTGAGTTGGATAGATTTAATAGTACCACATGCCCTAGAACTCATCTGAAGATGTATATAGGGGTAATGAAACCTATGGGACTTAGCGATGAGCTCCTTGCTCAAATGTTCCAAGAATCGCTAACTGGAGTTGCCAAAAGATGGTTTCTTTCACTAGACAAAAGCTAAAAAAGAACATGGGATGATATTGGTAATGTCTTTATTAGACAACATCATTTCAACACTGAATTAGATGTCACTAGGCATGATTTGGAGACCATAAAGTAGCTTCCAAATGAGTCATTCTCCATGTTTCTTACAAGATAGAGGGCTAAAGTAGCTTAAATGGTAAACAGGCCAACTGAGTAAGAATAAGTGAATATCGTTGTCAAGAATCTCTCTCGACCTGTCGAACCCACTTAACACAATACCTACCCACCTTCAGAGCTTTGGTTGCAACTACATCAAAGGTTGAAGATTGCATCCAAAGTAAATCATTTCAAGCTGAATTCCCCACCACCAACCTGAACAATGATGAGGAATCTAGACCCGACTCAACCCCACCTTACTTCAGCCCCAAAAGGCATGTTATGGAGTAATTCAAGTTCAGCTAATCTGACCTGTCTAAGATTGAATTCCAAGTCTAAACCTGAGTCCAAGTCCAAATCTCAAAGTTTAAGTCCAAATCTGAGTCAAAGTCTGTTGTCTTATTATTATTATTTTTTTGTCATCTTGTAATAAAGTTTTCTTTACAGTAATGCATCTATATTTTCTTTTCATTATTTATGCATTAATTTTCCTATCTTCCTTGTTTAGTTCGACATGGATAAGTCTTAAAAAAAAGGAAAAAAAATAAAAAAAAGAAGGAAAAAAGAGGAAAAGAGAGATGAATGAACAATCAATTAAGTCCACCATAATCAGCATAGATAAGAATTTGAGGTGTCCTCATTTTCATAAATCAGCAATCACTTCACCAGCTCTCAATCAAAGATGGTCAAGTAATGGATCTCTCATCAAATAGTTGAAGCACCAAGGGCAAATGGAATTACCTATTACACATTAGGTAATCAAATGATGCACCTTAACAAGGGGCATTATGTTCAGAGAAGACCTTTGTCAATTCCAAAATTCAAAAGTCAGAGCTCCTCAAAGCAGTAGCCCAAATCATGATGGAATATTTTCTTCCAAATTTCATTAATACAAGCTCGCTAAGTTGAAAACCCAAAAGGGCGGCTTAGGAAAAAGTTAGAGCTGATAGAGAGAGAGAGAGAGAGAGAGAGAGAGAGAGAGAGAGAAAGCTCATCCAAGTCATCTTTCCTCATGTCCAAAGTTGTCTTCAATCAATCCATCTTGTCTTATGTCTCCAAAGTCATCCTTCCTCATCAGAGGTTCATTCTCTAAGGATATACTATCGTCTATATCCTTATCCTACAATGGGGGCATGTCTTCTGAGGTCGTCATCTGTTGTCAATCCATCCCGTCGATTAGCTCAAAGAGTTAATATATATCTCCAGTCTATCACATCCCTATCTCTCATTTGGGAGCATGATCCCCAATTTGTCTTCTTCCACTAGCCTTTTTGTAATATCCCAATTCAATATAAGACGTATGTACAGTATACGAGTAAAGATATCCGATTAGCATCATAAAACGTGCTTAAATTGAAAATAAATATTTTTAAATATTCAAATAATTTGAGTATAAATGTTTTAAAGTAATAATTTTATATGGAAATATTTTTTCTTATTGTTATATTTATATTGACATTCAAAATTATTGATATTTATAAATTTCCATTTGAATATTGATATTGATAGTGGTATTTATTTATATAATTATATTAATATTGATAAGCTAAATTCATATTGATATTTGATATTATATATAAGATTTATAAATATTATTATATGAATATTTGAAATAGTAGAAAATTACTTTAAATTTAATATTGATATTTGAAATAATTTATTGATTATATTTTATATTGATATTGGAAAAGATATTGATTTATTATATTATCATGTTAATATTTTTAAGAGAATATTTTATTAAATGAATTATTGATTTATTAATTATCAAATTGATAAAATGTTAAATTAAAGAAATTGGAATTCTATTATGAAATATAGAAATTTGTTTAATTAATATTTGAAATTATATATTATGATTTTTATATTATAATTATTGAATAATATGGTGAAATTAATATTTTGGTTAAAATTATTGTTTTAGAATTTATATGACAATTATTATTATTATTATTATTATATATGAAAAAAAGGGGCTAAAGTTGGTACAACCCAAATGGGCAAAGGAAGAAAGAAAAATAGAAATAGAGAAACAAAGAAAACGGACAGAGCAGAGAAGCTGACGGAGAGAGAGAGAGAGAGAGAGGGATTGCACCCTGGACCACTGCTGTCTGCTCGCCCTCGGTTGACACGCGCTTGCTAGGGAGGAAGCTCGCCCTTCGAGCTTTCGAATGCCACCTCGCCCGTCACCAACCGCCACCCGACGGCGGCGTGTTCTCCCTCTAAAGAATCGCCGGCCGTAACTTCTAGGCCATTTTTCGACCATTTTTTGATCTTCATTTTTGATGAAATTGGTATGGTTAAATTCCTTGTGATTCCAGCTTCGATTTGGTATATTGTTTACTAATTTTAGATAATTTTTTTGTTGATCGGAATCTGGCAATATCAATGGCTATTGACGCTGTTTCTACCTATTTTCTGGTGAATTACAGGAAGTGAAGAGTATATTTGGACTCCTCACATCATAAGCTAACTGATGACACCTTTGGGTCGTGATTTGGTTGTCGTGGAAATTTTTCGGCGACCTTGAAATCGATGAATTCGGATAGCAACTCTGGCTCATTAAACTAAGCCCTATGGTATAAATCTCAATTTCTAATTGTATATAGATAGTGAATTATGAATTTATTTGTAAGAATTTAGGCAGATAGTTCATTGGAATTAAGTAGTTAAATGGGATAATTGAATTGAATTAATTATTATTTATATGATTATTGAGTATTATTGATGATTAGATGAAAGA
This sequence comes from Reutealis trisperma, assembly GCA_947687605.1. NCBI lineage: Eukaryota > Viridiplantae > Streptophyta > Magnoliopsida > Malpighiales > Euphorbiaceae > Reutealis > Reutealis trisperma. The sequence goes on along the minus strand of CANTUT010000520.1, from coordinate 247,800 downwards.
TTGAAGTGAGATGTGGATATTGATATTGATTGAATTGAATTAGTGGTTATTAGCTTGATAATGAGGAATGAAATTGGCAGATGAGATTAGTGTATTGAACGTCCGGGTTAGACCATTTGATTGTGATATTGTAGATAAATTGAATTTATGGAATTGTTGGTGGAAATTGCTTATTTGGTTCTAATTGACTAATATGAAAGTTGAATGGAATAAAGGGGTTTATTTTTTTTAAGTGAGCTATTGGGAAACAACTAGAGAAATATTAAGTTTAGTAATAAGTTGTGAATAAAATAGAAGTATTAGTAAGTTAAGCTAAATTAAGTAATGTGATAATGAGGAAGTGATTGATATGTGATTGAAATGTAATGTGTAGAGTCTAAAGACAAGAACAAGGATAGTGTCCAAGAGTGTAAGGAGCACTATTGTGAATCTTTAATTTTACACCCTTAGCATCTAACCGCAACCTTAGCACTTGCTAAAATTTAACATGTTACGTAGAACTGTTACAGCGGTCCCACTAACAGGTTAGCAAGTAGAGTTCAGGGGCAGCGCCCTCGAAAGAAAATTTTTTAGACTTCATTTACATTGCCACCAAACATCCAAATTTTCCAAACTCTATACCAACAACTAATCTCTTAAAAAAATTTTGAAAAGTGTGCCATGCCACATGACGTGCCACACGGAAGGCGTGCGGCGTCGCGTCAGATCTGTGCGGTGCCTCATATCCTTCTTGCGACATACCGCAAAAGCCTGACGCGACACCACACAAGCCTAGTGTGGCGTCGCGCTAGGCTCTACGAGCTTCTGCCTCCAGTGGGCCCCACACGCGAAAAATGACTCTTCTACCCTTTTTAGTCCAGTTTTTAGCCATTTTTGACCCTACCCCCATGGTCTTTTCACATTTTCATTACCTAAACTATCCTCAACCCCATTTGCTTATAAATAGGCTCCCCATTCCTTCATTTCTCTACACCTCTTGAATTTGAGTAGATTGCTATCCTCAAATTCCTCTCTTCTTCTCCCTCCAATCACTCTCTAATTAATTAATTAATCTTTTTAATTAATTAATTACCTCACCCTAACTAAATTAATTAATCTTTTTAATTAACTAAAACTCTTTTTTAATTAATCACTTAATTAATTAATTAATTAATCTTTTTAATTAATTAATTAATTACTCTTTTTTCAAAAATTATTCATTTTTCCAAAATCAAATTAATCATTTTCCTTAATTCACCATTCCTCCAAATTAATTAATTAATCTTTTTAATTAATTAATCCATCCATCGTTTTCATTACATTAATTAGTTAATTAATTATTTTAATTAATTAATTAATCTCTCAATTAATCCAATCACCTGTTCCCGATAAAACGGAATTTCGGTCCGGTAAAACCCTCCATCCACCAAAATTCAAGGTATTAGCTTTTTCCTCTCAAACCCAAATCAAATCAATCAATTTGAACAACTTCTAAACCCCTCCACTTAATCGTGGAACGAACTATATGGATTTTGATCTCCATTCAATGGGATACGTAGGCACGTTTGGAATATAAATCCAAACCTCAAATCCAAATCTTTATCAATCTCTTTTTCCCCTTTTTAATTTATGGATATTTTATTTTTCTCATTGCACTCATATCATTTTCATGCATCTTATTATCATTTTATAATATTTGTCATTCATGAAATCAATTTTTCAAAGTCAAATTAAACTTAAGAGCCAAATTTAGATTATTTAAAACAAAAAATCTAGTCCCCAAACTCAACTTAATTCGAAGGCTAGTGATTTTTATTCTTGGGCAAATTAATTAAAAAATTAATGAATTGGAGTCAATTTGGGTTTTTTTTTTCCATAATATTTTCCCAACAAAATAAAATTAAGGTGGCGACTCCTAAAAATCATTTTCAAAATCAACCAAATCTAAACCCGAGGGTTCCATCATGAGTCTAAACCTGAATAAGCATCCCAGTTTCCTCTTGCGGACCGGGCCGGTGCTCGGGCGAGACCTCACAACTATTTGTATCAGAGTCAAACATAATTAGGGGCAAAGGAGTCCACGGTGAGTACTTAATAATATAATATGTTTTGTGTTATTTGCTTGAAAACCTTATTGTTAAAAGTATGCCAACTCCTCGATAAGTTGAATTGCTCATTGATATTGTACTATCTGTTATAATGCTTCTTGATTCATTAATAAGCTTGAATTGTTTATTGAACAATTATTAATTTCTTGACAAGCTTAATTTGCTTATTGAATATTGAACCGTTGATATGATGCTTCTTAATGATCATTGACTATTGTGAACCTTATATGAACTTTTCTATTGGATACCTATTGATAAGCAGAAATCCCCTTTCTGATGTGGGGTAATACATCAGACCTTGTGCACTTGGTTATGCCTACGGGTAGGACAAGAATACCCAACCTCTGTTAAGGAGGATGCCTAATTGTAAAACCCGATCAGTCTTATGTAATGTAATATGGGTGAGTGAGCAAGGCTCAAGCCGCCACTCTCGAATTGATATGTGTAGGAAGCATCTTGCTCCCAAGAATGTGATATTTCTGCTAAAAATATTGCCTCCATTTTAAATGAGAATCTAAACCTAATTGATGATATTGATTGAAAATATTTCCTTGTTATAAAGAGCCTTCTTGAAAATAATCATTTGCTCATCTTATGTATTGTATTAGTTTGTACTCACTGAGCTCTGTCTCATATTGTAGTGGTTTAAACTTTTCAGGTATAGTCAATGAGTTAGCAAGGTAATCTCCAAGCCCTATTTTCCACTTGGAAGTTGCTTTGTTAAGTCTGAGTATTGTTATTACCGAATATGAAGACTATTGTTAAAGCTCCATGGTTACTGAAAGTTATAAGGTCTATATGTAACATGAATGGTTATTAAAAGATTTAGCACTAACATGTTATAGGATATACATATAATATGAATGGTATTGTAATTATTAATGTAATAATGTATAATGTAATGAATATTTGATTAATGATATGAGATTCAAGTTAAGAAGTTAGTTATATTGTGTGTAAATGATATTATGGGTAATAAGGAAATGTGATTAGGTTACAGTCTTGGGATATGTTTAATGCGATGTATGATAAAAGATTTTCTATTAAATGGGTTCTGCGGGTTTTTGGTGCCCTTATGGCCACCCATGCCTTAGGACCATCATGACTTAAAAAGGTGGAGCCATTCTTAAGGGTCCTTTATTTCAACTAGTGTAATCATTTACATCAAGTTAAACTAATTAAGTATCACTCCAAGAGCCTTTTCAATCTCAAATAATAAGAAAAGCTTGACTTGATCTTTTTCATGAATCATACTACAAATGCCAAAACCATACAAACTCTCTAATTCTTTTTAGAAGTTAAACCTTACTTTCAAACCATTCTTGAACTTTTCCATCCTAAGCCTCATTAGCAAATCATACTGTCATGTCAATCTCAAGCCATGTACCATCCTTTCTATGGCAAAATCTCATCATGGGCAGAATAAAAAATCCTAAGTCTCTCAAGACTCATCATCTTTGAATCTAGTTGAGGCATATCTCCCAAAGCCTATCATCCTTAAGTTGACTAAGAAGGACTTGAACTAGTCAAGGCCCATCTTATGCCTCTTTGGCAAATATGTCATTATCCTTGAAAGATTAAGCCTCATTGGCAAAACACATAATCCCTGAGAATCAAAGCCTCTTAAGGCTTGCAAACCATTTTAATGCAACCATGTCAAAGGGCAAACCCCTATCCATAAGCTGACGGTATCCTTATGACCAAAACCTATAGCACCATACCTGAGCCAAAGCCAAACATCCAAAGCACCCTTGTAGAAAACTATCCTTAACACCTGAAAGCCTTCACCATGAAGCCTAAATCCAAAAACCTTTACCATGAAGCCTAAAACCCATAAAGCCCAAATATAGAAGCCTTTATTAAAAAGCCCAAAATCAAAAGCCTTCACCATGAAGCCCACTCCCAAAAAGCCTTCACCATGAAGCACATGACTAAAAGCCTTTACTATGAAGCCCACTCCCAAAAGGCCTCTATTTATAAAGCCTATGATCTCCTCAAAGGCAAAATCAAACTGAGCATTCCAAATGGATTTCCTAGCTTGACCTTTTCTTTAAGTCAAGACTAGCCTCCTAGGTCTAACATCCCCAGCTTTATCTCTCTAACATAGTCTTAGGGCAAAATCTGACCAAGCCTTTTGAATGAACTCACCAGAAGACCATAACTTGACCAAGCCTCTAACATGATCTCTTACATTGTCAAACCAGACTGAGCTTCCAAATGACCCTAGCTAAGGCCAAACTTGACCTAGCCTTCCAAAATGATCCACTCATCCTAAACAATCTTCCCTAAAACCAAACCAAAAGGCCATAACTGACCAAGCTAATTGGGAGACCGGACTAAAGACTCCTGTATGAACTTTTTTAGAGTAAGCTCGATAAACTGACCTTCCTAAAACTAGACTTGACCTGACTTAACCTTATTGTCTCCAAAGACTTAACCCCCTTGATCAAGCTTTCCAATTCAGCCTCAAATGAAGCCTTCTCCCAAGATGAACACACCTAAGACTAGTTCGACTTCTCCCAGCCATACCTAGCTCAACCTCCCAAAGTGACTTCTTCCTACACTGAACTGATCGCCATTGAAAAACCAACCTTATACCTGATATACCATTATCATCTCTAAGCTAACCGAACAACTAAAGACCAAATAACTAAGTTACCTTCCAAAGTGGAGGCATCTTTCTCCCAAAAGGCTCAGCGCTCTCCTACCAAAATGACCCTTCCAGGTTCAAGGTATCCAATTATTGCATGGTCAAATGCATTTTACTATAGAGCAAGTTGTAAGTCAGACTTCTGAATCAAAATGGATAATCTCTTTGCCAATTCTTTCTAGATAGGATCTTCATCATTCCTACTAGAAATGTCCCTAAATTGATTGAACATCAAGTTGGACTTTCCAAAACAGATCAGAACCATTACATTTACCAGATTTCACCAAATCTTCTTCATCCTTCTAACATTAAGACTGGAAAAATATCCTTGATTTAAATTCTCTAACATTAAGGCCGGACAGAAAGCCTTGATTTAAATTCTCAAACATTAAGGCTGGACAAATAGCCTTAATTTAAAATTTTCAACATTAAGGCTGGATAGATAGCTTTGATTTAAATTCTCCAACATTAAGGTTGAACAGATAGCCTTGATTGAGATTTCCCTAGATCATCATTACCTTCCAATATTAAGGTTGAATATATAGCCTTAATTGAGATTTCCCTAAATCATCTTTACCTCTAATATTAGGGCCAGACAGATAGCCTTAATTGAAATTCACTAAGACCATTCTCGCATCCAATGTCAAGGTTGGACTGATAGCCATTGATAAAACCTCTTTTTACCCATAAATATTTAGTAACGATCACCTAGGCATCTATATGGTTCCTACCACCACCCCCTTATCAAAATTCTTTCAAAACTTCACCTACCTATAAATGTTTAGTAACGATCACCTAAATATTTTTATGGTTTCCTTTTCCATCTATCCTTTACCTCTAAAAATCAACCATGCCTTTCACCCAAACATGTCTTAATCCTGACCTAGACATCCCTTTGGTTCATTTTTTCCATCCCTAGGTTCATTATCATCATAATCCCCTTTTGGTTAAGCTAATTCTGATGAGGGGGTAGCTGTGAACCCTCAAATTTGCACCTCCAGATGACTGGCACTTAATTACGAAGCCATAAAATTAAATCAGGCTTAAATTAGAAATGAAACAGGCGAGAATGAAGTAAAAAAGGCGTACGAATCCAAGGAACTGCACAAGGCAATCTGTGACCGCACTGAGCCTATATGAAACTGCAAAGGCCCTATGCGGTTACCATTTACTTGCATGTATTATGTGTAATCCAGAAGCCTTCATGTGCAGTTCCCAAAGCTTCTTGTGCGGTTTCATGCATTAGGAAGCGAATCCCATATTGAAAGTTTGCTATTTTTGCTCCCAGCTCTCTCCCTATAAAAGCAACACCCCCTTAACTCATTTCCACACATAGAATTGCTTAATCAAACTAATTGATTTTAAAGCAATCAATATTTTTAAAGTTTGGTTTGAAAGAAATGAACTTTTTAGTTTAAAATTTTATTTGGGTGGTCATTTCGAGGGATCTCTCCTCAAATCAATCCAAGGAAGGCTTAATACAGTTGTTTGAGTTGTCGTTCGAAGGTTGTCATTTTGCCAAGCTGAGAAGGTCAAACTGTGATTCGACAGTCTGCTTCATCCGCCCTACATCCCCAAGCCTTGTCCTTGTAAGGTATTTATTTCCTTTTTTATTATTTTCTTTTTTGTTTTGTTTTGTTTTAGTGTTTCTTTTGCTTTATATTGTTTGTTTGTTTTGTTATTTTTACTTAGGATTGCTTAGATTGTTCTTTTCGTTTATTATTTCTTTGCTTTGCATTTTTTATCATTTTCTTTCATTATTATTGAGCCATGTTGATTAGAATATGATTTAATTAACTTAGTAAGCAATTTGAGTTGATGTATCTACTTGTTAATTAAAACCTGTCCTAATTAACAACTTGGTAATCAATCAATCTGATTTAATCAATTAATCTACCTTTCAATCAATGAACTGAAATATGATAAAATGGCTAGGCTAAACTAACCCATTCGCAAGAAGGGTAAACTACATAGATTTTGATTTCCATTCAAAAGGATACGTAGGCTTGCTTGTTTAAAGCATCAAATCCAATTTAAATAAGAAGTAATCCTTCTCTTGTATATTCTTTTTATGAATTAGTTCTTTTCTTTGTGGTATTTGCTTTTAGTTTGTTTTCTTTATTATGATGTTGGTTTTGTTTCTCTTTTTCTTTATTTATTGCTTTAGAATTATTTTGGAAAATGTGTGACTTTCCTAGAATACATAAGGACTAGAGGAAGTATTCCTTATTATGGTTTTGAACTGTAAAGTTAATTCCTTTACTTCATTGTTTTATCACTTTAAATGAATGTTTATTTATTTATTTGTTTATTCATGCATCATGTAATTGTTCATGCATTATGTAAATTGTTCATGAAATTTATTTTAAGTTATTTTGTATTAAAATGGCCAAACTAATTTTGTTAAAATAAACTGAAAACCTAGTTCCCAAATCCTCTTTGGTTTCAAGGTTAGTGATCTTTACTTTTGGGATATTAATTGCAGTCAATTTGGGTTTTTCCCTTAATCTTTTTCCCATATAAAATAAAATTAAGGTGGGGACTCTTTTCAAAATTAACCTATCTGAACATGAGAGTTCCATCGTGAGTTCAAATTCAAATAAGCATTTCGATTTCCCTTTAGCGGATTGGATCGGTGCTCAAGCGAGGCCTCACAACATGCCAACTAGTGTGTACCATCTTCCCTTCATTAGTTTTTATTATTTTGGAAAGGTGACGATGTAGAAGTGGTCTAGGTGGATAGACAACCTTTCTCAACTTGCAGTGATTCAGTTGAGACTAAGTACTATGATATGGATTTTGGCCCAATCAAGTTCACTAGAAGAAATAAGAAGGGAGATCCGAGAGTTATTTATGTATCTAAAGAAGAAATTGCTCAACAAGCCAAAATTCTCCTCAAACCAATAACCATTGTGCCATACTGGCTGATGTCTCAACCCATCATAGAGGAGATCCTATGATTGATTACACCAATGATGAGTTGGCAGCAACTACAGCCATAGTGTTTAGGGCATATGTACAACAAGCATTTGACAGACTAAAGTCAGAAGAATTTTAAAGCATTAATGGAGCAAAGGTTATCTTTGAAGAAGAACCAGTAGATGATATTGAAGAAGTTCAACTAGAGGATTTGAAAAAGGCATATGCCAAGCTAGAAGATGTACAACATCAAGGATATGACCCTATAGAGGAGATTAATTTAGGCACTTCAGAAGAACCAAAGGTAACATATGTTAGTGCTTTGTTGTTTAAAGATCTGAAAGTCAAAATTGTAAAAGTCCTCTAGGAGTTTAAAGATTGCTTCACATAAAGTTATGAAGATATACCAAGGCTAAGCATGAGCTTAGTTGAACTTGCCCATCAAACCTAACTTTCATCCATTCTAACAACTAGTTAGTTAGAAGGATGTCCAAGGAGATTGAATTAAAGGTCAAAGAAGAAATAGAGAAACTTTTGAAAGCTAGCTTCATTTGGCTTGCAAGATATGTTTAATAGCTCTCTAACATAGTACCTGTGATGAAAAAGAATGGCAAATTACGAGTATGTGTAGATTTTTGAGATTTGAATGCTGCTACCCCAGAAGATATATAAGTGATGCCAGTTGTAAATATGTTAGTAGATGCGGCAGCCAAGAACGAACTTCTTTCATTCATGGATGGTTTTTCAGGTTATAATCAAATATTGATTGATATTAATGATGTGCATAAAACTGCTTTCAAGTATCCAAGGTCAATAGGGACTTTTGAATGGCTCATTATACCCTTTGGTTTAAAAAATGTAGGCACCATATACCTAAAGGCAATGAATGCCATTTTTTATGACATGATAGGCCATCACATGGATGTTTATATTGATGACATCATGGTGAAATCAAGGATAGCCAGAGATCATGTGGAGCATTTGAGGAGAAGTTTCCAAAGGATGAGGGTTTAGGCAGGAAACTTGTGCATCAAAGAGGACTAGAAGTGGATAAAAATAAGGCTAAAGCGATCATCGAGGCCAAAGCTCCACATAATAAGAAAGAGCTCCAAAGGTTTTTAGGCCGGGTAAACTATCTAAGAAGATTTATTTCTAATATGGTTAGATAAACTAAAGTATTTCGGAGTTGTTGAAGCTTAAGTGGGTAGAGGAGTTTATGTAGGAGGAAAGGCACTAGTTGGCTTTTGACATAATCAAAGATTATTTATCTAAACCATCAGTGTTGATGCTCCCAAGAGAAGGAGTCCCCTTCAAGCTATATATTTCGACCACACAGGAGTCCATAGGTCATCTCTTAGCCCAGAACAATTATGGAGGACATGAGCAAGCTGTATATTATTTAAGTAGAACTCTATTACCTACATAAATCAAGTCTCATTGATTGAGAAGTTGTGTTTGGCACTCTACTTTGCCTATACCAAACTAAGACACTACATGATCAAACACAAAGTGTATGTGATATCCCAAACTGATATGATGAAATATATATTGAACAAACCTCTGATGACAGGAAGGATTAGTAAGTGGTCTTTAGTACTTATGAAATTTACACTTATTTATTTTCCTCAAAAATTTGTGAAAGGACAAGAGTTAGCAGATTTTTTGGCAAACCATCTATCCCTAAGCATTCAAGAAACTAGAGACCCAGATTTGCAGATATATAGGATCGAGGTTAAACCTTGGGGCTAAGGTTTGATGGATCTAGTACCAAAGATTCAGCTAGAGCAGGAGTGGTGGTTACTTCACCTAGTAGGGCAAAAATAACTGTCTTTCAAATTGAGTTTTGAATGTACCAACAACCAAGATGAATATGAAGCATTGGCAATTGGTTTGGAGATTTTGCAAGAATTGGGGGCTAAGAAAGTCTTAATCATTAGAGATTCACAGTTAGTTTTAAAATAATTGTTAGGAGAATATAAGTATAACAGTTTACTTTTAGCTCATTATTTCATTGTAGCTATTCAAATAATTAAATCATTAGAAGAAGTGTCTTTTATGCATGTCCCTAGAGAAGAAAATTGGGAGGCTAATGAGCTAGCCCAAATTGCTTTTGGAATAAAGATGAGCAAAGAATTAACACACAAAATGATTGTGATTGAAAAAAGAATGCATCCATCAATCACAAAAAGAGGTATTACTGTTGATGTTTTGAATGTAGGCATTAATATGAAAGATGATTGGAAGAACAAATTGATGAAGTATTTAGACTACTCGGAAAGGAAAACTTCATTCAAGATAAAAATGAGGGCCTAGAATTTCATATTATGGGAAGGTGAATTATACAGGAAAGGTTTTGATGGACTTCTACTGAGGTGCCTTAGGCTTGCAGAAGCAATGGAAATTATAAAGCAAGTGCATGAAAGAATTTGCGGTGCTCACCAAGCCAGAATTAAAATGAGGTGGTTGATACAAAGACATGGCTATTATTGGCCATCGATCCTAAAAGATTGCATCAACTATGCAAAAGGGTGCCAACAATGCCAGAAGTACGGAAGTATTCAAAGGGTACTTGCTGCTGAGCTCTATTCAGTCATCAAACCGTAGGCATTTAGAGGGTGGGCAATTGACCTAATAGGAAAAATCCATCTAGCATCATCTAAAGGACATAGTTTCATTATTGTTGCTACTAACTATTTCACAAAGTGGGTAGAAGCCATTCTTATGAAGAAGGTGGAGCAAAGAGATGTGATTCAGTTCATTAAGGAGTATATTATTCACAGATTTGGTATTCTTTAGTCAATTACCATTGAGCAAGGCACCATATTCATTGGAGAGGATATCAAAAACTTTGCTGAGGATTATGGAATAAAGCTCATCATATCAACTCCTTTTTATACACAAGCCAATGGACAAGTCGAGGCTTCAAACAAGGTGTTTATAGGAATCTTGGAGAAAATGCTAGAAAACAACCCTAGGGAGTGGCATCGAATCCTATCTAAGACTTTATGGGCATATTGAGTGTCGAAAAGTAGTTCTACAAGGTTAAGTCCTTTTACTCTAACATATGGTCATGATGTAGTAATCCCATTAAAGGTAGTAGTGCCATCTCTAAAAGTTGCAAGGCAGAATGGACTAACTCCTAAAGAATATAATGTGGCAATGCAAATGGAGTGGGAGCACCTTGATGAAGAGAGGATACAAGCTTTGAACAACCTTATTATATGGAAGAACAAAATCTCTAAATCCTATAATAAGAGAGTTAGGAAAAAGAATGTCAAGGAAAGGGAGTTAGTTTGGAAGATGATACACCCTATAGGGTCTAAAGACAGAGAATTAGGGAAATGGTCACCTAATTGGGAAGGTCCCTTCAGAATTCAGAAAGTTTGGGAAGGCAACTCATATTAGCTTTCTAACTTAGAAGGAGAACCTCACAAGAGATATATTAATGGAAAATAGTTAAAGAAATATTTTCCTACTATGTGGGAAATGTTGAATAAAGAATGAAGAAAAAGAAACAATTGGCCAACCCTATGGCCATTAGATTAGGTCTGTATTATGAAAAGTATTGACATATTGTATGACCAAACGTGTAAGGCCATTCACATGGCCATTTATTTCGTATTTAGTACTTTTTCTATATAAGTAGGTTTTATAGCTACTTAAATTTCAGAAATAATAAAAGAAGTAAGTCTAATGGCCACTTTTTAGCATGAACTTTAGGTGTTTCCAATGTGTCTTTTAATCCATAACTCGACCATCAACTTATAGAAAAATAACATAAAAACATGATGCAATGATATGGCTATAAGTGAATCTATGCTAGTGTTCGGTGATGCATGGCTGCATAATGCGATGATATGGCTGTAAGTGAATATATGCTAATGGAGAGTGACGTAGCTACATGATGAAGGAGGCTCAGCCTCTGTATCAAATCAAATCCAAATGCTAAATCATGAAGGCTTAGCCTCAATCAGTCAAAACATTAAAATACATTCAAAGATCCAAAGAGGGCCATAACTTGTATTTTACAAGCATAATACATAACAGTCCACAAAAACACAATTATCAAAGTTCAAAATCTTAATGGCCATATCACTAGTTCATTGTCTTAGTTTTGAAACACAAAGGTAGCTAATAGTTCATAGTTTTCTGAAATAGTTACCTAAACACTAAGATTGTTGGACAATGTGGCTCGCATCTCAGTCCATCTTTGATAATGTCCATCTCTAGTATTTTGGATAGCTTTTAAGTCTTGATTGTGGGTTTGGACTAAGGGATACTCATTCTTCAGGGCCAAACCTTCCATAGAGACTCTATCAGCAATCGTATCACATTCAGACTTCACTTTCTTGCCTTCATTCAACATCTCCATAAGACGGTTTTCTCTAGCCGTTGCTGCTTTGAGTTATTGATGAGCATCGTACTCTACCTGGTATGAAGCTAAAAGGGATTGAAGGGTGGATTTACTTGGGCTACTTGCATCATTAAGGAATCGTACTCTTACTTATGAATAGAGAAATAGTGAAGCTTCTCAGATAAACTCATAATGGAAGTACTGTGGGCTTTAGCGGCACTAAATATGAACTTCACTTTTGATAAAAGCCTGCTGAATAGAGCAGAGTCTTCTGATGTACTCGAAGCAGCTTGGAGGATAGAAAGAGATGATTGCACCACTAGATATTGATCTTCATTAAGGCTAAGTAAATCTAAACCCATCAAGTGTTGAAGGTTTGTCTTAGCAAATCTAATTGAAGCTTTAGATGGTAATAAAACAGTAGAATTGGTGCCAAAAGTCTAGGCCACCCAGAGGATCATGATGATACTATGAAGGAATGTCGAAGGTTTGCATTATAAGACACAGGTAATCAAGTTGGTACATAGGCTTCTTAAAATCTCAATAAATGAAGAAGAAAATTTACCTCTAAAGGAAAGAGAATAACAGATTCCTTGCAAGGGATGAATCTTGTGTTTTAGTACCACCAGTGTCTTTGGAGGAATCAAGTTGGGAAATAGGAGATGAATGGTCAGGTGGTGGTGGAGATGCATGAATACCATTTGATATGGAAGGATAATAATGTGAGGTGTTGCATCACTGCATTAGTGGATTCTTTGGTTTCTTCCCCCTCATCACTCATAGAAGAAAGAGAGTTTGAAACCTCCACAGGGGCTTATGATGTATTAGAAAATTTACCCTTAAGCTGTGTTGTATTGGATCTCCAAAGACCAGTGGAAGGAGTTGGTTTGGTTGGTTTGATCTTCTTAGCCTTTTTAGGAGTAGGCGTAGTGGTTGTCTTTACTTTTTATGCTCTAGATAGGATTTTATCCTTAAAAATGGCACATGCTTCTTTTTGTCTTTTCCTAGACTTGGAAGGAAGTGGAGGAGGAGACATTTTTGCAAAAGGGAAAAGAAAAGGACAAGTCAAAAATATAAAATAGGCCTAGTAGGCCACTAATTTATAGTAAAGAAATGAACTTACTAGCAATTAATTCTTCCAATGAGTTAGGAACAAGCTTCTTAAAAATCTAAAGCCACCAAGCAACAAAAGTGATCCTCTTTTGGTTTGGGATCTCCAAGAGTGAGCAATAAAAGGAATAGTCTTTTTTAGCTATGATCTCAATTGAAGCCTTCATCATAGTATCTTAAGGTAAAGAGAGATGTGGGATAGCTAAGGAAGGAATAAGCTGAGCCAAACCAAATTGCCTACTTCACGAACAAGGGAAGTATCTATATACTTTAGGAGGTCCAGCAAAGGGAACATTGGAAAAGGACAAAGAACCACCAACTATGAGAAGTCTACTAGAAGAAAAAACATAAAAGAGCTGAGTTCGGTAGGCTTGCAAATTACTAGAATCAGAAGAAAAAGAGTGTAGCCACTAAGGTCTATAGTATTGACTTTCACAGATAATAGACCAAAGATCTAATTGTTCAGGAGTCCGTGAATACAAAGAGTAGAAAAAGCTAAAGCACTTGATGGACCCTAAAGAAACTTTGTAGGACATGAGTTGGTGACCAAATGGCTGAAGGTGAGGAGTGGATAAATCATTGTGCCTCAATTCCGGAAAATAGGCCAACAACCATATTTGAACTATCCACAGGCCACCACCCAACTTGGAAAAGGGATCATTAGTAGTGTATTTATGCAAAGCATGGAAGGTGGAAGCTAGGAACATAGTGCCTAAAGTATAGAGTTTACTTGCAATAAGAGCTCTGGCTAAAGGCAAGTAGTCCACGGCTGGTTTACCAGAAGCTGGGCAAAAGATTAGTCAGCAAATAAGAACCCAAAGGAATTCAATGTGTTCCTCCAAAGTAATTTCTACTGCAAAATCATACCATCTTTTGATAACCCAAAATAAGAACTCTGAGCAGTAGAAGCAGAAGAATATAGTGGTAAGGAAGGATCATGAGGGTCAAGTAAACAAGGGATATCTTTACCCAAGATAGGAAGGCTAATAAGGAATAGAATGCCTTTTAAGGTTATGGAAGCTAAACCTAATGGAAAAACAAAGGAACAAAGTGAGGGTGACCAAAACCTTAAGGAAACACATAAAAGGACGAATTCTATGGTCAAAGGTTGCTAACTCATTTGGATTAAGTCATAAACGCCAATCGTTTTCCAGTCACCCTCATATTGGGGAGTTAGTCTAAGAACCCGTTGACTTCGTTCATTAGTAAGTTTTGGCTAGGATTTAATCTTACCAGAGACTTCAAGTTTCTTTAACGAAGACCCTAATAAGAGCTCGTCAGGATTATTGAGTAGCAAAAGGAAAGACTGGTGCACTTTAGGATGCCTTTGGAACAAAATCCTCAGGATTACAGCTGCATAGAATAGAAGATATGTGAGAATCTATGATATGTTATTCAAGGCGAACAAGTGATTAAGTAAGGAAAAGGTACCTAAAAAGCAAATGAGGTTGAGAGGGATCACACAGCAATGACATCAAAGGGTCGCTCTGCAAGAAAGGAAAATCTATGTGTTAATATGGGTTTTAGAATATAGAAAGGATTTAACCAACATTAACTCTGATGCTTAAAAATAGATAAAAGTAGGAGTCTATTGTCGACTAGAAGACCCACACAAATGCATCAACCCCTCAAAAGTCAAAAGCAAAATGGCATAAATAGAAATGTCTCTTTGGAAGTGAAAGAAATGTCTAAAGATCAAGTAAAAAACTTGGGGCAAGCCATTGTCACCAGGGGTAATAGGGCCGACAGAAGTGGTAAAGGATGGTAAATCCATAGCCATAACTGCAAAAGAAAAAACAGTATCAGTATAATTCAGGGGCAAAGGAGAATGAGGTACTATCTAATTTAGCATTCACTTAATTAAAACACGAATTTATTCTGCTTAGAGCTAAATAGATTCAGGGTGGTTAATTGACCATGTTTTGTTTCAAGATTGTGGGTCAGTAAAATTGTTGGCAATACATGACATATTAGATCATCAAAGACAAATTAGGTTGAAATAATATGATAATTTCAAGCCAATCCTCAAAATAAATCCAACCATGCCATGTTCACAAAATTAGTTATTGGATCACCATACTTTTTAGAGTCAAAGAGGACACATAAAGAGATATATTGGCATAAGCTATTGCATAAATAAGGAAATGAATGCAAACAATGAAGTTTCAAGAAATATGCCAGTAACATTGTAATTGAACATCAAAATATAGCAAAATTAATTTTTGGCAAAAATAATTAAATGCCAAAAATTTTAAAGAGGAGATTGCTTGGCTCAATTACATAAGAGAAAAGGGTGTTAATCATATTCCATTGAAGAGAAAATAAAAGCACAAAAGAGAATGATTTTAGTTAAAAAGCATCAAGGGGAATTGATAGAGTTTTAGGAAAAATTGCAAAATCATACAGATTTTGAAAACTCTTCACATTGTTTAAACTTGCCAAATCTTTTTTACCATTTAAAGCTCAATCTTTTGGTCCAAAATTGGTGGCTAATCTCGAAATTTTTATTTGGGTAAGACTAATTAAATTCATGGTTTTATTAGTCCAAAGCCATTCTCATGGTTATAGCATCTCTCTTTTGAGCTAAATTAACCAAAGTGTGAAGATTTGTCATCTAAGTTGCCTTTTTCGTAAGTCAAACCATTGCTTTAGTTGGTTTTATTATTTGGGTCTATTATGAGTTTCTTGATAAGTTCAATGAATTGAAGCCAAAATATTGCTATTGAATTCATTACAACTTTGTTCACTAGACCTTCGCCAGCATAAACCCTTAGCCAAGATTTCCTCACTTCAAGTTTTTAAAATGACCAACACATGGTTATAAGCTACTACACCAAATAGCGAAAGTTTTTCTATCAAAATTTTTCTAAGAAATTTTCCAAAAACCATGTATTTAGTCCATTTGATTCCCCAAATCACCATTAAATTCAAAATTCATCATGTTCCTTTGAAAAGCCAATATATGGCCATGCCAAAACCATGATGGATAAACATTCAAGTAACTCCCCAAATTTCACAAAGCTTAGATCAATTTTTCCTTATTTTCCTATCAAGTGGCAAAACCAAACACAAAAGCAAAAAACACCAAGCCAATTCCAAATCTTGTTTCTGTCATTGTGAAAATGCAATTTTTTTATTTAATCTATTCGTGGCTCCATTACAAATGAACATTGGTGAATTTGGAGAATCAAATTAAGTTTATTATCAAAGAAAATTTGCCAATTCCCATTATAGCTAGCCATTCAAGAAAACTAAGGTAGTTAGCTTATTTTGGAATTTATAAAGTTTAAATTCAAAGTGGCCAAAGCATAGCTATGTGTGTTAAGAGATATAATCATTAAACCAAGAATATCAAGATCTACAAAATGTCAATCTTGAAAGCAAAACCAAGTACCAAGAAAACCCAAAAAAACACCTCCCATTAAATTTGATTCCCCTCCAAAGAACATCAATACAATTCACCCAATTCAAATCACTACCAAGAATCAAACTCTTTCTCCAAATATCATTCAATCCATACTAAACCCATCAATTGCCAAAGCAAGAAACCAAAATTAGATATTACCTTTCTTGAACCATTTCCTTTGGTAAAATTGAAATTTTTGATGAATCTTGGGGGTGGGTGGAGACAAGTTTCTTAATGGTGATAAATCCTTTGGTGATGGTGGGGGAGGAATTGAATATGCTTCCCAATAATAAGGTTTAGGATCACCTAAAAATTAAACTAAATGAAAGTCAAGAATTCAGTTATTGTTTTTTTTAAAAAAAAAAAAATCCGGTGAAGTGGAGGGATTAATTGGTAAACCTGCCACTGCTGTTATGTTTCTCGAAGCTATTGGTGAAGATGGTGGGCAGCTAGCGACCTGGTGCGGTGGAGAGGCAATAAGAACTGGTGCTGCTGGTTGGGAGGCGAGAACGATAGTAGTCCAAGCTAGAAATGGCAGCGCACATCTGGGAAGTAGAAATGGGTGATCAGCTAAGATGGAGACCTCCAATATGATGGCCGAAGAAATGCTGATTAGCTAGGGAGAGCTGGAGCTGATTGACGAGTTTGTGGAAAGTTGGCGCAATGGAGCAGCTGGTACAACTAGCTGCGAATAGGAAGCACTAAACACCTGAGAGGAACTGCTAGAAGCCGCAACACCGGTCGGGCAGTTGTTGGTTGTGCTGGACACCACAAGAAAAATGGGTTCAAAGGAGGAAGAAAGAGTTTTAAGTGGTTTTTGTGAAGGATTTGAAAAAGAAAATGGGTTTGAAGAGTTAAAAGGTAAAGGGGATGGACAAAATTCAAATTTTAAACTTGGAGTTGTTGGAAATTATGGAGATTTTAAGGGAAAGGATTTGGCTTGGGAAGATTGTGCTAGATTTTGGAAAGGTTTTGAATTAGCAAATGGAGTAAAGGAAGTTTGCAATGAAGTGGGAAGGTGAAAGGTTGGACGTTTGAATAAATGATGTTCTTGAAAAGAGTAAATGGAAGAATTGGAAAATGAAACAACAAGGGAGTCAAATGAGTTTGAATTTTGTTGATGCTCTAATTCTCTAGTTAGACCTGACTTTAGTCTCTTGTTTTCTCTCCTTCACCACCACTCATCCACTGAAGAAAATTAAATTTTGGGCCTAGGCATATTGGATAATAGAAGGAATTAAAGGGGGTTAATTCTTATATATGGATTTGGGCATTTAGGCCAAAACATATATAAGAGGGGCAATTGTTTGTACATAAATTTTGCAGCCCAATAAGTAGCCCAGCCCATTAATTATAAAATTACAGAATTTAAATTAAAATGGTAGAAGTGGATAGTGGGGAGTTGAAGAGATGGAAGTGGCTGTGAAAAGTATAACCGTTATTTAATGGAAAGTGGGTAGTTACCTAAAGAAATAAAAAAGAAAGATAGATAATCAACACAAGAAACTAGCCAAAGCTATAACAAAATCAATTTCTCAAACATTTCAATTCCTTTTAAGCAATTGACGTTTTATTGTCAATATTTCCATTTCATACTGTGAATATTTCCCTTTTAATGCAATTTCAATTAATGCAATTCAAGCCCATTTACATTTCAGTTCTTGTGTTCATAATTTCATTTCTCATAGTTCTTACAATTGCCATTACTTTTAACGGCATTTGTCAAATCTAAGTGAACTGCAGCTAAAAAGCTTGGGATCTATAATCTGTTTGATTTTTAGAAGTCAAAAGGCACATAAATTTGGTTTGCGTACCTCACACGCATGGCACGCTTACATTTACCAAATTTTCACCAACAAAGTTAAAACTTCTTCAACACATTTTTGAGGGCTGAAGAAGAAAAAAATTCATATGTTATATGAGTTTTGAAATCTGTATTAAACAGTAATGTGATATAATTATTAAACTAATAATTTAGTGATTAGATATTTACTTTATATATAAAACTTAATAATTTCAATTTTAATAATCATAAATTTCAATGTATAAAAAAATAAAAGTCATATAAATATTATTAACTAAAATAATTGTGTGTTAACGCCCATCTGAATTTTGAATAATAACAAATAGTTGTTTGCTTTGGTTGCTTGCAAACAAACAAGATGATTGGCTGCTATAACTTCTACTAAAGAAAAAAATAATTGTCCATAACATTTTAGGCAAAAGCGTGAAAAAAAAAAAAAAAAAAAAAGTAACAACGTGTAAAAATAAAACCCAGTTAGCAAAAAAAGTTAAAAATAAATGGGTATAAAAGTTTTTTTTTAGATGGTAGAGAGTGTAATTTTCTCAATTTAATTCGTAGCTCACTTAAATTAGCATATAGTTCAAAATGACTCAAATTTGAACTCAAACAACTCAAATTGATGGGTTAATTCGTGGACACAGAATCTAACTTACTTGATTTGAAATAAATTTGTAATTAAATATTTTCAAATAAATTCTAAATATTTTCCAAAAAAAATATGATATTATAAAAAATTTTGCTTCTCACAAAAAATTATTTTTGTCATTATTCACTTGGTTCAATTTAATTTTCTTATTTATTTTTTCTCTTTCTTGATCATGAGTTTTATTTACGATAAAATTTATGAATAAAAATTTCTAATATTAATCAATTTGCTGTGTTATATACAAATACAAAATTAATAAATAATTTTGATCAGATATATGTAAGCCTAAGAATTTATTTGCAAGTGTTGAAAATAAATAACAAATTTTAATCGGGTACTTCAGGCTATAAAATCTGAGGGTCAAGAACATATATTATGATTAATTTTATCTTTTTTTATTATTTTTAAATTAAGTGAGAACAAATTATTTTTAAAATACTCCATAAGAAAAATAATATTATTATTATTTGATCGACAACTTGAAATTTTCCTTTTAAATGAATTCAAAACATATTTTGATCCATTCACAATCCAAAATAACTCGATATAGATATGCTAAAACAAATTACCCAAAATGACTTGAGTTTACTATCACTTAGGGGTTGCAATTCATATTAGTAGGTTCTGTTCGGATTGTATTGATCTACACTTATAATATAATAAGGGTCAATATAAATACAACATGATTAGTTTATTATGTCAAAAATTTAAATACAAACACATTTAAAATTTGAAATTAATTAATTTTTTATATTAATATTTAAAAATTATCAAATTTACTAAACTAACCCATTAATTTCTATTATTACATTACATATAATTATATATAAATTTATAAAAAAGATTAAAAGTAATATTTATATATACATATTTTAAAAATCATAAAATATATTAAATTAAATGTGTTAATGGATTAAACGTATTATTTTTTGAGTTAACAGGTCAATTTGTGATATGATATGATTATTTTCGTGTCTCAATCGAATTGATATGAAATTAATATGAATACGATGATTCTTAATTAAATCCACTAATTTCGTATGGATATGGTATTGTGTATGATATTGCGAACCCTTCTATCACCCTACCAAAATTCATTTCGTTGGTCACTCTAACGACATTATGACAATCCTTTTAATGTTATAAAATAAAAAATAATTATAGAAAATAAAGAAAAGAGAGAATAAATTTCCAAGTATTATTTCATTGATTATAGCACATATTTATAAATGTAAAAGGTTATAGAGATAAGATCAAAGATAAAGTCCTATTTACACAAGAAAACTATCTATAGAGATAGTGATAGACATCCGATCATATCATATTACTCAAATATTATTATCAATATTATCACAACACTCCTCCTTGGATGTCTATTACAAAAAATATGCCTCATTAAAACCTTACTAAAAAAAAATCCTGTGGGAAAAAATCTTAGTAAAGGAAAAAGAGTATATTATTCTTGTAAAGATTTGCATTATAACACTGTCTCGTTAAAAATCTTACTAGGAAAAACTAATGGGATAAAACCTAGGCTAAGGGAAAAAGAGTACAATGCACTAAAATCTCCCCCTCATGAAAACATGACTTCTATCAAATATCTCTTAGTTAGCACATGCCAATTTTATTGACTAGCTTCTCAAATATGGCTGTAAGGAGTGCTTTTGTAAACAAATCTACCAAATTATCGATAGATCGAATTTGATGAACATCCTTGCTTTTGAAGCTCATGTGAAAAAGAACTTTGGCGAGATGTGTTTAGTTCTATCCCCTTTAATGTGTCCTCCCTTGAGTTGTGCAATACAAGCAGCATTATCTTCATATAGCATAGTTAGACATTCTCTATCAAATTGAAGATCACATGTTTCTTTGATATGTTAGACCATAGACCTCAACCATATGCATTCCCTACTAGCCTCATGAATTGCCAATATTTTAGTATGATTAGATGATGTGGTAGTCAAAATTTGCTTAGTAGAATGCCAATATATGGCAGTGCCACCATATGTAAACAAGTAACCCGTTTGTGAGCGAGTTTTATATGGATCAGATAAATATCCAGCATCTGTATGTCCGATTAATTATGACTTTGAGTCATGCAGGTAAAATAAACCCATATCTGATGTACCATGTAAATAATAGAATACTTGTTTCACACCATTCCAATGTCTTCGAGTTGGTGAAAAACTATATCTTGCTAGCAAACTTACAGAGAATGCTATATCAGGTCTTGTACAATTAGCAAGATACTTCTGGACCAACTATATATGGTACTTCTGGACCAACTATTTCTTCACCATTTTCTCAAGGACGAAAAGGGTCCTTTTTCACATCAAGGGATCTAACGATCATGGGAGAACTCATTGGATGGGATTGATCCATATTAAAATATTTTAATATCTTCTCAATATAAGCTGACTGATGAATAAAAATCCTTCCAGATAAATGCTTGATCTGCAGGCCGAGATAAAATTTTGTTTGCCCCAAATCTTTCTTTCAAATTCATTTTTCAAATAAGTTACTGTCTTTGTCAACTCTTCAGGAGTCCCAATGATATTTAAATCATCAACATAAACTGCAATTATAGCAAAACCAAACTTTGTTTTCTTAATGAAAACACATGGACAAATTGAATTGTTAATATATCCTTCATTCAAAAGATATTCACTAAGATGATTACACCACATTCATCCAGATTCTTTTAGTCCATTCAAGGATCATTGTAGTTTAATTGAACACATTTCTTGAGACTTTGAGCTATATGCTTTAGGCATTTTTAGTCCTTCAGGAAGTTTCATATATATGTCATTATCAAGTAATGATAAGTAATATGTCAATTCATATCATAATTAAATCAGTCTTTTAAAAACTTATAGACAATGCATTTAGTTTTTCAGGAACATAAAATAAATCTTTAATGAATTGGAATACTAGATTTCAGGATACTTAGTTCTTCAGGAACTTAGACCAAAATTCTTCAGGAATTTATATTTGTTTATTTATTTTGATTAGTTCTTCAGGAACTGTAGAGAATAATAGTTCTTCAGAAATTATAAAGAATACTAATTCTTCAGGAACTGTAGAGAATACTAGTTCTTCAGAAATTATAATTATTATTAGATCTTCAGGAACTGTAGATATTATTAGTTCTTCATGAACTATAATTTAAAATACAATACTAGTTTTTTAGGAACTAGAATTTAATTAATTAATCATCAACTAGCATATCAAATCTTTATTAATTATTATTTAGCATAAATCTTGAATCTTATTTCTTTAAATTTTTTTGCCTTAGCTGGGTTGTAGCAAACCACAAACTATCCAAAATTATAAATAGTAATGTAGAACGATTTGTACTGATAACGTATTATAAAATAAAAAATAATTATAGAGAATAGAGAAAAGAGAGAATAAATTTCTATAAATTATTTCATTAACAATAGTACTTATTTATAGGTGTAAAATATTACAAAGATATGATAAAAAATAGAGTCCTATTTACACAAGAAAACTATATATAAAGATAGTAATAGACATCCAATCATATTATACTAAAATATTATCATCAATATCATCACAATATTTAAAAAATAAATATAGATGAAAAAGGAAAGTGTCGTTCAGAACTCGAAGAGGCTCATGCGAGAGGAGGCATGCGAGCTGCACATATGGTGACGTGAGGCTTATGGTTGATATTTATGATACAAATTAAAAAGCTGGCTTAATTGACTTCAGATCCATGTTAGCACACTCAGCACTGACTCCTTGAGACTAAAACTTCATAGTCTTCATATTCATTTGTGACATGTTTGTTTGTCATGTCCTAATTTACCTCATTTATGGCTGCACATATATCATTATTTTATTTCGTACAGATATCATTATTTTATTTCATTTGTCAAATACAAGTGGAGAATATCTCTAGCAAGATCGATTAGGCATGAGATTTTGAGATCCAAATGTTTCAGAAATGAACCTTGCACGATGCAAAAATTATTTGCAGTTAGGGTAATGATCGATACAAGATCAAGATGAGAGAGGATGGGCCGGATCTTCTCTGCTGGGCCTGGAGTATTATGTCTACAAAGAATAGAAAAATGATCACAAAGGAGCCAGGTCTTTTGCCTGGCGAAGACCCTCCGACGATCAAATCAGTGTAGGAAAATCCTTAATTCTCAAGAAGTTATCTCCTCTTGAGTTTCAGAGTATTTTTAGTAAGAGAAAGGAGGTGAGAGAGTGTAGAGTTCTATCTACCTGGACTTGAGTTTTCTTTCCTCTTTTGTATGGTTTAGTGCAAGGCAAGACTGACACCTCTTCCTAAGAAGGGATGTTCTCTGTCATTTGACCATATCAGTTGGTGAGAGTTGGAGTAATGATGGTAGGCGAATGTCCTTTGCCTTGTCCTCAGAGGTGTTTGCTGAGGAAAACATCCGGATAAGGTGTGGACTACCTAAGGGCATGTCCTTATGTTAGTCAATATGACATGTCATCGGTATGCTTCGACCTTAGCTTGTTCAGCAAGTCACTTGAAGTAATACCAGTTCATTCAAGAAGCCTTTAGGCTTGGGATACTAGAGGACTCGGCCAGTGGGCTTCGTTTGCTCGTCTATGATCTTTGGGAATTACATAATGGGCCTTGATTAAAGAGGGTCTAATTATCCCCTAAGAGCCATTTTTATCCCTTATCAGAGGCCCCCTTATTTTACTAAGAAGGAGGCGAAGGGTCGAATCTTAGTAAAATAGTTCTTCATCTTCGCAACATCACTCTAAGGTCCTCAGGCCGAAAGGGGTTGTCTTCATAGTTTAGCAGCGAAGGGGTCCTTTCATTCCCTTAGCTTTGACAAATGGCTTTTGGGGGAAGCCTATGCCTCTCTAATTTGGGAGGCTTCGCATCATTCAAACATGTAATTGATATCTCCAAAGAATAACTTTTGTCTAAATGAAGAGATTTGGTTTACTAGGGTCATCCATCTTCTAGGCAACCTTCGTAGGATAGGTGGAAGGTCATAGAGTCATTTAATGCATTCACAGCTGACAAAAACATGCATTGAATATGTGTCTCCTCATTCTCTCAGTTCCTCCACGTGTCTCAATAGTCAGTTAAGTTTTCCATGGATTTTGAATTTTGAACATCCATTTAATATCCCCAATTATTATGATGACGATTATTGAGGAAACTCTTTGTATATATACTCCTTTGGCTTCTCATTTTAGGACTTCTGTTTATTTTCTCCAACCTCTTGCCTTTATAATTTTCCTGCGTTTCTGTCTTTTATACTTCTTCCATTTTCTTCTTTTATTCTAATGGCACCCAGGAAGTAAAACGTCCCCTAAAGGGACCAAGTTAGCTCTTCTCAATATCAAAAGATATTGGAGGAGGAATGGGGAGAGATCGCTCCCTTTGGGAAAATAGCTGAATTTTTTACCTTTAGCCAGAACTTAGAGGGCAGTAATCAGTTTTTGTTTCATCGCGCAGAGGCTCATGAGAGGGTTTATTCTAGTAACCCTAATGCTGCTTTGCCTAAAGACAACCACTATTACATTATCTTCTACCACTAGTTAGAGGCTGGTCTCCTTTTTCCTCCTACAAGGTTCAAGGTTGAATGCTTCAACTACTTCAGAGTGAATCCAATGATGCTTACTCTGAACTCCATAAGCGACATGCACCTCTTCGAGGTTTTGAACTTCGCGTATGGCATTCATCCCTCTGCTCGCCTGTTTCAATGCTTATTCAGAATCTATAGTGTATAGAGGTCACCTAGGGTTTACATGACTTCTGTAAGGCCTCACCGAAGTCTCTTCTTTGGGAAGGAGAATAAGGTGAAGGACTGGAGAGGCAAGTTTGGGCTGATAGAGGTCACTGATGGTTTCGGTGACAAATCTCCAGGATTTGATTTCCCCGACCACTTCCTACGTCTGACTGAGGGCCTCACTGACTGGCCCGAGAAACTATCTGTTGAGGAGAAGGCAAGCCTTAGGACTTTGGTCTATTAGGGCTTAGTCTACAACTTGGAGAAAATGATGGCCTCCTTCTATGCAGAGGACGAGCATGGTCTTCCTACTCCCAAACTCTTGTTAAGAGACATAAGAGATAATCTTTCAATTGTTCATCAAAGTTTTAATTGATGGTGGGTTATTAACCTTGTTGTGTTTGTGTTATGTTTGCTATTTCGATTGCAGTGGAGGCCAAAGATCCTGGGCATTACCAGGATATAATGAAAGAGACAAAAGGGGTTCTCCTAAGACCCTTCAATAAGGAGGCTGAGCTTTCTGTCCTCAACCTTTGGACGGGGAGGCTTCAAACACGCACCTCCTCTGACTTCCAGTCCCATTCGGTGAAGCCTCACAAAGATAAGCCAACGAAGTGCATTCCTACCGGGTCTGGTTCGGCCATTAGATCAGAAGGGGCTTAGTTGAGTGTGGCCAGCATGAAGTCAATTCGAATTGTTTGGAGATGACTTATTAAGGCTTCTGATTGCTCTATTCCTATTATGCAGAGAGTTACTCCTTCACCTTGTGTTGCACCAACTGCCACGAAGCCCACTTCTCAGAGGGGCATTTTGATCTCTGGGCTTACTGGAGCTTCTTCTCCTCCACCCCCACCTCTTCTTGTTGGTGATAAAGGGAAGAGGAAACTTCCACCTCCTCCACTGAAGCTAAAAGTGAAGGGGCCTCCAGTTCCTAATATCCTTGACGTTATTGCTCACTCTTCTAAAGGAGCGGAGTGACTAGCGAACCTGGAGAAGGCTTTGACAGACGTTCCTGATGTTAAATTCGAGGTGCATCTAAAGAAGTTGGTGGACAACTTTAATGCCCCAAAGATCGAAGTTGGGGCAGGTAATCTTCCTTCTCCCCCATCACCTTCATCTTATAAGGGTCCTCGGGTCATCAGAGGGAAATATCTGAGATGGTCTAAGGAGGTTGTGCCTGGGAGACCTCCTAGTGTTGAGGAGGTGGAGGCCTGGGAGAAGTTTGTTGAGGAGCAAAGGATCTCATATCTTGATATGGCGGTCCTCAAGAAGTTTTATCCCTCCCCCATTAAGACAATGGTCGAAAGGAAGACCATCATCTCCAGAAGCAACTTCTTGCCTTGTTTGTTACTCCTTTATGTGCCTTTATTTATTTATTTGAATTTGTGAATGTTTTTGCTTTTCTCTTACAGTTTCGACAGGCAAAGCAAATGCCATTATTCAGGAGCTTTCTCTTAAGGCTCTTTTGGCAGTTAGTATGGGTCCCCAAAAGGTTGGGGCTTTGGCCGAATGTTCGGTGAAGGCTGCTATTATTGATGAAGCATTTTCTTCAGCTATTGCTTCATCTGAGGCTGTGCCAGGGGCTGCTGTTGCTATCGCTGATGAAGTATTTCCTTCAGCTGCTGCTTTGTTTGAGGCTATGCCAGAGGCTATCGTTGCTGCCAAAGATGTCTCTTCCCTTCATCCTCTTAAGAAAAAATTAACAGTGGGGGATTTTCTATACAGGAAGAGGCCTCTGGCAGTAGCTCTAACCATTGCCACTATGCTAAAAGTTCGCTCTGCTTCAGGGACCCCTTCGCATGGGGTAGAGGCGGAAGTGTCAGCCCCTTCGCAAGGGACAATAGTAGAGACCTCTCTACCCAATAAGAGGCAGCGAGTTGAAGAGCCTGCGGAGGTTATAGCAGTGAACACCCCTTTTCTTAGAGGGGTTGATGTATCAATCGATCCTTCTTCATCGCTTGCTCCTTCTGCTACAGTATTGGCCCCTTTACCCTTTTTACGCTGGCTCTAACACCTCTCTTTGGGTCAGTGGAGGATACTCTTGCCAGGCAGGAGGCTTTACTGGAGAAGGTATACTCATTCTTATTCTAGATATGACTGTTGGCTACATTTCTTAATTATTGTTGCTTGTTTGTCATAGGTGGTTCTTGATTCCAAGATTCTGAGGACCGATTTCAGTCTTCTAAAGGATCACTACGAGGACGCCCGACGAGCTGTAGAGGAAAGGCTAGAGTTATGCTCTAAGTTGGAGGGAGAGCTGCTCTCTACGAAGGTGAAGGCTGAGGAAGCTGCAGAGCAAGTGAAGGTTTGTGAAGAGGCTTGCTCTAAGGCCGAAAGGGAAGTTAGTGCCTTAACTGAGGCAATGGTAATCAAGGACAAAGCCATTGCTGATCTCAGTGCACAGCTAGACAAATTAAAAAGTGTTAACGAGGAGCTTGCCAGAGAAGCTGAGGAGGTTCCTCTTCTTTGAGACAACTTGAAGAAGACTCAGCAGGAACTTCGAGTCTCAGAGGTCGGATACACGCAAGCCTCTAATCGGGCCAAAGTTGCACTTGAGAAGGCTAGCAAGGTTGAAGAAGGTCAGCGAAGGGCTGTGAGGAACTTCATGCAGTTTAAGAGCTTCGACGATATCATCACCTATAACATTTACAAAGTTGCAGCCGAATATTACAATAATGCACTTTGTAATGCAGCAGAGCATTTTCCTAGCGTGCTACAAGTGGTAGCTGAGTTGGATGCTGCTGAAGAACCTCTTGCTCCAGATCTCTTAAAATTCCAAGATTCTGTCCCAAAGGGGGATGAAGGTCTTCCACGACCTGAAGATTTCCCTGCTTAGGATAAAGATGTTCCAGCTTCATCTCCTATCCCTGAAACTTCCAGCAAAGGCAAAGGTGATGTAGACGAAGGACTTCCCGTTGGGACAAATCTTCTGCCAACCGAACCCCTTTCTATTATTCAGCTGAACTCTACAAATGGCTAGCTTCTGCCATCAACTATAACAGCGGTTCTTCCAAGCGATCCTCCGTCTTGAAAGTTTTTTCTTCTTTCTTTTCCTTCTTGTATTTTTCATTCTTTTTGTACACAAATTCTAACATGTGGTACATTTATTTTGGAATGAAATAGTACTATCTTTACACTTTTATCTTGTGCGTATGTGTTTTTGTGAATTTTCTCCTTCATACCTTAATTTTATGAGGATCTAATCCATGTTGAAATCTAGTAACCGCACACTGTGAGGATTGGACAAGTAATTTTTCTTTTCCTTGTTACTTAGGAGAAAAGTATCTTAGCTAAGTTGCCCTTCGAATCGAAGTTTGAACGTGTTCGCCCTCTTCTTCCTTTAGGCTTCCCTAGCTTCGTGCCTAGGTTTACTAGGGCTTTGGACTTTCCCCTAGGAAAGTTCTTCTCACTCTTGGTGAGGCTTCATGCCTAGATTCACTAGGGCTTGGGCTTTCCCTTGGCAAAGTTCTTCTCACTCTTGGTGAGACTTTATGCCTAGATTCACTAGGGCTTAAACTTTCCCTTAGGAAAGTTCTTCTCACTCTTAGTGAGGCTTCATGCCTAGATTCACTAGGGCTTGGGCTTTCCCTTAGGAAAGTTTTTCTCACTCTTGGTGAGGCTTCGTGTCTAGATCACTAGGGCTTAGGTTTTCCCTTAGGAAAGTTCTTCTCACTCTTAGTGAGGCTTCATGCCTAGATTCACTAGGGCTTGGGCTTTCCCTTGGGAAAGTTCTTCTCATTCTTGTTGAGGCTTCATACCTAGATTCACTAGGGCTTAAGCTTTCCCTTGGGAAAGTTCTTCTCATTCTTGGTGAGGCTTTCTTGATGCGAATGGAGATAATTTGAGACAACTGCATATCTATTATTGTTATTATTGATAATACATCTTGAGATGTTGGATGTTCCAGGTATGAGGAATTTCCACACCTTCTAGAGTTACAAGTTTGTAAGTGCTAGGACTTATGACTCTTTTTATTTAGAAAGGTCCTTCCCACGTGGGTGCGAGCTTGCCTATGCCTTCATGTTTTCCAGTAGCTTATAAGAATCTCATCACTAGATCCCCTTCGTCGAATACTCTATGCTTAACTTTCTTGTTGAAATGATTAGCAGCTTGTTGCTTATAATTAGCCGTTCAAATGCTGACTAATTCTCTGAATTCTTCTAGGAGATCTAAATCGATCCTTCTAGCCTAGTCGTTGTCTATGTCTTCGCAATAGTTGATTCTTCCATTAGGAAGGCCTATATCGACAGGGATTATTGCCTCTATGCCATAGGTCAGGCTGAATGGAGTCTCTCCTGTGGGTTACCTGGGAGTAGTCCTGTATGCCCACAACACATGATGTAGTTCATCTGCCCAATTTCAACCATATCCATCTAATCTCCGCTTAAGACCTTACAAAATAGTTTGATTTATTACTTTCATCTGGCCATTTGTTTGAGGATGGGCTACAGATGAGAAATGTTGTATGATCTGAAGCCTTGAACAAAAGGACCTGACTTTAGCGTTATCGAATTGTTTACCATTATCGTTGATGAGCTGATAGGGGATGCCGAATCTACACACGATGTTCCTCCATAAGAAGTTGATCACTTTTTCGGTAGTGATAGTGACCAAGGCTTCAACTTTAACCCATTTGGTGAAGTATTCAACTACTATTAGGAGGAACTTTCTTTATCCTGATGCTACTAGGAAGGGTCCTACTATGTCCATTCCCCATTTAGCGAAGGGCCAAGCGCTAGAAATGGGGATCTGTTCCGCTGTTGGGACATGTTTTCCACTATCAAATTTTTGACACGAGGGGCATTTTTTGACAAATGCCATAGCTTCGTCTTTCATTCTCGTCCAGTAGCACCCTTGTCTAATTGCTTTAGCTACTAGCACTTTTCCACTTATATACATCCCGCAAGATCCTTCGTGTATTTCTCGAAGGATGTATTTGACTTTGTTTGGCCTCAAGCATCTCAACCAAGAGAAAGAGTAGGCTCGCTTGTACAAGATTCCATTATGTAGGGAAAAATGGGCACTCCTTTGCTTGATCTTCTTGGCTTCTTTGCCATCTTCAGGCAGTTTCCCCTTTTCTAGGTAAACTTTGATGGGGTCCATCCAACATGGCTCTTCTTCGACTTTCATGACCTCTTCCCCCTCAGAAATGCTAGAAGAGGTTAAGGTACCTAGATAAATCTTTTGAGGAAGTTCGACTGGGCGAGAAGCGGCCAGTTTGCTGAGACTGTCTGCTCTGCAGTTCTTTTCTCTGGGGATCTGCTGAAAGAATAGCCTGACTCCTCTATTTTTCATCTTTTGAATAATCTCTTTCGTCTTCTGCAGGTATTTGGTCATATTCGGCTCTTTAGCTTTGAATTCCTCTTCTATTTGTCCGATCACCAATTGAGAATTACTATATACTATGAGTTGCTCTATGTGAAGGCAATAAGCAAAGAACAATCCTTGGATCACAGCTTCATACTCTACAGTGTTGTTGATAGCTTCAAAATCTAGTCCCAAAGCATACTCTAGTGAGAATCCTTGAGCACTTCTAAGTATGATGCCCACACCATTTCCTTCCTTACCGCTGGCAGCATCTACAAAGAGTTCCCACTGAAGATCCAAGAGTACTGTTGACAAGTCCTTTTCCATGCTTTGATCTTCTCCCGTGTCCTTGGAGCCGAAGGAGCATTCGGAGATGAAATCTACCAATGCTTGGGCTTTAATTGCTAACCTTACTTTATATTATAATCTGTGCTATCCTAACTCCACTGACCAATACAACATTCTTCTTGAAGTTTCTGGCTTGTGAAGTACCCTTTGTAATGGTTGATCAGTAACCACTACTCCTTGGTGTGCTTGCAAGTATATTTTGTACTCTTGGCAAGAAAGCACTAGAGCATACGCCAACTTTTCTATTGGAGAATAGTTTAATTCTACTCCCTATAGGACTTTGCTGAAGTAATAGATTAGCTTATGGACCATTCCTTCTTCTCTAATTAGCACTGGACTGATTGCTTAGTCAAAAGTAGATAAGTAAATTAATACTTCTTCGCCCAGCAAAGGCCTATTCAAGATTTGTTTTCAACTCAAGAAGGCTTTTCAATTCTTCAAATACTGCTTGGCACTCCTCCGTCCAATTGAATGTTTGTGACTTTCTTAGCTTTTTGAAGAAAGGAAGGTACTTCTTAGCATATTTGGACATGAACCTATTCAATGCAGTGATTTGCCCTGTCAACCTCTGGAACTCCTTCACATTCTTTGGGGGTTCCATATCTAAGATGGCTTTCACTTTGTCGGGATTGGGCTCAATTCCCTTCTCACTAATCATGCACCCCGAAAACTTGCCTCCCTGAATGAAAAATGAGCATTTCTCTAGGTTAAGCTTCATCCCATACTCTTCCATTATCGTCAGCACTTTGGCTAGGTCACGGATATGGTCCTCAAAGCTTTTGCTTTTCATGATCATATCATCCACATATGCTTCTAGGTTTCTACCTAGTGGATCCTTGAACATTTTGTTGACTAAGCGTTGATATGTGGCTCCAGCATTTTTCAAATCGAAAGGCATTGACACATAATAGTAAATGCCTTTTTTTATTATAAATGAGGTTTTCTCTTCATCATCTAGGTGTATTTTGATCTGATGGTACCCCTGCTTCGCATCTAAGGATGATAGAAATCTATACCTTGCTGTCGAATCTACCAATTTATCAATCATAGGCAATGGAAAGGAGTCTTTTGGATAGGCCTTATTCAAATCTGTGAAGTCTACACACATCCAAAAGGTCCCATTTGCCTTCTTGACTAGCACTACGTTCGCCAGCCATTCCAGATATTGCACTTCTTTGATGAACTTTGCCTTAAAGAGCTTGTTTACTTCCTGGTCAATGATTACTTACCACTCTAGGCTGAAGCATCTCTTCTTCTGCTTGACTGGTCTATAGGCAGGATCTACATTCAATTGATCTGTTATTACTTTGGATCTCATCCCTCCCATCTCTGCCGAAGACCAGGCAAAATTATGAATGTGCTCCTTTAGGAACTGGTACACGAATGACTTCTGTTCATTTTCCAAAGAAGAATTGACCATTAGGAACTCTTCAGGTTCCTCTCTGACCATCATCCTTTCCAGCCTGTCAATGGGTTCAGTTCTTTTTTTGGAACAGCAACTTCGACTGTAGCTATCTCCTCAACAGTGACTTCTCACTTCTTTACCTTTTTATTTTGTTGTCTTTCTCCTTGTCCATCTTGAATGCCATAGACATGGAATACTTCTCCGTCGGGCTTTAGAATCATTATCCTCATATGTCTAATGTTCGTTGAAGCATTCATGTCGTATAGCAATGGTCTGCTCAGTATGACATTATATGCCAAATACATCCTGACAACAACAAAAATGGCCATAGTGGTCACACTTTCAGGAGCTGTGCCGATTGTGAAGGATAGTTTCGCCACTCCAATTGATGGAAACTCTGTTCCATCCAGGGTGTGAACTGGGTATCTCACATCTTCCAAATCTTCTTCCTTGAGGCCTATCTTTGAATATGCTTCATTCATCGGCAGGTTGACTGAACTTCCTTCATCTACTAAGATTCTTTTGACCACATAATTGGCAATGATTGCTTGGATCACCAATGGGTCAGCATGGGGGGTGCGAAGGACACTTCCATCTAGTCTCTCTGATTAACTTTTCACCCCTTCATAGTAAATGTACTCAGGCCTTTCTCTTTGTCTAGCTAGGGCCTTAGTACTATTTTTGCTTTCCTGGGCTTCATCTGGTCCTCCAGTGATACAGTAAATAGTCCCTGTCGAACGATCATTAGCTCTCTTTGGGTATCTTCCTCTCTCTTTGCTGGGGCCAACCCTACCCAACTCTTCTCTCTTTACGAATTTTCCCAAGTATCCTTGTTTGATCAATCTCTCAATTTCCTCCATTATCTACCTACAATCGTTGGTGTGATGACCATGGGTGTTATGGAAGAGGTAGTATTTATTCTGATCTCTCTTTTCGGGGGGAGCAACCATGGGTTTAGGGTCAGCCCATATATTTTGATTCTTAAAGGTTGCGAAGACTTCAGCTGGACTAGCATTCAGAGGAGTGAATTTACTGGGATCGAAGCTGGATCATGATTGATTATTTCTTCCTCTCCTCCTTCATCTGCCGGATGGCTTTTCTTCATGTTTTTCTTCCACCTTCTTTTCTCGCTTTGCCTTTGGCTCCTCTCTAGAAGTGATCACCATTCCTCTTTGCTTCGCCATCTAATTAAAGGCCAAAGCATCATTCTATCGTACGTATTTCTGGGCCAACGCCATTGCATCCTCCAAGGTGCAAGGAGCATTGCAACAAAGGGCTTTGAGAAAATCCGTATAGGAGGTCCCATTCTGCAAGGCTTCCACCGCTTGGGCTTGATCTAAATGCATGACTTTCAAGACTTCTCAGTTGAAGCAAGCCATATAATCCTTTAGGGATTCATTTTCTTTTTGCACCACTGTCTCCAAATATTGAGTCTTTTGCTCCATCGGAATACTAGAAGTGAATCGGTGCATGAAGGACCTGGCCAACTCCATGAAAGAGTTGATATTTCCTTCTTCCAAGCCATCAAACCATCTGGTTGCAGCTCCCTCTAAAGATCCCCTAAATGCTCTACATAGGACTTTATCATCTGCCATTTGGAGTTCAACTGCATGTTTGTAGTCCATGATGTGGACTCTAGGATCAGTTTTCCCATTGTACTTTTTCAACATCGGTGGTTTGAACTTGCTAGGCATAATGTAATCTCTGATGGACCTGGTAAAAGGAGATTTCAAGGTGAGTTTCAGGGTTTTATCCATAGCCTTTCCACTGAAACCTTGATTCATTTCTTCTAAAAACTTATTTATAGCGTCTCTCACTTCCTCTTCCTTTTTCGACAACTGTTGCTAATATTGTAGTGACCTTCTACTCCGTGCCCTCGAGGGGTGACTAGCAATAGAATATTCCCCTCTACTTTGTCCTCTTCCTTTTGAGTGTTTCTCTAAATTTTCTCTTTTCCCACATTTCTACTCTTTTTGTTCGTGTCTTCCTCTGTTCCATCCTTCGCTCTGCTCTACATCATTTGCATGAAAACTTTTTCCATGCAAACGCTTACGTTTACTGTCTGGGAGCAAAGCTTCTATACTCCCCTCTTCTTCAATCAAACTTTCCTCTCCTCCATACGTCTCTTATGTCCCCGCTTCTGTGTTTCCTCCCAAGTTTATCAATGGCTCTTCGTTGACCTCTATAGGTCCTTAGGATTGCCTTTCATAGTCCAGGGTTCGAGCGATATTCCTCCTAAGGGTAGTTTATGGGATAGCGACGAATGTTTGTGCTAAGGGGGTTTGTTACTGAGAGCCCCTTACAAATGCAGCTATAGTGTTAATGAACTGTAAAGCAGGAGCTAGATCAAGGTTTGAAGGATTCTAAGGGGTCTGACTTGGTCCAATTATGTTTTGTTGGGAAATAAAGAGCTGAAGCGATGTGTTTAGGTCGATAGGAGTTGTCATAGACGGATCAGTAGGTGGAGGAAGAGTGTGTATGGGATTTGAAGGGGTTGAAGATTCAGGGTTGTCGAGATTTGTCATAATGGTGGATTTCCTTTGTAGATAAAAGTGAAATGTAGCGTTAAGAGAAGATCAGCCAACATTGTTCCCCATAGACGGCACCAATTTGATCGGTACAAGATCAAGATGAGAGAGGATCTTCTCAACTGGGCCTGGAGTATTATGTATGCAAAGAATAGAAAAATGATCAAAGAGGAGCCAGGTCTTTCGCCTGGCGAAAATCCTTCTACGATCAAGTCAGTGTAGGAAAATCCTTAATTCTCAAGAAGTTATCTCCTCTTGAGTTTCAAAGTATTTTTAGTAAGAGAAAGGAGGTAAGAGAGTGTAGAGTTCTATCTACCTGGACTTGAGCTTTTCTTCCTCTTTTATATGGTTTAGTGTAAGGCAAGACGGACACCTCTTCTTGAGAAGGAATATCCTTTGTCATTCGACCATATCAGTTGGTGAGAGTAGGTGTAATGATGGCAGGCGCATGTCCTTTGTCCTGTCCTCAGAGGTGTTTGGTGAGAAAAACGTCAGGATAAGGTGTGGACTACCTAAGGGCATGTCCTTATGTTAGTCAATATAACACGTCATTGGTATGCTTTGGCCTTAGCTTGTTCAGCAAGTTACTTGAAGTAATACCAATTCATTCAGGAAGCCTTTGGGCTTGGGATACTTGAGGACTCGGCCAGTGGACTTCGTTCGCCCGTCTATAATCTTTAGGAATCACATAATGGGCCTTGATTAAAAGGGGTCCAATTATCCCCTAAGAGCCATTTTTATCTCTCATTAGGTAAAATATTATTTTATTTCTGAAATTTAATCTAATTAATAAAATAATCTTTCCTTTTTATCAAATTAATTAAAAAAATTCTTATATTTTACTTTTTGTTAACACTTTAGTCTTTCCAAAAAAAAAATCAATTAAAAACATGTAAAAAAATAGAATGATCCTTATTTTAATCTAAAATTTTCATTTCTACCAAATAATAATATTTTGAATATTCAAACATGTATAGAACAATTATTATATTATAAGATAAAAATCATCCTAATTATATGATTTGAGCTTAAAGCTACAATTTAAAATATTTAATTTGTAATAATAATCCCCAATTAATACAATAATTGTTTCATAGCATGCTCACAATAACAAACCCTTAATTTTGGTAATTAGAGCTGTTGAAGTAAATTTTGGCCCAAGGGTAATATTTTAGCTTTGCAGGCATGCCATGTAGGGAGAAGATATATGAACATATGAATTGCACTGTTTATACTTCTAGGATCATCTTACCTTAATACACTTGAACCCCCAGCAATAATTAGAAAACATTAATTAAAAAAACAAAGTAACAACTATGAAAAAGTAAAATTTATATAAATTTAGCAGTGACTATAGAAGCATAGAGAACTTAAAGGCTGAAGGTAAAAGAAAGGTTTTGCCCGTTAGGGTTGATAAAAGGAACTGAGCCCATTGGATGTTGGATTGGTTGGTGGTAGTATTGTACAATTTTATTCATATATTTCTATAAGGAAACAACTACTCCACTACTATTATAGGCTAATAACTGCTCTTCCACTTCCTTAGAGAGAGCTCAACTACTGATAACTACCGGTAACTTATCTCTAGAATTATCCATTGTATTATGGAATATCGACGGTCTTTTAATTTTTCGTTGTTTACTTTGATCTGTAAGCATAGATGAACCTCTCTTAATTGGAGGTTGCATAGAAATTACAATTTTGTTTATACACTTCCATAAGGAGATAATTGCTCCACTACTGTTATAGGCCGATAACTGCTCTTCCACTTCCCTAGAGATAACTCAACTGCTGGTGATTTTTCTCTAGAATTATCCATTGTGTTCAGGAAAATCGATGGTCTTTTAATTTGCCATTATTGACTTTGATTTGTAGGCACATATGAACCTCTCTTGGTTCTTGGGCTTGATTCACTAATATGCCTTTTTAATTGATCTAACCCAATTTACATTTATAATGCAAACAATGCCCTTTGCATATTGTTTGATTGAAAATTAAACTAATATGGATATAAGTAATATATTAGTGCCTCCAACATCTTGCTTCCACAATGAGATACAACATTCCATATATTGTCCTTGAGGAAATTTCCAAAGAGCAAAACAAAACAAAATATCTCTACAGGCTTCTCCAATGTATTAGTTCCACGAGTAAAATTAGTTTCTTAGCTGCCTCTTTTAATTTTTCTTCCATGAAACCAATAATCCAGAGTCCTAAACTTTTTCCATAATTCTTAATTCTCTCCAAATTAATCCTTTTCCAACAAGCCCATGAATTAATTTAATTTTTTTTTTCAAATTCCTAACAAAAGTTACCCAATTTATATCAAAAAGTAAAAAGCCCAAAAGTCCAAAAACCCTATTTTTCTTATTCCTTTTCTCTCTCTTCCTTTACTCACCGTTGGCCCGCATTAGCTATTGCACCATCATTGACGATGGCACCAACTCCTATCTTGGTTGGTGTCAACTCCTTATCAGCCAGCTATCCTTTGCTAAAGTTGATATTTTCCAGTGGCGTAACTCCCTTTGGAGCATATCGCCATATGTGAGCTACTGTCACGCATGTATCCACGTGCAATAGGCACCCATCCCTAGCTACCGCATTATTCTGGCGGCCATCTCTAGCTTTGACCAACTAGCGTTGTTTTAGCAACTCTCCTATCCAATTTCTAATAGTCCCAACTCTTTTAGTGGTCTCTTCATCATCAAAAGGTGAGGGTTTTTTTGGGTTTTCTTTTGCAAAATTTAATGGATCTTAAGTTTTTTAATATTTTCGTTCCTAATTTTAATGGAATTCATGATTTTTGATATTTTTCTTTGCTGAAATTCTATTGTTTTTGAGGTGTTTTAGCTAGGAAATAGATTAAATTTAAGCAATTTATTGCCACTTGAAACCCATATGGATGAAATTTAACCTTGAATTTAAATTTAGAATTTGCAATTTTATTGTAGAAGATGAGCTGAAATCTTAAGAAAAATTTAGAGATTTTTGATATATTTGTTGTAAATTTCATTTGTTGCCAATGATTAATTTAAAAAATGTAAACAATTATTTATTTTCGAGTTTATAATTAAATACCCAGTGATTTTACACTTATTTTAAATAGAAGTTGTGATTTTTTTCGTGACACTTTTGTACCTATGAGTTTAACCCGTTAGACACATTAGTGCCAATTGATCTAACACTTAAAATTGCCAATGTGGCAAATAAAAAATATTATTTTTTGACAAGCAGCGACCACGTGTCATATAATATAAACATTGAAAAAAATATATATAAAATGAGTTGTCATTGATAATTCTGATTCATATAAAGAAATAGAGAAACAGAAATGGAAAGTTGTCTCCTTTCTTAGATCTTCTTCGTCAAAAGGAAACAACAACACCAAACCCATTTCAATACCCAAACCCATTTCAATACCCAAACCCATTTCATAAACCCACCAAAACCCCTTGATTTCTTGTATGCAAAGAAACTCATCTATACAAAAATGGATGATAAAGATTTGATTCATAGAGTTAATGAGATCCCTTTAGTTAATTTCAATCATTTGACTAAATTGAGCCATCGCCGCCTAACCCATTACTTGTCGAGCTCCAAGGAAACGATTAAGATCACCGTGTCAATCATGCCACTACAATTCAACATTCGATTGAGATGCTACTCCTTTGCATTTCTCATTGTGCTCAGAGGAATCGATGGAGATCCCTATGTCAATCCCGCCACTACAATTCACCACTCGACCGAGTTGCTACTCCTCTGCTTCTTCTTCCT
Organism: Reutealis trisperma; assembly: GCA_947687605.1. Lineage (NCBI taxonomy): Eukaryota > Viridiplantae > Streptophyta > Magnoliopsida > Malpighiales > Euphorbiaceae > Reutealis > Reutealis trisperma. The sequence continues at coordinate 209,712 of CANTUT010000520.1, read as the reverse complement.
CAGAAATTGAAACATTAAACTCAGATCCCAAAAATTAAATCAGTGCAAAATTGAAAAGCCCACAAGTTTTTGATATTGAAGAAGCATTAATTTCACTGAAAAAGATCACAAGAACTAAAGATAACACAATAGAACAGTGACTTGCATGAAGCAAGCATCAATGGCGATTTGCATTATCCACTCTCACTAATGATGCTTCTTCTTTAACTTTAAATCAACCACTCAAAAACTCCCAAATTCTCTATAATGGAAGAATCTCAATCTCCCAAGAAACCAACCTAAACCCTAGATTCTCTCCACCTTTACCATACGTCTCTTGCTTAGCCTTTCCATCCTAATCCCTCATGACCATCACGACCATCTCTCCTCCTTCCCTCTCCCATTTTCTCTCCCTCCATCAGAAATCATCCCCAAAACTCGCTTCGTGGTTAATGCATTTCGCTTCACCATCAACTCCTCCATCACTTACTTCTTCTCCTATTTCCATCTTGATCACTACACCGACCTTTCCCACAATTATTGCCAAGGTCTTATTTTCTGTTCCCTTACTACTGCTAATCTCCTCACCCAAGTCCTCAAGATTCCTAAGGTATTCATCTTTCCATTGCCTTTGCACAATCCTATGATTATTGATGGGATTGAATTTATAATAATTAATGCTAACAAGTGCTTTGGGCAGTCCAGTTCTTGTTTAAGGTTCTTGGTAAGAATCAAACCAGCACCGAAATGTATTTTCATGTTGGTGATTTTTTATTTTGTGGTTCGATGAAAGAGGATTGTTTATTGACTCATTTTGTTGGTTGTAATACTATGTTTTTAGATGCTACTTAGTGTAATCTTAAATTCATTTTCTTGTTGCAACTTATGTGATGGGGAAGGAGAAAATTTTGCTCGAGATTGCAGGTAGATGTAAAAGAAAGTTTGTCTTGTACTGTTGGTTGGGGTTTGATAAAACACAAAGAAGAAAAAGCTAAAACGACTATGTTCTATATATTTTTTAATTTTTATATTATATGACATGTGGGCGTCACTTGTCAAAAAAAATAATATTTTTTATTTGCCACATTAGCAATTTTAACGAGGCAAATTATATTATAGACCTGGGACCATGATGCATCATGGACTTGGGACCATATTAATTATAATTTATATAATTAAAAATATGTAAAGCCAATCTAGATTAAATAGTTAAAAACGTTAAAAGAATTTGAATGTTTCTAGGTCAGAATCCCAGGCATAATTATTATTTGTATTTTGTATTTTTTTTGCTTTTTTTAGTTAATTTTTTTCTTTTTCAGTTTCTTTTTTTCTTTTTTTAATTATTCTTTGTTTCTTTTCTTAATTTTTTTATTTCTTTTTTAGTTAATTTTTATTTCTTTTTCAGTTCCTCTTTTCTTTTTTTAATTATTCTTTGTTTCTTTTCTTTGTTTGGCCTTTTTTTGTTTCTAGGTCAGAATCCCAGGCATAATTATTATTTGTATTTTGTATTTTTTTTGCTTTTTTTAGTTAATTTTTTTCTTTTTCAGTTCCTTTTTTTCTTTTTTTAATTATTCTTTGTTTCTTTTCTTAATTTTTTTATTTCTTTTTTAGTTAATTTTTTTTTCTTTTTCAGTTCCTCTTTTCTTTTTTTAATTATTCTTTGTTTCTTTTCTTTGTTTGGCCTTTTTTTATTTGATTGTAATATTTACAATTAAAATTATATTTTTTTAATTTATTTAAGAAAAAATTATATTAATGTTTGAGTTTTTTATTTGTTTAATTGTTTTAATTAAATTTATATTAATTTTTATAAGAAAAATATTATATTAATAGTTGGATTTTTTTATTTAATTCTTATAATGATAATTAATTTTAATATCATCAATTTTTCAACTTAATTTTTATTTATAAATTTTAATATTTTTATATGTAATTTTTTAAATAGTTTTTAAAGATAATTTAATAAAAAAAAACACAGTATTTATCTTTTTTATAACAATGAATTTTTAAAAATCAAATCTTTTTTTAAATAATAATAAATTCATTGAAAATTTACAGTCAAATATGATTTATATAATTAGATTCACCAGGTATAAGTAACATGTTCATTAAGTATTACTTATAAATTTATCAAGTATATAGTACAACTTCATCATTTGTAAATTATAAATTCATATTAAATTTTAAATTTTTTATTTGTTTAATTGTTTTAATTAAATTTGTATTAATTTTTATAACAAAAATATTATATTAATGGTTGGATTTTTTTATTTAATTCTTATAATGATAATTAATTTTAATATCATTAATTTTTCAACGTAATTTTTATTTATAAATTTTAACATTTTATATGTAATTTTTTAAATAGTTTTTAAAGATAATTTAATAAAAAGATAAACACCATATTTATCTTTTTATAATAATGAATTTTCAAAAATCAAATCTTTTTTTAAATAATAATAAATTCATTAAAAATTCACAGTAAAATATGATTTATATAATATTTATATTCACCACTTATAAGCAATATGTTCATTAAGTATTACTCATAAATTTATCAAATATATTGTATAGGTTCATCATTTGTAAATTATAGATTCATATTAAATTTTAAATCATCAAATTTATTATATTTACAGTTTAGATTCATCATATATAATTATCAAATTCATTAGATATAACGTTCAGGTTTATCATATATTACATGTAGATTCATTATCTTTTACTATCAGATTCATTATTTAATTATTCTATAATTTAATTTTATTCATTCTTCATATTTATAATTTTCATTCTTTAACATTTCACATATAATTATAAAGTTTATTATATTTAAAGTTTAGGTTCATCATATATAACTATCATATTCATTAGATATAACGTTTAAATTCATCATACATAACTATCAGGTTCATTAGATTTATCACATGCAAATTCATTATCTTTTACTAATAAATTCATAATTTAATTATTCTATAATTTAATTTTATTCATTCCTCATATTTAAATTTTCATTCTTTAATATTTCACATATAATTATGAAATTTATTAAAGTTAAAATTTAATTTCATCACATATAACTATCAGGTTCATTAGATATAATATTTAGGTCCATCATATATAATATGTATATTCATTATCTTTTACTACCAGATTCATTATTATAAATTAATACTAAATTATATTTTTTTTTATTAATCAACAACTAATTCTGTTATCTCAATCAAGTAGAATTCAAAGCAATATAATCAACAAGTTCATTAAGTATTACCTATAGATTCATCAATTATATAGTGTATGTTCATCATTCGTAAACTATAAATTCATCAATTATACTAGTAAGAAAATAAAATATATTTTTTAAAAGTGATAAATTTATGTTTTATATTTTATGAACTTATATTTTATAACTGATGAACTTATTCTCTATGATTTATAAATTTTGATAAATTAATTTATAACTATAAAAAATTTTAGATATTATTTTAATAATATAAATATTACAACAAAATTTTAATATCATAAAAAATAAAAATATAATTTTATAATTAATTTAAATAAATAACAAATATATATATATATATATATATATATGTGTGTGTGTGTGTGTGTGTGTGTGTGTGTGTGTGTGTGTATTATTAATTTTATATAAATTTATACAAAGTGAATTTTATTTTATCATTAAATAATTTACCTAAATAAATATAAAATAATATTTAATAACTCTATTAGTTTTTTCAAATTCAACATAAATAAAAAATCAGACTGATAATTTTATAGAAATAAATAAAAAATTATTTATAAAAAATTCAAACATTAATATAATTTTTACTTGTAGGAATAAATATAAATTTAATTAGAATAATTAAACAAATAAAAAAAATTCAACTATTAATTACAAATATTACAAACAAAAAGGAAAAAAACTAAAAAAGGGAAAAAAACAAAAATAACTAAAGAAGAAAAAAAAAATTCTTCCACTAGAATTTGAACCCATAACCTCAAAGGAAAAGAGTGAGCTTTTTCTATTAACTAGATGCACCAACTAATATTATTGTTTATTTTATTACGTATATAATAATTAAAACTTTGGATCTAGGTCCATGATACAAGGTGGACCTGGGTTCATAATATAACAACTCTTTTAATGACATTGGGTAAATTGACACTAATTTGTCTAACAATGTTAAAAGCAAGGTACTAAAGTATCACGAAATAAACCATAGCCTCCATTTAAAATAAGTGTGAAACCACAGGATATTTTACTATACTTTCCCATTGTAATTATTAGCCTAAAATAGAAATAAAATTCATATCTATTTAATATTTCCATAGCTAATAAAATCAAATATTACTATAAATAAATTCAATAAACTGAGGATTGGATTATTGTGACTTGATCAATTTACGAGAATCAGGTATATGCTGTAGATTTTAGCCAGAAATTTCTATTGAACTTCGAGCTTAGAAATTGTTAGCCTAAGTATGGCAAATCCTATAAGGGTGAATAGGATTTTATAATTTCTAAGGTAATTTAATCACCCTAATATATTGACAATTTTAATAATAACAAAAAAATAGAGAGAAGAATGAGAAAACTTAACCAATTTTATAGTAGTTCGGAGCAAATCTTTTCTCCTAAATCACAATGATTTAGGGTTCTATAAGTGATCCGAGATTGTGCCCAACTCTTTACAATAGTTGAATAAAAAATTTATACTTATTCTCAGGGATTTTCCCCTAGTTCTCCAGAATTTTGCCCAATATAATACTTATTCGTCCTACTCTTACAAGGTTTAAGAGTTTATAAGAGTTTATAGTCACTCAAGACTTTACAAAGATCTAGTGCAAATATTACAATTAATCATTCGAACTAATACAAGATTGAATACTTTAAGAATAACAATATAAGTACTTCAATGAGAGGGTATGAGATGATTAAAAGAGTATAGCTTTGATTTTTTGCTTCAAGTCATGAGATGATTAAAAGAGTGTAGCTTGGATTTTTTTACTTCAAGTATCTTAATGTCTTCTTAGAAGCTTCACACAGTTATAGGTCTTTAATTTCTACTCCAAAAATATGATTTATGTGCTTTGAAAATGGCTCTAGAAAAGTTCTAATGGCTATAAATAGTACATTTTTTTATTTGTTGAAATGGTAATGGTAGTGACTGATTTGGTAACTGATTTGATAATGATAGTGAATTTTGCTCCTGTTTGAATTTTACTTTCTAATTAACAATAGTGAAGATTCTATAACTCTAGTGAATATGGTAGTAAAGAATCAGTCAGGGTAGTGAGTCCTGTGTACCAGTCAATCACTTTAAAAACCAATTAGATTGTAACAAGTTGAGTGTTTGATAACTCCCATTACACCTTGTGAACAGCAAACATATAGAGACAATTCAAATATAAACTTATATTTGCACCATACTTAAATACATCAAATACTATAGTTTTGGTATCATCAGAATATACATAAGGATAATAATCTCCCCCTTTTTGATGATAACAAAACTAATCAAGCTTAACCGAACATTTACCAAAATCAATAAATCAATCATTACACTCTCCCCTTTTTTGTCAACTATCAAAAAGGCAATAAGCCATACATCAAATACGAAGTAGAGAGTTTAATCAATAACAATATTGTGAGCAATAAATTTAGCTCCTCCTTTTTGCCATAAAATTATCATGACAAAATCCTTTCACCATCTTATTATTTTTTTTTTTTATCAATTGTTCTCCCCTTTAAAATATACATATAGAAATAACATATTGATTTCCATTTGAGCAATCATAATGTGCATATGAAATAACAAGTAGATAATAATCAAAACTTATTCCTTTTGTTTTTAAAGCTTCTCCCACTAAAAATATACACATCACACATATCCAATATTTTCTCCCCTTTTTGTCAAAAGTAAAAAAGAAGCAAACCAATCAAAGACATTTTGAATTTGTGCATTCAAGTAAGTAAATTAGTATGAGAAAATACAAAAATTTATCTCCCCCTTAATCAAACATATAATTTCTCAAAAATATATCTCCCTCTTAATTAAATCATCAAGTATAACATTTATCAAGTAAGATATTCTATCAAGTTGAACCATATAAGCAAAATGTTCCATAGATAAGCAACATGTGCCAAAGATTACCAACAATGTCAACCAAACTTGCATAAACTCACAACCTTACAACCTTCCCTTTTATCTATGCTTCTCCCTCTTAATGTATGGATATCAAACATATCAAAGATATTCTCCTCCTTTTTGACATCCTCAAATAGGAATAAAATCGATAAAATATCACTAATAGAATCAATAAAGAAATCCATACTAAATATCAAACTTAATTACATCTTACACTTCTCTCCCTTTGAATATGTAGCAAAACATAGTTAAGCACCAAAGTATTCATCATATATCATATTAAAACAAACATTTTCACCCCTTTTTTTGACAATTTCAAACAAATTCACAATCATAAATATCAAGGATCAAATAGGATTAAATATCATTCATTATCATTTCAACATTAAAGCATTTCAAAGTATCAAAACTATCAAAGCATCTAAAATGTACCAAAAAAAGGAAACCAAATGTACCAAATTTAATAAAAAAGATAAAACAAATAAATGCACTAGATATAATAAAAGTAAATGGAATATGTCACATTCAAACAAAATACAATCAAGATAATATCATGAAAGATATGAGCAAATGACTAAGGTTGATGTTATGGTGGTGGAGGTGTATCATACGTAGGTTCAGAAAAGATATTGATAGGAGTGACACCAAAAGCCAAATTAACACTCAATGTCCAAAAGAACTTTGTAAGAGAATAATACAAATCCTCTAAATAATCAATATGCCATCCAATATTAATGAACTACTCGGTCATAGTGGTCCCAAAAGAATTAAGTCTCCTCTTCACACCCTGCTCATATAGCTCAAAATGAGACAAAATTTACTGAAGCAAAGATAGAGGAAACATCTGAACTAGTATATATAAGTATAGGCTTGGTAGGGTGTGAAGAATATGTGCGTCTCCTTTTGTGCTAAACTGGGCTAGCACCCTCAAACATTTCCTTAACCTTGGTGTTCATATCATGCTCATATCCTTTCTCATCCTCCTCATCACTAGAATCCTCTTGAACAAATGTCCATTCTTTTATCTTTGGATCCTTAGTGGCAATTTTAATGTCCCTAAATGTTGACATGTCAAAAGAGTCCCTTGGAGTGAGTAATATGAAGAACAAATCCCTTATACAAAAGCTAAATCACACTGACATGGTCTAAAATTGCAAAATTATTAATAAGAGTGAAGGAGCTATAATGGTGGTGAGTAGATAGTAATGAAGGTGGTGGTTCTATAACAGGGTGAACCTAGGAATTTATCAGTTGACATCAAGAATACTGAGAATTTGTCACTAAGCCTATGCACTCATGATGACATAATTGTAATTCATTAAAATGACAATCACTAATGTAGATCGAAGTTAAGATGATAGAAATTTAAATCCAACCTCATCATTTAGCTCTTTATTACACATAATAAGCATATATAGATTAATATTACCAATTCTTATGCAAATATGCTTAAGTATCATAAAAAAAATCATCATATGATATTAAATAACATGAAATTTCATAGAACTTACTTGAGATATATTAAAGGAAATTGTGCTAAATGAAATTTCATCAATACTAAAAATTTCTTCAAAATTTACTCCCAACATTATGAGAATTCTTTGTTATAAGCTTTGAGCACATAATTGTTTCTTACCTTTGTGCTCTCCGTACAAAATAAAAATTTTCATGTTTTTGCTTGGTCCATCATGGTTAACATTCTTAGGAGCCTAAACAATCTTAAGAATTGGTTTTGATTTTTTTGGAATCCAAATCTTACTAATAGTATGATTTCTTAAGTCTAATAGGGCATTTTATGCATAGTATGTCCATGATAATGACAGAAAAATATTTTGGTAAAATTTTAGGCTTAATTTCATTAAAAAAAAAAAACTACTGTATTTCTTTTATTTGTGTGAACCCTCAAATTTGCACCTCTTAATCCGGCTGTAGCTTGACACCTACAAAGAATAGGGCGCTACGCATACGGCGGTCCTGCTAGCCGGTTAGTGGGCAGGGGTCAAGAGGGTAGCTCCCCTTGCGGGCTGTGGGGCAGCGCCCCGTTGAAAAAATAAATTTCCTAAATCTTTCACCTCCAGTCGACCGTCTTTCAGTTACGAACCCACAGGATCAAACCGAGCTCGAATCGAAACTAAAACGAGCCTGAAACGGACGAAAATAGGTCAAACCGCACAAGTGGCGCGCTATTGTCTGGCAAGCGTGCCTCCCAAAAGGAGGCATGCACTTGGTGCCGCCGGCAGGGCGGCACTCCTGTCGTGCCGCCATAAGCGGCACCGAATTGGTGCCGGCAGGTAGGCGGCATGCCTCCCGTGCCGCTCGAACGGCCGGCACATCGACTGTGCTGCCCATACCGCCGGCGCCGCATTGACGCCGCCGTCCGTACCGCCGAAACCTCCTCTCGTAGCTCTATAAATAGGAGCCTCCTCCAGCCTCATTTAGCATGAATTCCAAAGCATTCTAAAGCAATTCAAGAGTTTTTAAAGCAATTGAGGCATATTTCAAAGCATATTTTCGTTCTTATACTAACATACTTGTTGTTTCTAGGTCCAGATTCCAAATTTCCTTCAAATTCAAGGTGGAGTTGAGGTCCGGGGCAAAACTAGTTCCATTTGTTCGAAAGCCAAGAAAAGCAAAGGTATAATCCCTTTCCTATTTTAAAATTCTAAATTCAGATCTAGAATTCTCTTTAGGTCTAAAACTGAAAAGATCTAAAAACTTATTAATTTAAGAATCAGAATTAAGTTAATAAGCAAATCAACACCTTTTTTATAACCCCTCCTTGGCAAGAAGGGAGAACTGCGTGGGATTTAATTCCTATTCGATAGGATACGCAGGCTATCATTTTGAAGGGCATCAACTCCAAAATCTTTTTATCAATATTGTTTTCCTTTTTATTTTGATTTATTCGTATTAATCTTTTGTTTGTGATTTTATTTTTAGTTTATTTTGGGGAATGTGTGCTTTTCCTAGTACCCATAAGGGCTAGAGAAAAGATCCCCTTTATTTCATTTATTTTCATATTATAATAATTAAGTAGGATTTATCTTGCTTATTTATTTATTATTGTCATTCCATCACATCATATATCTGTTCATTCATCATTATATTCCTGTTCATGCATACATAAAAATTCATTTTTTAAGAGTTATTTTGCATTGTTAGCCAAACTAAAGAAAATAACATTTTCTTAATTATGTAATTACCAAAACCTGATCCCCGAGCCCTCCTTGGTCACTCATGGATTGGTACATTTTCTATTGGGATAAATCAAATTATTTTTAGAGTCAATCATGTTAGGTTTTCTTTAATTTTCCCAATTAAAATAAATAAATTAAAGTGGCGACTCACTTTTCAACCTACAAAGTACAAAAATCAATTTTTCGAACTCACAGTGAGTTCCAATTATGGAGTTTCTCTCGAAGAGCATTTCCGATCCCTCGGCAGATCGGACTGGTGCTCGGGCGAGGCCTCACAATTTGAAATTGCTTTGATAGCCCAAATAAGCTTTGTTAAATACACATCTTTGTGAAGCAATGATATCATCAAGAGTTTTGTTTCCAATTGAGAATTTTCTCAATAATTCCTTAGAGTCTTTAAGCTCATTTTGGATCTTATTATTTCCACTAGAAAGTGTCTTAAAGAAGTTTTTTAAATCTTTAATTTGAATCTTGAGTTTTTTATTTTCAATCAAGGTATCATTAGAATTTAGAGAATTCTCATGCTCAATTTTCAATTTACTCAAATTCTTTTTTAAAGTTTTATTCTCCTTTGCAATGATCAAAAAATTTTCAACTCATCAAAAGCATCTTGCAATTCATCAAAAGAGTAAGAAGTAAGTGTTACCTCATTTTATTCTTATTGACCATCTTCTTTGCTTTTGAATGAGTCCTCATTACTTGAAGTGTCTTTTCCATTCTAACCTCATATGCTTTGTTTTCCTTTTGATATCTTCTCTCTCTTCTATCCTTCTTTTCTTTGATAATGGGGCAATCTTGTATAAAATTGTCATATTTCTTGCATTTATAACAAGTTACCTCATCCTTGTGTTCTTTTACTTACTTTCCTTAGTTTTTGTCAATGCTCTTCCTTTTGTATTTGTTCTTGAGAGAACTTTATTAAATCTTCTAGTAAGAAGTAGAATTTCTTGCTCATCATCTTCACTTGAAGATTCATCTCTTTTTTCAATTGATGCCCCTAGAGTAATAGACTTATCTTTCTTTGAAGTAACTTTCTCTTTCTCTCTTGTCTCTTGTTATTATTCATCTCATATGTGATGAGATTCCCCACCAATTCTTCAGGCGTCAAAGAGCTTTAAGTTCTTTGAATCTTTAATAGCATTAACTTTTGAGTCATATTTCTAGGGAAGTGACCTCAAAAGCTTGGCAACTAGTTACTTTTGAGAAAGTCTTCTCTCGACCCTTCAAATCATTCACAATAGTTTTGAATCTCTTGTACATTTTAGCAATGATCACATCTTTCTTCATTGAAAAGTTCTCAAAGTTAGAAATAAGAATATTTAGCTTTATGTCTTTAACTTGACTTGTTCCTCATGAGTCATCTTCAAGACATCCCAAATTTCTTTGGTCGTTTTGCAAGCAAACACCTTATTGAATTTTGTTTCATCCAATCACAAAACAAAAGATCAACTACTTTTTCATTCAAAGCTAGCTTCTCCTTATCTTCATTGGTGTAGGATGAAGGATCCTTAGGCTCGTCGAAATCTACATCCATTGGAATGCATGGACCTTTCTCTATAACTTTCCATAAGTCATAGCCTTATGATCTCATGTGAAATCTTATCCTCACTTTCCATTGATTGTCGTTTGTGCTATAAGACAGGGGTGGCTTGTAGTACATTAACCTTCTTTGAATGCAATCTTGGATGATCCTGCCATAATGATCCTTACCTCTTAAAATTTTAGAAATTTGTATAATGCAATAGCACAAGTTCTGATATCAATTGTTGCCCAAGAATGGCAAATCCTAAAGGGGTGAATATGATTTTATAATTTCTAAAGCAAGTAATCACCCTAAATGCAATATATTGATACATATAATAATAACAAAATAACTAAAGAGAAGAATGAAAAACTTAGCTAATTTTATAATGGTTTAGAGTCAATCTCTTCTCCGACATCTATTTTTCTTAAATCACACCTATTTATGATTCTACTAGTGATCTGAGATCACACCTAAAGCTTTACAATAGTTGAACCAAGATTTTGCCCTAGTTCTTCGGGGTTTTGCCCAATACAATAATTAGATGGGATTTCGTCTAACTCTTACAAGGTTCAAGAGTTTATGATAATTTATAGTCACTCAAGTCTTTAGAAAGAGCTAGTGCAAATGTTACAATTAAGCATTCTAGCTAACACAAGAATAAACACTTTGAGAGTAACAATAAAAGTACAAGTGTTCAATAAGAGAATATGTTATTGTTAATAGAGTATAGCTTGGATTTTTTACTTCAAGTCTCTTAATCTCTTCTTAGGAGCTTCACATATTTGTATGTATTTAATTTATACTCTAAAATATGATTTTTATGCTTTAAAAATGGCTTCAAACAAGTTCCAACGGCTATAAACAACTATATTTTTTTGCCTTTTCATATAGTAATAGTAATGACTGATTTTGTAACAGTAATGACTGATATGATAATGGTAGTGATTCTTTTAGTAACGATAGTGAATTTTACTTTTGCCTGAATTTTGCCTTCTTATTAATGACAATGAAGATTCTATAACTCCAGTGAATGAGGTGTGTCAATAGTAAAGAATCAGTCAGGGTAAATTTTGCTTCTGTCCTAGTTCTACTTTCTTATTAATGATAGTGAAGATTCTATAACTCCAGTGAAGAAGGTCTAAAAGTAGTGAAGAATCAGTAAGGATAGTGAGTTCTGTATACTTATCAATCACTTTAAAAACTAATTGGGTTGTAATGGGGGTGAGTGTTTGGTAACTCTCGTTACACATTATGAGCAACAAATATATAGAGATAATTCAAATATAAACTTATATTTGCATCACACTTAAATACACAAAATACTATAATTTTGGTATAATCAAAATATACATAAGGACAATAAGAATTATTAGGATGCTTAGCATGGTTTGGCCTCTATGTATTGCCATGAGAATTGAACATATAAGTTTAGTCTATACATACTTGTGATCTCTAGTGAATTAAGGTTGATTCATGTATTTAATTAAAGAAAAATTTTTGGCTATTGTGTATGATTATTTTGGTATTTTTACCTGAAATTTACTAGTGATTTAATGTTAGGTTATGAAATAATGAAATTAAGCCAAAATTAATGATTGTCAATACATGAATTTAAATTATGTACCATATATACAAATGTCACCAGCCTCTATAACTGCTTCCACCCATCAACAACACTTCTCAGTGGAGTACCTTAAAAGATGTATTTTCATATACCTCTAAGTGAGTTCTCTAAGATACTTTACTCCACAATCTTGTTGAATTGTGGTTTCGACCTCTTGCTTAAACTTTAAAATAGCCTTTTCTTTCCTTTTGTTGATTGGGTGTTACTAAATAGGTCTTGAGCCAACAAAAAGTTATTAAGGCCCTTTCTTTTTATTTTTATGTCACTTGAGATGAAAGGCCTAAGGCCTCTACATTTCCATTTATTATTGAAGTGACTTTGATGTCCTTGTTGATGATGATTAACTCTTACAATCATATGCACTGAACAATTGCACAAATTCACCATAGCCATCTTTAACTATTCATGCAGCCATAGCATTGCATAATCACCCATTATTGTTGATTTTGATCACTTAACATGGCTTAAGGCCTTTTCTTTTGTACTGTTATGCTATTGAAATTTTGTTAAAATACTGAAAACTAGAAAAAACTTAGAAAAATTGAAACATAAACTAACTAAAGAAAACAATGCAATGAAAAATAGAAAAAAAGTAGCCAACAGGCTTATTTCTTTATTTATAACAAAGTGGCTAGAGAGCCAAATTACAACAAAGTAGTAGCATACCCATGGGATTAACTTTATATCAACTTTAGGTCTTTAGAAGGAAAAAATATTTCTAAGCACTATAGACCTAAGGTACATTTTCTTCTCTACTTTTATTATATCTTTTCCCATGTAGTAATCATATCTCCTAATGATCCACCTCATCTTCACTCTAGCCTAGTGGACTCTCTCATGGACTTATTGCATCATTTTCAATGTATTTGGCATATTTAAACACCTCAACATTGAACCATCAATCCCTTCTGTAGATATCACCCTCCAGCAATACATCATTTTGTGCCTGTACTTTGATTGTGTATGACATCTTTCTAAAAGGGAGGTGCTTCTTCATATCTACTCTCCAGTCACTCCCTATTTTGATTTCCATGGGTAAGACACTAAGAGGATTTTCCCTATTCACTAGTGATGTTGCCCCCGAGTGTTTGAAGTCTAAATTCAATGACATCCTCCTCTAGTGGTTCACTTAGTGAATCCTCTTTAAAACTCTCAAAATTTTCAATAGCTGGTCTCTTAAACTTGCTTCTATTCATTTTCCTAAGAGGAAAGTCTGATGGATTTTCTTTGCTTCTAGCCTTGGCCCTCTATCTTTATAAGCAACATTTTTAAACCCCAGTGAGTGGCTTAAGGAACTTTGTATGTTCTACATGATGTCACTTGTGAATTGGTTCTAGAGTGGGAAGAATAATGAATCGAGGTTGACTCTTCTGGAACTTGTACTTATGAGTTATCCTTAGTGATCTTTCTAGTAGCCTATCTCTCTGGTGAGATGCCTTTGCTTTAGGGATCCATAGTCTAGAGCTTTTTTCCTAACAAACCCTTAGCAAGCTTCTATCTTTTGGCTTGTCATAAAAAAAAATCACTAAAGGACTTGCAATTAATTTGCCATGGAATTAATAGTGGCCATTGGTGGAAATGGATCTCCATCAATAAGCATGAAATTCTTTTTCTTAAGGAATTTAAGCACTCCCTTATTGATCATGTATGCATTAATGTCCACAAGAACTTGCTTCCTAGAGACTTATGGTGGAATAGGCTATAGGATCATGTTGACTATTGGTGTTAAGGTCACTAGCTCTTCTCCATTAAAATCTACATCATTGTCACACACAATAGGATGATTAATAAGATTAGTGTTAGCATGCTACTATTATGGTAAAACCTACCTTAGGCAACTAGTAGGCATATCCTGAGGGTAGTCAAAAGATTGCCTTTGAGTTCTTTTAAAGGCTACCTATTAGGTTAGTAGATTGTAGCCTGCTTAGAGCTTTATAGTGAAGTGAACATACTAAATAGTACTTAATGTAGCTTGGTTTGATTTTTCATACACTCATCATATGCTAGCTTAGATTGCCTATACATTTCATCCAAACCTAAGTATTTGCTTGTCCTCAAGCAAAATAAGAATTAATCACAATAAGGAAATTCAATTTTCTCATGCTTATGTTGAATAACTTTTTAAAGGCTTCAAGAAATCAATATTTACAAATAATATATTAATAGCATTACAAATCAAATTTCTATCTTAGATTTAAAATAAACCTCATTTTGATCATGTCTTGAATAACCATGCATTAAATCAATCACAAATAAATTGCACTTTATATAGGCATATACACACCTAATATCTTTAAGTGCCTCTATTAAAAGATATGAAATAGAAGTGCAAATCTCATAGGGATGTTAATGCAAACAATCTCCACTAATAGAATTCATAAATCAAGAGAGATTAATAAGTCTTTACTAGATATATGATGGGCTAATACAAGGTGTTTTGGCTAAATAAAAAAAAATGTTAGATAAACGTAAGTTAGATAAATACGCCAAATTCACAAAAGATAATTAATAGCTTTTAAATAAAGGGAATTTGTTAATGTAGGATCACTTCACTTCAAGTACTATTCTTCTTTAAGATTTTTTTCTTTAAAGCAATTTTTTTTTCATGACCAACATTATATGTTAAGTTGATTATTGTTGGGGATGATTTGCAACCCAAAACATGTCATTCTTTAGTTCAAGGTTAAGCAAGGATCACTAATTTTTATCATTCAATTTTCTTACTTTTCCCCCAAACTTATATTTAGCATAAAGGTGAACTCTTTTTTATTAGAAAAAAAAAATAGCACTCTTACATATTAGAGATCCTATTTTCTTTTAGAACTTCAATAATTCCCTTTTCTTCATTAGAATTTAAACTTGATAAAATTATCTCACAAACAAGGTAAAGGAAACAATTAAGGTTAATAAACAAAAAAAAAAAAAAGAAAGTTAAAATAACAAGGCACAAAGGATAAACTAGGAAAAAAATTAAAACATGTATGGATATAAGTAACAAGGCTAAACAAATAATGCCTAAATCATATCTTTCTCTCAAAGTAAATTCAAAATTTCACAAAAGCATGTTCTAAGATAGGTAAGGCAAATGAAGATAAAAACTATGTAGAGCTTTCTCTAAGTAAGCATACACAATTTAAATGTAATCAATATAATGCAAAGCAAATCAAAACATAATCTCAATAAAAGTTAATTTCTTACCCAAAATAGTTTCTCAACCTAAAATACTTTAATAAATTATCCATAAATATCAATTATCATCTATCTTTAGCCTTCATTAAATTATTCAAAACAAGTATATTTTATCAATAAGAGTAAAAAATTTTAAATTTATCCATCATAACACAAAAGAAACGACTAAAAATAAAAACGAACTAATTTCCCCCCAAACTTGCAATTGACATTATCCTCAATGTCAAAAGAATGAAAATACTCACTCTTTATAGAAAATTGGATTCCAAATTATAAGTATAAGGTGTATTCCACTTCCTTGCTCCCTATAAAACATTAAGAATAGAAAGCATGAGAAATTAATCACACAAACAGAAAGACTAAAAATAAGAGAAAAATTAAAGAAAAAGAAATAAAAGT
The DNA here is from genome assembly GCA_947687605.1 of Reutealis trisperma. NCBI lineage: Eukaryota > Viridiplantae > Streptophyta > Magnoliopsida > Malpighiales > Euphorbiaceae > Reutealis > Reutealis trisperma. The sequence continues at coordinate 193,647 of CANTUT010000520.1, read as the reverse complement.
TTAGAATATGGGTTGTCTCCTAAGAAGCACTTCTTTATATTCAATAGCTTGACTTTGGCTAGATCTTCATCAAGGAAGATAATAGACAATGTACAGCATCCCTATAGATGTATAAGGGTGGACCTTTGCTAATGTGAATGAGTTCAGGCATTTTGGATTGAACTTTTATGGAAAAAGCTTAAGATAAGAATTATTCAAGATATTATAATGAGGCTTAAAATTTCCAAAAGCTTTCAAAAGTGCTCTTTTTCTTGCTTTAAATCTTCTCAAGAAATTGAGATATAAAGGTAATGGTGTTGACTTAAGAGTCGGTGTTTGCTCAGTTAATGGTGGTGAATGCATCTTCTTTTCTTCTAAATCATCAAATTTATATGCTCTATGGTATTGCACATATAGCATAGCACTTAACAAACAATTTCAACCATTCCGTAGATATTATCTATGAGGGAATGATATTTAAAAGTCTTAGGTAGATTAAGCTCAATTTCCTCCTTTTTATCTTGCTTGCTTGGAGTATCTACTTAATCAACCACTTCTTGCATAACATTACTCAAAGAAATTGCCAAGCATTGCTCTCTAGAATGTACTTTGATTAGACTTGTGAGTTACTATGGCTTTGTGCATTTAATGGTTTAGCCAGTTGTTCTATTTATATATTAAAATCTACATTGTGGCTAGCCATCTTGTCTTCCAATTGTTCAAATTGTTCATAAGTAGCATTCATAAATTTTTTTCAATGCTATTTCATAAGATGGTTTATGATCTTTATAGTGCATGGTCTTGAAAATCATATTGATAAGGACTTCATGAATTATTGCCTTGATTGCATTGGTTTTCCTATGAAAAGTTCAAATAATCACTCCATCCTGAGTTATTTATGTTGGAATATAGATATTCTCGTGCCTATTATAGTTTGAAAAAACTTACATATGCTCTGCATATTGGCACTTATAATTCAAGTGATTACCTCCAAACAAATTGCAACTCAAAGATAAATTAAATAAAATATTAGTATTAACATGACCAAACAAGTTAACCAAGGCATCAATTTTAGCATTTAACTTATTAAAAGCATCCTTATCATAGATGTTTATTGCTCAATTTGGCATCACTTCTCCATTACACCATTGGTAGTTGTGAAAAGCTATCTTTTTTTTTTCTTTTTATAAAGATCCTATAAAATAAAAATAAAAATAAAATAAGATCTAAAGTAATAAAGAAAATCTTTAGTAATCGCCTTCTCTGGTAAAGACGCCAAAAACTTATTGTGCGAAATCTGCAAGTGCACAGGTCATGAACAAGTAATATAATGGTCAAATAGAGTATCGATTCCATAAGGAATGATTAACAAGTACTAAAATTAGAATTTCCTTTATTATTTAAAAAATCAAATAAGATGGAAGAAAATAAGCAAATTAAACAAAGATAATAAAAGATAAATTCAACATATATAAAAGGCTTAGGATTTAGACTTCATCAATCAACTACAATCAATTGACTACCTATAACTTCTCTAGATTCTCTAAATTAATTTTTAGCTTATTAGAATTAATGATTAGATTTTCCTAAATTATGTGATGTTCTTTCTCAAAAAACAATATAAGTATTCATGTTAACCTTATGTCTGCTCTTGTGATCACAAGTGATTAATACAAACACATTACGTTTTATAGAAATCCTTAAAACAATCACAAAAGAGTGCTCTTATCTCTAAGTAACAAATACGCTAGGTCTAATATCTCAATGAACTAGTATTATACTTCCACTCTCACTACTTCACACAATACCTTAATTCATGCAATCAATGGCCAGTTAATCGCAAGCTTTAAGCCTTAAGATAAAAGGTTAATTCCAATAAGAATAAACTAATCAATCAAACATGGATAATAATAGGCACATCAAGATATTACATTAAATCCTTAAGAAGATTTAATTACTCATAATTAAGAAAGAAGAAACTAATGTACAAAGAGTTAGAAGAAAAGAAAACTTGATGGAAAGAGTAGTAAGAAAGGTTGATACAAACTATTGAGAATTCTAATTTATTTATAGATATAAAATTCTAAGTTTAGAAGGCTTAGGAAATCCTTAGAATCTAAGAAAAAATAGAATACTGAGTAGTCCTTGATATGGACTCTAATTAGGAATAAAATCTTCTTTTTTCTATATGAAACTTTAATTCATAATTTTAGGATAACTGTGAGGGCTCGCTTGAGCACCGGCCCGATCTGCTAGAGGGAATCGGGATGCTCATTTGGATTTAAACTCACGATGGAACCCTCGGGTTCGAATTTGGTGGATTTTGAAAATGATTTTAGGAGTCGCCACCCTAATTTATTTTTAAATGGGAAAATTAAGGAAAAATCCAATTTGACTCCAATTTATTAATTTTTCACTTTAATTTGCCCATAGATAAAATCACTAGTCTCAAATCAAGTTGAGTTTGGGGACTAGGTTTTTTGTTTTAAATAATCAAAATTTAGCTCTTAAGTTTAATTTGACTTTGAAAATTTGATTTTATGAATGACAAATATTATAAGATGCATGAATATGACATGAGTGCTAAGAGAAAATTAAAATAAAATATCCACAAATTAAAAAAAGGAAAAAGAGATTGATAGATATTTGGATTTGATATTTGGATTTAGATTCCAAACGTGCCTACGTACCCCCATTGAATGAGGATCAAAACCCACGTAGTTCATTTCACAGTTAAATAGAGAGGTTTAATAATTAATCGGATTGATTTTGGTTTGGTGTTTTGAGAGTGAGGAAAAAGGGCTAATACCTTTGCTTTTGGTGGGCGGAGAGTTTTACCGGATCGAAGTTTCGTTTTATCTGGATCGGGTGATTAGATTGATTTGAGAGATTAATTAATTAATTAAAATGATTAATTAACTAATTAAAATGATGAAATGGATGAATGGATAGATAGATTAATTAATTAAAAAGATTAATTAACTGAGTAATTAATTTTGATTTAAAAAAATATTTTTGGTTAATTAAAAAGATTAATTAACTTGGTTAGGATGAGAAAATTAATTAATTAAAAAGATTAATTAATTAATTAAAGAGTAGTTGGAAGGAGAAGAAGAGATGAGTTAGTAGATAACCATCAATACTAATGCAAAAGGTAAAGAAAAATGATAAGTAGAGGGGGGTATTTATAGAAAAAAGTGGATGAAAGTAATTTAGGAAGTGGAAAAGTAAAAAGACCAAAAGGTAAAGCTATAAAAAAGCTGAAAAAATAGATTGAGGGGTATTTTGGGGACTGTAGGCGGGCAGTGGGGCCCGCGCCACCGGAGGCCCCTAGGTGGCGCCACTGATGACTCGGGCTGCACACCTCCAGAAGGTTCTCCGACACCGCCTAGACTGGCTTCAGCACCGCCTGTGCCTCTGTAGATGTACTGGCTAGAATTTCACTTTTTTGCTTGGTCAGGTTTTGGAATTTCAGGATTAGTTTTTGGGAGTTATAAAGTTCAGAAAAATTATCGGTCAGTGTCGATAGGTTTGAAATTAATTTTAGAACATTTTAACAGTCAGTTAGGGAAAAAATCCAGTCAATTTTGAAAAAATACTGTCTGATATAGAAGGTCCGATCAAGGTAGGAAAAGTACCAATGTTTGAAAATTTAAGTATTCTCATACTAAAGTGACTGCAAGTCCATTTTTAGCTCTAGGGGCGCTGCCCCCTTGACCCCTGCCTGCTAACCGGCTACCGGACTGCCATGCTAGTTCTATGTAACGCACTAAACTTGGCAAGTGTCAAGCTGCGGCCGAATGATGAGTTGTAAAGTTAAGGGTTCACAATAACATGTGATCAAATTAGGATTTGAAGTCTTCATATATCTTAACTTTCCAACACATTTTGAATCACCTCAATCTAACATTTGTAGCACAAGTTATGATCAAAATACCGAAAGGCATTTGAGTTGTTAGAATCGTCAGAGGGCACATGCCCATGCACTTCCATTTTACATTCCTATGCATACTTTCACCACTTCTGTGCCTTTAAAAAATGATGGACATACCCAAAATTTTGTACATACTGTGCACCATGGGTCATGCATAGCCGTGCATGTCTGAAACCCTCTTTTTGCACTCTTTTGCTTCTGATTTCCTTCAAAATAGATTCTAATTGATCTCCAAACTTCAAATTCCTATTTGAATAGAAACCTTCAAAATAACCTAGAAAAACTTGAAACAAACTATAAAAATAAAGATTAACAAAAACAAATAAAAACATAAGATAAACAACACATTTGATAGATAAACTTAATAAATTATCACATCTCAGGCTAGTAGAATGCGACGGTCCTAGGACTTGGGAATCGGATAAAGCTACCTAAACCCATAAAACTCACTAATTTAGCAAATAATAAGGTTTTAATATAGAAAAAAGATTACTTTATGATTCATTTATTATCCTAAATTCAATATTCAAATTTAACAGTATAATATCCATATATTATTAATTATTCACAAAACCACGTAAACAACTACCAACAACCGAAACAGTTTAAATAGTCTTGATAACTCAGATGATGCATAATGAAACTAATTTTTAATAACTAAACAAGACTCGACGGTCCATGGAGCTTTAATCCAAATGACGACTCTGACCCTCAAGAGAAAGCACATAATTCTTGAGGTTAACTTAGCTAGTTCAATCTCTTGGAAGGTATAAGGAAGAAAAGAAAGGGGTGAGAATAAATCTTAGTGAATCAATAATAGCATCATGAATAAAAGCAATAATGAATTAGGTAAAGGATTGAAACTCTCAATCAAATGAAATTACAGATGCAGTGTAAGCTTAGACATACAACAATAAATTCTTAATTTCATTTATAAGGGGTATTCAATTATTTAAATAAAGGATAACTCTTTAGCAGAAATCATATAGCGAGTGTGTCTCTAATTGATCAAGAGTGGTGGCCTAAGTCTTACTCACCCTAAATACACCATAAACTGCGAGGTTGATCAGACCCCACGGTTAGGACCACCCTTCCTAGTTAGGGCTAAGTACACTCACCCTACCTATGGGCTAACATTTATACATGACCAATGTGACCCCTACATTGGAAAGGGACTACTTATGAGACCTCGCCCGAACAACCCTTCCTCGCTTGGGGAAACTTTTGCCTTAAAGAAAGGCCGAGCGATTTTTAAGGAGGTCATGGAATGAGATTCTATGCTCTTAAAAAAATTGATTTGTGATTTGAAAAATGATTTTGAGAGTCACCACCCTAATTTATTTTTAAATGGGAAAATTAAGAAAAAACCCAATTTGTGACTCCAATTCATTAATTTTGCAATTAATTTATCCAAAGATAAAAATCATTATTCTTCGAACCAAGTTGAGCTCAGGGACTAGGTTTTTAGTTACATAATCTAAATTTTGCTCTTAAGTTTAATTTGACTTAAAAAATTGCTTTCATGAATTGCTATTATAAGATAATAATTAAAATGTATGAGCATGGCCTAGTTATAAAATGCATGAGGAAATTCAAGAAATAAACATCCACAAACCAAGAAAAATGTTCCCTCTAATCCTTACAGATTCTAGAGAAACCATAGAATTGCTCTTTCACTCCAAAACAATTAAATCAGCTATATATATTAATTAATTAGAAAATCAAAGTGGAAAGGTGATTGATTGGGATTTAGATTTGAGGTTTGGATTTTTAATTCCAAATGTGCCTACTTATCCAATTGAATGAGAATTAAAAACCACGTAGTTCGTTCCATGATTAAGTGGAGGGATTTAGAGATTGATTAGATTGATTGATTTGAGTTTGATTTGTTGCTGAGAGGAAAAAGTTGATACCTCTGCTTTTGTCTGACGGAGAGTTTTATTGGACCAAAGTTTCGTTTTATTGGGACCAGGTGATTAGATTGATTGAGAGATTAATTAATTATTTAAAATGATTAATTAACTAATTAATGTCATGAAATTGATGGATAGATTAGTTAATTAATTTCGATGAAAGGTGGATTAAAAAGAAGGATTAATTTGATTTTGAAAAAAATGTGATTAATTAATTAAAAAGATTAAATAATTAATTAATTAAATGGTTAATTTTAATTTTTAAAAAAAATTGGTTAATTAAAAAGATTAATTAATTTGGTTAGGGTGAGATAATTAATTAATTAAAAAGATTAATTAATTAGAGAGTAGTTGGAGGGAGAAGAAGAAAGAAATTTTAGGATAGCAATATACTTAAATTCAAGTGGTGAGAAAAATGGAAGGATAGAGGGGGGTATTTATAGAAAAGTGGGCGAGAATAGTTTAAGAATTGAAAAAGTGAAAAGATCCAAAAGGGTAAGGCAAAAAGGGCTAAAAATTGGGCTGAAAAGGGCAAAATGGACATTTTGGTGCAGAAAGGGGACCACATGCATGAATCTGCGCAAAAACTGGCGTGGCTACCGCATAACCAAGGCATGGATTTGTGCTGCCTTGCATGGCTCTGCTTTTTTTTTTTTAGAGATTGGTTATTGGTTTGGGGTTTAGAAAATTTAGATGTCTGGTAGCAGTGTACTTGAAGGTTAAAAAATTTTCTTTCGGGGGCACTGCCCCAAAACCCTTGCCCACTAACTGACTAATGGGACTGTCGTACCAGTTTTGCATAGCATACTAAACTTAGCAGGTACTAGGCTATGGCCGGATGATGAGGGTGCAAAACTAATGGTTCACAATTGTCCTCTCATCAAAATTATCTTGTCTGTCAGGCAATTATAATGATAGTGAACCTAAGAATTAGGATGGTATGAGGAACGAAAATGATGTCTAAGTTGGTACTTCGACATGTTTGGCTGAGAGACATAGTTGAAAAAGGTAGATGGTAAAAAGAACCATAGGGATGTTTGAGCAATCGTTCCTAAACATTTATGGATGAAAAATGTGGTTGATAAATAAAAGCGAGAAAATGGACTGAAGGGATATCTAGGTTGGTGGCTAGATATTTTTGGGTGAATCAATATATTCGAGTAAAAGATGTCGAAAGTGAAACCATATAGATATCCAGGTGATCATTTCTAGACATTTATGGATGGAATTGATGAATTTGGATAAAAGAGATCAAAAAAGGAACCACATGGATGTCTAGGTGATCATTTTTAGACATTTATGGGTGGAATTAATAGATTTGGATAAAAGAGATAGAAAAAAGAACCAAATGGATATCTAAACACTCATAGGTGGAAGAGAATTTTGGATAAGATAATTTAATGAAAAGAGAGCCTTGACCTATGGCGGTTCAGATCAAGAGATTCTAACAAGATTTTGGTAAAAGGAGAGTCTCAGTCAATAGCAAGTCTGCTCAAGAGATTCTAAAAAGATTTTGATCGGAGAGCCTCAGCCTATGACAAGTTTGACAAAGAGAAAGCCTTAGCCTATGGCAAGTCGACTCGAGAGATTCTAAAAAGATTTTAATAAGAGTAGAGCCTCAGCCTATAGCGAGTCAACTCAACATATTTTGAAAAGATTTTGATAGGGGGAGAGTTTCGGCCTATGGCGAGTCAACTCGAGAGATTTTCACAGGATTTTGGTTGTGCCAAAGAAACTTGGGCTTCTGAATATGAGGAGTCAAGCCTTTTAAAAAGCTTGAAGAAACTTTATTGGGATTAAAAGAACTCTGGAAGCCTATCTTCACTAGTTTGATTTTATAGGATTACTACTCAATTTGATGGGTTTTTGAAAGTGGAAAATGGTTTGTTTGGCTTTATGCAATGAGCATTTGACTTATGAATCATTGATGAGGGATAAAGGTCAGTTAGCTACTTCAGCTAGGAAGGTAACTTGGCAATTTTGAAGGTAATGATGACTTGGTGGGTATGCTCTTTATGAGATATCTTCTTTTGACTTTTGAAATCATTGATGAAAATGAAGTTGGTACCCCATGATGGGGCCTACATTTTTTACTTTCAAAAATGATCCTTAGTAAAAATGGTTTTTGCTTTTTTCAGTAGATTATCTTGGATTATGCTCAGCGAACTCATAAGGTGGTTGATCAAATGGAATGTGACTATCTGTTGGATAAAGGTGAGCATCTTTAGTTTTTCGATGTAGCTTGATCACTTGGCTGATGAAATTTGGAAGATACAAAGGAGGAAAGGCCATTATCTTGGTGTATATGTGAGGGTGCATGATGCCAAATGGTTACATAGATGTTAGTGCATAGATGATGCATGTTTATGCATGCATGCTTTGGGATTTATGGACATTTTCTTTAACTTTCACCCTATGGATGATTTGTGATGATGCACATAATGGATGAATGTATGGATGCAAGAGGATGGATTCATGGATTTGCTCTTTGCATATCATGAATACAATTTGCATGTAATGTTGACTCTTAAAAGCGGCATGCAAGTTGCAAGATGATTGTTTTGATTATTTTTTTTAATGGATTCCTAAGGTTGTCCTATGAAAGTCTGACAATTCTATGATTTTTTGAGTGATGACAATGATGGGTAATCTAGACCCTAAGTACAAAGGCATTCATATAAGTGTGAGGCCTCTCTCGAGCACCGATCTGATCCGCTAAGGGAATCAAAAATGCTCATTGGGAGAAATATCATGATTGAAACTTACTATGAGTTCAGAAAATTGTATTTTGTAAATTGTAATTTGCAAAAGTAATCGCCACTTTAATTTTGTTTATTTTAGTTGGGAAAATTAAAAGAAAAACGTAATTTGATTGACTCCAAAATTATACCATTTATCCTAAGGAAAAGCACTAGTCCTCCAATGACCAAAGAGGGCTCAGGGACTAAGTTTTGGTTAGAATAATATGAGAAATCAGTTTGGCTTAAATATAAAATAGCTTTTGTAAAAAAGAAGATTTTATGTATGCATGAACAGATATAATATGATGCATGAAATGAATATTGCTTATGCAATGCATGGCAAATATCACAATTACAAAATGCGAAAAATAAAGGAAAACTACTTAAAACTATTACAAGTCAAAATGTCAAAATCATTAGATCTTTCCTCTAGCCCTTATGGGTTCTAGGAATAGCACACATTCTCCAAATATAATCTAAACAACTAAAGTAAGAAAAGTAGTAAAATAATTATAAGAGAACTAAAGTTTCAACCTTCATTTAAGAAAAGCAATCTCGACCCAAGACTACATGAACAAGGTGATAGAGAGAAGAAGTTGTTAATTTTGGCAGAGTTAATAGCTTAGAGATAGCATGCCTGCATATCCCTTTAAATGGGAATCAAATTTCATGTAGTTCTTTCTTCTTGCAAAGGATGGGTTTTTAAGTCATTACCTTTGTTATCATTTTTTGATTGATTCTAAGGACTTACGAATTTGTTAATTAGGTCAGATTTTAATTAACAATAATTAGATCTTTTCTGATTTAGATCGTAAAATTGGAATTGAAAAGCAAAAGAAGAGAACTTTTACCACTGGCTTTTGGCGATGAGGAAAGTAAGGAACGAGCTTGACACCTGAACTAAGTTACTACTTGGCTTAGGGATGGCACAAGCACTCTTTTTGGAAGAAAGACTCTTGAATAGTGCAAACTCTTTTTGAAGGAAGGACTTTGGATTACCCTTGCTTGAATACCATGAATTCCCTTTGAAAAAAAGAACTTGAATTGCACCTTTTCTTGATTATGAGGCTTAGAGATAGGGTTTAAGGTGATTAGGAGGCTTATGAATAGGATTTTATGTAATGAAGGAGGTTTTGGAATGGGGTTTTAGAGATTAGGAGGTTTAGAAAGAGGGTTTTGATGGCTGAGAGGCTTAGGAATAGGGTTTAGAAAGTTTTAGAGAGAGTATAGAGGTATGTAATTATATGTGGAAATTGTTAAGAGGTGCAAGGTATTTATAGGGGAAGTCTGAAGGCTTAAAACAATGAATTTTCGAAGTGGGTTTTGGAAAAACGCATTGCAGCAACTGATCAAGGGGCTCGGTAGCCACAGAGCTTTTTGTGGCAGTCGCAGAGCCCACTGTCGCAGCCAATAGGCTACAACAGGGACACCTGCGGCAACTGTAGCGGTAGTTGCAGCAATGGGCCTGGGGTTACCGCACCTCATTTTTTAGCCCGTTCTCATCCATTTTTTATCCGTAATCGAGTGATGATCGTCTAAAGGTGCAATTTAGAAAAAATTTATTTTTTCAATGGGGCAGTGCCCCTTTGACTCCTACCCGCTAACTAATCTAATGGAGACCACCGTACTAGCTCTACGTAGCGTATTAATCTTAACAGGAGTTGAACTGCAGTTAGATCCTAAGGGTGTAAATTTAAGGATTCACAGTAAGTTACATGCCTTAAACCAATGATTAGTTATCTGAAAAGGTGATTTTAGGAAGGTGCTCTATAATTCGGCTATTTTGACATGGGTTGGGGCTTGGCATGGCAATAAAACAACCGAGTTAGTCTATAATGGATTTAGTAGACAAGTGACTTATTTTAGGTTTAGAAGGAAATTTATCTATTTAGCCTTCCTAAGACTTTGGTGGAAGAATTGGCTCTAGTAATAGGGTATCAATGGTTTACCCCTGGTTTAACTTTGGAAGCTTGTGGCAATGAAGGGGCTTATAGGTTGGCATAGATGACAAAGACTTATAGTTCACTCCATATGGCCTAATGTTTCCTTTTATGCTCTTGGCCCGACTGGGTTGCTTAGGTGGTTAATTGGAGAGTCTAAGGTTTAGACTTCTTTCAGGGTTTGGTTTTGGTGCAGTCAAGAGGTTTGAATAAATGGGTTGGTAGGTATTAGGATTTTGGTTAATCTTGGCTCTAGTTCTGGTCTGGGTATAATAGAGTTTTAGTTATAAGGATAAATATCTTGGATAAGTTTGCAAAGTTCACTTGGATTTTGGAGATCCATTTTTGTTTGAGTAGATGAAAGGGGTATGCCTTGATTTTGGTTCACTATGGGACCCTTCGAGTGGCTTGGTTTCATCAAGGAGTTGGGGCCTTAGAAATGGAAGATAGGCTTTCTACAATGGCTTTAGATTTTGAAGTTGGGGCTTTTAGAAAGTGTGCATGATTTTCATTTTGCCAAGAAAATGGGGATTCAAAGTGGGTTGTGGGCTTTCAGCACATGGCTTAAGCGATTCAGATTTTCGAGAGTTTTGATTTCCACTAAGGGCTTTAGCTATATGGTTATTCGTTTTCTTCACTTTTTTTTTTTTTAATGCTTCATAGAAAGGAAATAATGCATTATCTGGGTCAAGAAGGATTTTGGGGATTATGCTTTTTTGGGTTTAGTTGGATTGGCATAAAGGTCGGGATGAACCTTTAGGAAAGGAGTTCGGTATGAACTTTTAGGAAATGAGGGAGAACCCTCTGATTTGGGTCATTTGGTGACTCAAGCACTAAACTTAGCAGGTGCTAGGCTGCGGCCAAATGATGAAAGTGCAAAATTATAGGTTCATATTGCTATTTTTATAAAATTAAGTTCAAAGATTCACAACATGTTACTATCAAGGTAAGGTTTAAAGAGCATTAGAGAAGAAGATAAGGTGCAAATAGAAAATCAACTTAGGATGTTATGGTCAACTAGTATAGTGTAAGGTTTGGCATAATGAAATGATAAGAAGATAGGAACTTAGAAAATAAAACCATTATTGAATTCACCTTACTTATCCTTAGATCTTAATAATGTTGACACAGGTGCTCACAAACTTACACCACCTCGACAATGCTATCGCCTGACACATTGTACCACAATCACTAAGAATCCTATTTTAATAATAATTGTCTTATCACAATTCAAGCAACACATACAATTCAAGCGAACATCACAACATATATGCACAACAATCACAACATCAATTTGAAGTGTCTACACTATGGGGGTGACACTCACCAAAGTCCTCCACCACAGCTCCTACAACGAGTAACAATAATATAATGAATATTGCAATCAATGTAAATCACTTCACAGGATTAAGTATATTAAGAGTCAATTTCAATTCTCACACTTATTTAGATGTCATTAACTGAACCTTAACTAGATTAAATCAATGCAAGAATCATAACATATATTTAGACATATTATTATTATTATTATTATTATTATTATTATTATTATTATTATTATTATTAGCATGGCTGAACCCCCTTGGAGGGTGAAAACATAAACATTCAATTTTTTAATTAATCTTGTAACCTCCATTCCAAATTAGGATAATAAAATTATTATTTATAATGTTTATTAAAGATTTTATTAGCAAAATAATAAATCTATAAATTAATAAATTAACAATCAAACATATGAGCAATAATTAATTTAATAATTAAACATAACATATTAAGAAATTAAAAAGAAACCATTATAAATCATAACAATATCATTATTTATACAAAATCAATCAATTACATAATTTTAGGGTAATGTTTGGAATTTTATCTTAGGGAAAAGATGCAAAAAGCCTAATGGAATCATATTAACTCAAACAAAATAACAAGAAAAATTTTTTCAATTTGTTTATTGTTAACAAAAAAATAAAGATTGATTAAAAAAAGAGAGTTTGAATAAGTCTTTACCTGGAATTTGGTGAAGCAGGGTGACGATAGCTACTGTTTATCAGAGTTTGAGTCTTAGTGAGTGTTTTAAAGGAGGTAAAAGTGGTAGAATAGGTTTAGGTAAAGTATATATATATGTGTGGTCTGCTCCTTTAGGGTTAAAACAGCGTGAAATTGTCTGCAATTTAAGTTGGCACTTGGCATTGTTTTAATGGCATGGGTATGTTATGTAAATAACACAGTCATGTCATGAGGTGGATGGGAATGACACGAGCGTGTCATGTGATTGGCTAGAAAGGCACGGGCATGTTATGTGCATGGTAGGTGTGTGTTGTCTCTAAACATGGCCGAATTGATTCTAAACTAATATTAATTCATGAAGACTCATACTTTAGCAAACAAGCGCACAACCAAGGTCACACTCAATCAAATTAGCTACCCCAACTCATCATAACATAGTTTCAATTATTAATTCAATCATCAAACATAACACAATTTAATCATCAATATGAAGCGTTGTTAATCAATCAAGCAGGCAACTAGGGTTGAGGGACTTAGCGTATTACATAAATACTCTTATTAATTAAGAACATAATTTGCACTTATCAATTGTTTGTAAATTATTAACCGAGGGAATGAAATTAGCAGGCAGAATAACATTATCTAAATTTTCAATAAGAGGACCTGTTGGAACTTCTAGATCTAGCAAATTGACCTGGTGAGCTGGCTGTGAAGAAATCAATCTATGCTCAATTTGCTCCACAAGCTATGAAACAAGTCTTTCTTGAACTATTGTTGCAGTGTTATCTTATGGTTCATAAGAACTAGCAACAATGTGCTTTCTAGTAAAACCTCTTATTTCTTTGTGCCATGAGAATATGCCCAACTGGGCATGCCAAATTTTACTGGTGATGTAAATTTTAGTCCTGGTAACATTATAATTTTGTGGGTATACTATGTGCAAATGAAGCTATATAAACATGTGAATTGCGCCGTTTAGACTTCAATAACAATTAGGAAAACATTAATTAGAGAAACAGAGTAACCGTTATGGAAAAAATTAAAATTTGTATTAATTGAACAGTGATTATAAAAGCCTAGAGAACTTAAAAGTTGAAGGTTGAATAAAGGTTTTACCTATTGGGGCTGATAGAAGGCACTGAGCTGTTGGGTATTGGATTGGATGAGGGTTCCATAGAAGTTACAATTTTATTTATGTACTTCCCTAAGGAGATAATTGCTCCACTGCTATTGTAGTCTAATAACTGCTCTTCCACTTCCCCATAGATAGCTCAACTATTAGTGACCCCTCTTTAGAATTATCTATTATGTTCTGAAATATTGATCGTCTTTTAATTTTCCACTATTGACTTTGATTTGTATGTATAGACGAGCCTCTTTTTGTTTTTAGGCTTGATTCACTAATGGGTCCTTTTAATGGATCTAATCCAATTTATATGTATGATGCAAATAAGAGCATAAACCCATCATCAGCTCCAAAATAGAAAGTAAAAGAAAAAAAAAAGGGATAAATCAACAACAATAATAATTTAATTACCTCCTTGGCATTATGATAAGCAGAAGCAGTATAACGATTGCTTTGCAATTATCATAGCCGAGGCAAGTGAATTTTAATATTATTAATAATATTAAACTAGTATTATTAGCCAAGGTAAATAAAGTATTATCAATGGCCAAAGAACCAAGGTAACTAAACTATTATTATTAAGGCTACTTGAGTTTTGAACCATTAACTGATTTTGTTGTTAAGGATGCTTTACTTTTTTTGCATCATCTCAAAGCTTCAAAAATGAAGGATGCGACCACAATGGCAATGGTGATTCAATGCCGAGCTTTCGAGGAACAATGACAGTGGAACTTTGATTAGGACTAGCTTTGCTAGTGACAATGGTCAGTGGAGGTGGATCAACTTTGGTAGGCATCATATTTTGTTACAGGTGAATTTGGCGCTAATGGTTTTGTTTAGTGGGAAAGAGAGCAGAGAGAAGGATATTATGAGATTTAAAAAATTATTACTTATTTTTTTTAATGAAATTCTTAAAAAATTAAATAGAAGGACTAATAAGAGTGGCAAAAGCAAAACACATAGACTTTTTAATTAGCTTGCCAAAACAGAAATATTATTTCGTTAATTAAGTTAAATCTTAAGCAGAAAATAGTACTTTACCCTTGGATTTATTTCTTACTCAATATAACTTGTAAAATTTATCAATTTATAACTTGATATTGCAATTAATAATGATTTCTCTCAGAAAAAAATTACAAGGGTAGGGTCTTAGCCCAATTGAAATAATAATAATAATAACAATCATCGTGAGTTTGAGATCAGTAATATAGCATTATTGCTAATAATAGTTGATGGTTAGGTACTAATTCATTGTTAACTGTGAATCATTACTAATATTAGGTCCATAAAAGCATTTAGCCCATCTCTAACAGATCCATAGGTTGCAAAATCCAAACCACAAGAATTAACAAAGCTTATAAATAAGCTACTATAGTAGAGTCAGGAAGAATAGTGGAGTGAAGAGGACAATTATAGTGATCTTCTCTCTCAAAATTTCTCTGATGGGATTCCAGCTATCACTAAGTAACTTTATAAATAGCTTCATTATGTTTAAGTATGACAATTTATCTCTAATCTAACTAATAATTTATCATCATCATTTACTATTTCCTCAAAATATTAACTTGACCATTGAAAACTCTCTCTGATTGGTGTAACCATTTTTTTTTTTTTTTATTGTAGGCTAACCATTGTGAACATTTTTGGAAATTTTGGTATCACCATCTAACTCCATCGTCTCGTCTCCTAGCTTTCCTTGAACTAAATGAAACCTAAGAACTAAGAACTTAAAAGGAAACTCTAATTTCTAAAATTGAAAAGGAGAAGCAGAATAATTATTCTGCATATTTCAAAATATTTATCGTTTGAAATTTATATTTTAATTTATTTATCGTTTTAAAATTTTAATAATATATATATATTTTTTTCATTTATTCTCTTCCTGTTCAAAATTTTAATCGACAAATATTTTGAAACAAAAGAAAAAGAATACTTCAAAGTCCCTATAAATCATAGCCAACCTTAATGAACATAAATCAAGCATTAAAAAAATTACTCTCTTTTTCTTTACTTATTTATTTTTTCTTATTTCAACCTGTTCAAAGACACTGTGAACAACACCCATACACCAAAAAAAAGAAAAAAATAACAACGTAATACAACAGAAGCAAAATTAACAAATTTTAGAAGCATAAGCAATCACAAAACTAGTAAGCAAGCAAACAAGTAAGCTATTACAAAAATTATGCAAATAAACATCACCGATTAGTAGGGTATATAGATAGTTGTTGTAACCAATGAGAGGTTGCAGTTTGAACCCATTAGAGTCAAAGTTTAGATAGGGTCATGAGCAGCAACCAGGGCATCGAATCAACCCATTTTCATTACAATCTTGACATCTCCTCAGTTGCTCTTCCTCCATATCAAAAACTTTCCTACTTCCACTGCAATTTGGACATGGCACAAATCTTGCATCCCCACAATTTTCGCAAACCAATTTAGGATCTTTAACAGGAATTCCTTCTAAAAGCTTTGCTAATTCACCACCTTCATTGAGCTGCTTTATCTCCTCTACTCCACCAACATGGTTTCCTCTTATGAACACTTGTGGCAAGCTCAATGCTTTCCCCTTAAGCTCACTCTGCAACTCTTTCCTGTAAGAAGAATCCATTGAAATGTCCCTTTCATCGACTAGAACTCGAAAACCCCTAAATATCATTCTAACTGCACAACAATCTTCATAAGTTTTTCTAATTCCTCTCAAACTTGTATAATATAGAACAATTTTGTTCTCTGTGTTGTGAGAAAAGACCCCATTTTTCTGGGTTGATAGCCAAGAATAATTCGTGGGACTAGAGCCTACTGACCATACAGGCTTGGACTCCTTAGTATAGCCTAATTGCCTTGATGACAATGCACGCCTGTAGCTTGTGACTACATTTGGATCCATGTTAGAGAGAAATGATTCCTCTGATAAATGTTTCCACAATGGCTTTGACGATGAAAATGACTTCTCAACTGCAATTTCTTCAGATTTCACAGAATTAAAAGAATCATTTATCTTTTTAACAGACCCATCAAAACCCGTATGGTGAAATGAGCTGGATTTGCAGGAAACCTGAATATTATGATCAGAAAATGATGATTTTGGATTCAAATTAGAGTTACCCATTTGGAAATCAAAGTCATCATCAAGACCATCCATGAGTTCCCAAGTGTTGATAACTGAGTCAGGGGAAAAAGACTCACCCGGGTCAGCTGGCATTTGGGTTTTATGAGAAATCTTGGTGGATTTTGGTGGCGATCGAGGCTGATCAGGGATATTCTGCACACTCAATTTGGAGTTTATGGGTTCAATTAGGAGGAGAGAGCCATAAGTGGTGGAAGTGAGAGAAACAAGATGGTGAGAATCACCTTTTCTTGAAGGTGGGTGATGAACAAGAGGGGTTTGAAGAGACAGAGCTCTAGGAACAGGAGGTGAAGAATACTGTGAAGAAGAAGAAGCAGTAAATATGGAGCTGTCTAAAGAAGGAGAAGCAAAACAAGGGTTATCTTCAGGGTGATTGTTCTTGCTCTTGGTGAGAAGGGTATTGGGTCTTGAAGCAGAACAACCCATGAATGGAGAGAAATCAAGAAATGGATGTCTGTCTCTCTTTTCTACTTTCTTTCAAGAATGTAGACTGTTCTTTTTGCTGCTTCTAAATTCTTCTTTCCTTTTTTCTTTTAACTTTGCTTTTACTTTTCTGGTTTGGGGGTTTTTGTAGTTTGCTGGTGAAGAAGAAGCTTTTAGAGAAGATTTAACTTTTGGGGGTTTTTGTAGTTTGCTGGTGAAGAAGAAGCTTTTAGAGAAGATTTAACTTTCTTGTTTCTCAAAGATTTTAATTTTTTAATTTGGTTTTTCTAATTTGTTGATTTTTAGAGGTGCCCTTTTGTGAAGATTGGCTTTTCGTTGGCTTTTAGAGAGAAAAGATAAAAAGTAACAGAAGTAAGAGCATGCTGGTGCTTGGAGGCCATAGAGAGAGAGAGAGAATTATTAGTTGGCAAGAGAGAGCTTTCAAGGGAGTTAGGTGGGGAAGATGATAGATATTAATGAAATTGTATTTGCTTTGGGATGGGAATTTTTATTTTTTATTTTCTTTGAATTAGTTAAAGATAAAATTATATAAGTATGATTGTCAGAATAGATGCAAAATTTGGCATGAATTTGAATCAAAATATGGGTTTGTTAGTTATCAGCTGTCTTTGCTACATTTGGATGAGTCTAAGGTTAAATTTTTTGTTAAATAATATTTTCCAAAATAAATACTGGTTTTTTTAGAAAAAATATTGGACATTTTGAAAAAGTATATAAAGGTTGATTTTTCTTCTAAAAAAATAAAAAGTAATTTGTTCACCAAATAAAAATAATTTATTTTGTATTATTTGACCATAATACTAAAATTAATTGAAATTAATTTTTTTTCATTTAAAATATATTAAAAATAATTATTTTTTTAAATAAACATATTAATATTAATTTTGCTTTAGCATATAAAAATGGAAATGTTTGGATACATGAAAGTTTTTTTTAATGTATTATTGAAAATAGTGTTTTAAAAAATCAAACCGGTAATTTGGTTGATCAGATTACTGATTTTCAGTCAAATTGATTTGATTGGTTTAACTACTTGTTCAATCATTTTATTATAAAATACCTATATTTATATATTTTTTAGTATTTTTATATGACAAATACAATATATTAAATTATAACCATAAAATAAAAACACATCTAAGAAAAAATAAATACAATAAAATTTTAATTTTTTAATAATTTTTAAAATTGGCTTGGTTTAGCCGATTCACCGGTTTTTTCGGTTGGCTAATTCAATCCAGTTTTATATGATTTCACTGGAAATTTAGTTATTCATAGACAATTGAATTGGACTAGTCTCCAGCTCACAGTTCAACTTATTGAATCGACTAGTTCGATCCGATTTTTAAACTACTGTATTAAGTAATTATATAAAGATAATAAATTATGATTGTTATCCATAGATGATCTAGTAATCAATAAGACTCATCCATAGATGATTCAGTAATTAATAAGACTGATTTAATATTTAAGAGAGAATTTTTTTTCCCCATAATCATTTAAAAAATGACATGATACAAATAGAAATACTAAGAGCTGAGTTTGAACTGAGTTCGAACTGAACTAAAACAACCAAAAATCATAGCAAAACTAGAATTATAGTTTCGTTTCAGTCTGGTCTCAACCAGTAAAGAAGACTAATCTGATTCCAATTTTCCTTATATTGAATCATTTTCGTTCTAATTCAAAATATTAATCTATAATTTTTATGTAGTGAACATATATATCATTCAAAATTTAAAGGTTTTAAAATTATGAATATCTAATGTTTTTATTTTTATAGTGATAATTTATATTATAAATTCAAGAATCCAATTTAATTGAAGATTTAAAATTATAAAAATCTAATGTTTTAATTTATGCTAATGAATTAAGAGTATTTTATGAAAATAGAAACAATAATTAAAAATATATTATTTTATATTTTCATAAAAAAAATATTAAGTTCATACATTTACACAAAGAACTATATAAATAAATTATCAATTACACATGTTATAAATAATTTAAAATTATTAATTTTAAAAATATTCTTAAGTTATATTATTAATCTGCTTAAAATAAAAAAAATTTCAAAAGACTAGAGAAAAATTAAGGAAAATAATCTTAATAAGATATAAAATTAATTTTTTTTTGTGCCATTTCGTTCTAATAAAAAATTATATTTAATTTTAGTTAGATTTATGTAATTTTTGTGGAAAAAAAATTTGAATTTGTTTCGGTCAGATTCAAAATTAAAACTAAAACTGTTACAAACTAAAAACGATCCAAATTTGTATTCAAAATCAAACCGCTATCTATGATTCGGTTTTAATTTCACAAAATATTAAATTAAAACCGCTAATCTAATTCTAGTTTCAGTTTTAGCTCGCAATAGTGGCACAGGGTAGATATAGATAATAAACTAATTAGCATGTAAAATATATAGTGTTGCCATATATGGAATACATTTACTGACCAATTTATTTTGTAGCTTTCCACAAGTAGATTAGCCTAAATATCTGCTGTAAATATTAGCTTTCCATAAGTAGATTAGCCTAAATATCTGCTGTAAATCAACCCTTAATTACCTGTAAATCAACTCCTATATTAGCCCCTAATTACTGTATATTCAGCTATATATTCAATGAAAACATAATGAAAGGCATTGAGGCCATTCAATCAAAATTATTTCTAGGCAAAAGTTATCATGGTATCAGAGCCCTTGTCTTAGATTTCTTGTGGAATTTCTAGTTATTCTTGTGTGTTTTTTTCTGGTCATATTTTGGATTGTTTCTCTGTATTTGTCTTGTCTTTTTTTAGAAAATAGCTCTAAATAACTCTAAATTTTGTGTTAAATTTGCGGGAAAGAATTATTCGGCATGGGAATTTCAGTTTCAATTATATGTTACTGGAAAAGAATTATGGGGACATGTTGATGGTACTACTCCAGCTCCAATAGATGCTACTCAATTAGCTCAATGGAAAATCAAAGATGCTAGGGTGATGTCTTGGATCATCGGGTCATGTGATTCTCAAATTGTTCTTAATTTACACCCCTATAAAAGTGCTCAAACCATGTGGGCATATTTGAAAAAGGTTTATAATCAAACAAATTTAGCCAGGAAATTTCAATTGGAATGTGAAATTGCAAATTATACACAAGGGAGTCTCTCTATTCAAGAATACTATTCTAGTTTTCAAAATTTGTGGGCTGAATTTTCTGATATAGTGTGTGTTGCAGTGTCTAAAGATTATGTTGATACTGTATCGATTGTTCATGAGACAAGTAAGTGCGATCAGTTTTTGATGAAGCTATGACCAGATTTTGAAAATGCTCATTCAAATTTGATGAATCGTGAACCTCCTCCAACTTTGGATGTATGTTTCGGTGAATTACTTCATGAGAAACAGCGTCTTCTTACACAAACTGCCCTTGAACAGGACAAAGTGACTACAACACATGGCATTTTCAGCTCATGGAAAAAGCAAGGGTAAAGATATGAGTAAGGTTCAGTGTTTTTCTTGCAGGAATTATGGGCATATTGCAGCCAATTGTACCCAAAAATTTTGCAATTATTGCAAAAAGCAAGGGCATATCATCAAAGATTGTTTGACTCGCCCGAAAAATATCCAAAACACTGCTTTTCAAGCAACAGTTGGCTATTCTTCTACAGGTCATATTAAACCTGGACCATCTACAACGTCAACAGTCCATCAAAATGCTCAATCCACTGTTCTTACTCCTAAAATGGTGCAACAAATGATAGTTTCAGCTTTTTCAGCTTTGGGTCTTCAAGGTAATGGTAATTCTTTATCTAAATCTTGGCTTCTTGATTTCACTGCATCAAATCACATGAGTAGTTCTCCAAAGTTGCTACAAAATGTCCGCTCCTATCATGGTTTAGAAAATATTCAAGTTGCTAATGGAAATCATTTGCCCATTACTGTTGTTGGTGATATCACTCCTATTTTCAGTAATTCTTTTGTATCACCTGGACTTGCTGATAATCTTCTTTCAGTTGGCCAATTAGTTGAAAATAACTATGAGGTTCATTTTTCTCGTGATGGTTGTTGTGTGCAGGATCAGGAATCAGGGACGGTGATCGCGAAGGGGCCTAAAGTTGGACATTTGTTTCCTCTACATTTTTCCATTCCTAGTAATGTTTCTTTAGCATGTTCTATTGTTATTAATAAAAATGAGGTGTGGCATAAACGTTTGGGACACCCCGATTCTACTATATTGTCTTGTTTGTTGAATTCTGGTTTATTAGGTAATAATAATAAATTTTCAAGTCTGTCCTTCGATTGTTCTACTTGTAAATTAGGACTCTTGCTAGTAGTCATGCAAATAAATACTTTGATATTATTCATAGTGATGTATAGGGGATTACACCTGTTATTTCCCATACACATTATAAATATTTTGTGACATTCATTGACGACTATAGTCGATTTACTTGGATTTATTTTCTTCGTTCCAAATCTGATGTTTTTTCAGTCTTCAAGACTTTTGTTGCACATGTCGAAACTCAATTTTCTATTGTTATCAAAGTTCTTCATTCTGATTCTGGTGGGGAATACATGTCTCATGCATTTCATCAAATTTTAAATGAAAAAGGTATTCTTTCACAACGTTCTTGTCTACACACATCTCAACAAAATGGTATGGCGGAGAGAAAGAATTGTCATCTCTTAGAGGTTGCTCGTACCTTGCTTCTTGAGTCTTCCGTTCCACCGCAATTTTGGGTCGAAGCTTTATCTACCGCAGTTTATCTTATTAATAGATTGCCTTCTCAAAATCTAAATCTTGAGTCTCCTTATTTTCGTCTTTATCAACAGCATCCTCAGTATGGGCATTTACATACATTTGGTTGTGTTTGTTTTGTTCATTTGCCACCTCTTGAACATCATAAACTTTCTACTCAATCTATTAAATGTGCATTTATGGGATATAGTACCAATCATAAAGGTTTTGTTTGTTATGATTCTTCTTCTAAAAAGTTTGTGTGTCTCATAATGTTGTTTTCTTTGAAAATCAGTTTTTCTTTCCAACTTGTGATCAATCACACTCCGATATTGCTATTCTTCCTAGCTTTGATAAATCATCTTCTTCTCCTCAATGATTCAAGCCTGGATATGTGTATGAAAGACGCCATTCACCACTGCCCCTTCCTGCTCCAGATCCATCACTTGATCTTGCTCTAGCTGTCTTGAGATGCTCTGCTAGAGTCTCCCATCCTCCTAATTGGTATGGCTCTTATACATCATATAGTACTGCCTTATCTTCTTTTTCAGTTCCATCTTCTTACTCACAGGCAATTAAGCATGAGCGGTGGAAACAAGCAATGCAAGAAGAACTTCAAGCTCTCAAGATAATCATACATGGGATATTGTTCCTTGCCCACCCAAAGTTAAACCTATTAGGTGTAAGTGGGTTTACTTAGTGAAACTTCGCTCTAATGGGACTCTGGAACGCTATAAGGCTAGGTTGGTTGCTCTTGGTAATCGACAGGAGTATGGGGTGGACTATGATGAGACATATGCTCCTGTTGCTAAAATGACTATTGTGCGAACAATTCTTGCCATTGCTGCTTCACAAGGTTGGCCATTTAAACAAATGGATGTAAAAAATGCCTTTCTCCATGGTGATTTAAAAGAAGATATCTACATGACACCTCCTCCTGGTTTGTTTTCTTCCACTACTCTAGAAGTTTGTAAGTTGAATCACTCCTTGTATGGCTTAAAACAAGCTCCCCATGCATGGTTTGAGAAGTTTTGATCTACCTTACTGCAGTTTAAGTTTATGCAAAGTCAATATGACTCTTCTCTATTCCTTCATAAAACTTTTGCTGGAATTGTTCTTCTTCTTATTTATGTTGATGACATAGTTATAATAGGAACAAATTCTTTATTGATTAGTCAGCTTCAACAAACATCTTTGCGAGTCTTTTCATATGAAGGATTTTGGCCATCTTACATATTTCTTAGGATTGGAAGTTCAGTCTAGTTCTGCTGGTATCTTTTTGAACCAGCATAAATACACTTAAGATTTAGTTGCCTTGGCTGGTCTTTAGGATTCTCCATTGGTTGATACGCCTCTAGTGGTAAATGTCAAGTACCACTCTGATGAGGGAGAGCTACTTTCTGATCCTTCTTTGTATCGATAATTAGTGGGTAGCTTAAACTATCTTACTATTACTAGACTGGACATCTCCTTTGCGGTTCAGCAAGTTAGTCAATATATGCACTCTCTTCGCCATCTTCACTTAGCTACAGTTCATCGCATCATCAGATATCTTCAGGGAACTCATCTTGTGGTTTATTCTTTACCACTGGGTCTTCGTGCTTTTAGTGATGCCGATTGGGCTGGTTGTCCAAATACTCGTCATTCTGTTACAGGTTGGTGTGTGTTTCTTAGGGATTCTTTAGTATCATGCAAAAGTAAGAAACAAGATCGGGTCTCGAAATCTTCTATTGAATCTGAATATTGGGCTATGTCTGCTGCTTGCTCTGAGATTACTTGGCTTCGAGGATTGTTAGTTGAAATTGGATTTCCTCAATCTAATCCCACTCCTTTATATGCAGATAATACTAGTGCTATTCAAATTGCTACTAATCCCATTTACCATGAGCACACCAAACACATTGAAGTTGACTATCATTATATTCGAGATGCTGTAAATACTCAAGTTATTTCTCTTCCACATGTTTCCACAGGTTTGCACATTGTGATGTGTTTATAAAGTCTCTTACCCAACAGCGCCATCAATTTCTTATTGGCAAATTGATGCCTCTTGATCAACCAGCATCAATTTGAGGGGAGATGTTGCCATATATGGAATGCATTTACTTGCCAATTTATTTTGTAGCTTTCCATAAGTAGATTAGCCTAAATATCTGCTGTAAATATTAGCTTTCCATAAGTAGATTAGCTTAAATATTTGGTGTAAATCAGCCCTTAATTACCTGTAAATCAGCTCCTAAATTAGCCTCTAATTACTGTATATTCAACTATATTCAATGAAATCAGAATGAAAGGTATTGAGGCCACTCAATCAAAATTATTTCTAGGCAAAAGTTATCATATAGTAGTCTTATAGGTAATTTAATGAATTTTTTAAAAATTAAGATTTTTTTTTTTATTTTGAACAAAGTAAAGGATTTTTTATATTAATATACAAGTTTAATATTAATAAGATTCAGATTTTGACAATAATTTCGACAGTCAACTCGTATAATTATAAGAAGTATTTTTTAATTAAAAAAAAACTTTTTATTGGTAAGTTTTTAAAGATGTTTACAAATGTCAAACAAACGTGGACAATATTGTTTAGTTTTGTCGAAACTAAGTTGGCAGTGTGCAAAAAATATAATTATTATTCTGTTATAAGTTTCTAACTAAATAAAACAATCTTGTTAATTTTTTTATTTTTTTTAAAGTAAATAGAATCATGTTTTTAAAGAATGGCAATAAGCTGAAGGTCATTATCTTGTTCAAAACGAGTCTCTTTCAAAGTCAGTTTCGAAAAGCATGCCAAATCGTGTTTTCTACATCACCATCATTTCTACTTCTGGTTTCTAATTATATGAATTTGCCCTGTCATTAATTTAAATAAAAAAAAAATAAAAAATAACAATCAAAAATCATTTAAAATTAAGTACTCTTCCAATCTGAAAATTTTCATATTTAAATTTATTTTAACCGCGTTATTTAATTTTTACTTTTTTAACTGTTAGCTATTATAAAATTGAAGTACATAGATTATTTAAAAATTAATAAAAATAATATTTATGTTAGATGCTTGAAAATAATATATATATATATATATATATATATATATATATATATATATATATATATATATATATATATATATATTCACATGTTTAGATTTGTTTGCAGGCTAGGTCACGAATCACAATTATAAAAAATTTACGAGTTGGATCAAATTTTTAAGATTTCGTTTGAGTTGAAAGATTTTTAAATCTATAAATTTGATAAAATTTATAAATTTTAAAATTTATAGATTTTAAAAATTTTACTATCTGGATTGATTATAAAATCAATAAATTATTTAGAATAATTTAGAAATAAAAAAATATCATAATATCTTATATACAAAAAATAATGAATTTTGAATTTTTCCACATAAGAGGTGAAAAATTAAAACCTTAAAAATGAAGAATTTTGGAGAGTATTGAATTTTTCAAAATCTATGAATTTGATAATTTTTTGAATTATCAAACGGTAAATTTAATCTAAATCTATAGATTTTAAAAAAATATTTATTATTTTTTTTTAATTTTACTCTATATTTATTTTTCTATTAAATATTTATATTAATTATTTTCATTTCATTATATCAAAATAAAAAAATATTTTAATTTTTTTATTTTAAAATTATAATAATTTAATAATTTTTTAATTTATATATTAAAATATTAAACAAATAATATTTTAAAACAAACATAATATTTTTTAAATTTAAACTCGGTCATCAACATGCCAAACTGAAAGTAACCTAAAATCTTTTCACTCCCCAAGGAAGTCTTGTCTCTTTCTGTGGCTCACAATTTAATTTAAAAGAAGAACTTCTAATAACACTATAAAAGCATCAAATTTAATATTGCAATGTTCCCTAGAGATTAAGTTTCATTCACTTATTCCAATCATTTTGTCTTCTAACAAATAATAGTAACTCACATTATTTATCACAATTACAATTGGTAAGAGGTTGGTGGATCAATCTTCATCTTCTTTTAATGTCCTTTGCTCCTTATATTCAATCTATATATGTGTTTGTTTTTTCATTATTATTTTATTAAATTTAGTAAGTGCTAACCAAATTATCCATGATTGTTCTTTATGTGGATTTCCTTATTAGAAGCAAAGCAAGTACGATCACAAAGAGTACTTATTATTCTAATTTAATAATAATATGGATGTTGTTGGAACCAATTTGCTGTTCCACTTGTTAGTTAATAATGACAAAAATTTATTACTAGGATTAAGATTAGTTTCATTAGTTTGGCAAAAAGAAAATAAAAAATAGTTTCATTAGTAGCAAGAGAATTTACTTTTTTTATTTTTTAATATTAATCAGCATTTGACTTTTAGATCAAATTATAAATATTTTTTTTATTTGTGAATTCTTTAATTACGTGAAAAATCACTATGATATATTATTTTATTTTAAATTCAATAATAAATTAATAATAAATAAATAAATTATAAACAAAAACTTCCTTTTTAATTGTATCTCAATTTCTTAGTTCTACCCTTACATTGCGTGCACAAAGACTTTAGTAGTCCATTTAGTTTAGGAATTTGTAACTTTATAATTAGTTTAAATCTTATATTTAGTTAAATCATAATATTATTTATTTTAAATTTTATTTGATATAAAAATTTTAATTTATAATATTAAATAATCATTTTTTTTGTAATCCTATATTTAGTATGATAGATTAATAAATCGAATAAAAAGTGAGATTATTTTAAAAAGTAAAATGTCATAACTAATAGGATAGTAATCCCACTAGATAGGAATCACTAAATATTTGAGAATTATATTTTAGATAATAAATATCTCATGAGTTAGTTAAGTTTTTGATGTTATTAAATCTAATATGAATCATATATTAAATATAGTGTTATTTATTAATATTTAGTCTTAGTTAAATAATTTTATATACTAAATAGATTATAAAAGTTTTAGGATACTCTTTTTAATTTTGGGTAATATATTTAATACGTGAGAATGCCAAAATATTTCTGAAAATTTTAAATTGTTATTTCATTAAAAATAGGTGTAATAATCTTTTAAACTCGATTTTTGGTAAAATAAAATATAATTAAAAAAATTAATCTATTTACTTTTTAAATTATTATTACAACTTGAAATAAATTCGTACAATTTTTTTTTTGGCATTCACACTATTCAATACTACCTTAGTATTTCAGTGACATTATTGTCAAACATTTTAAGTTGATAAATTTGTCCTTTCAATAAATTGTAAATTATTACTCTTGACGTAATTTTTTCTTCTTAGTTTAATGAATTTTGAATTGTCTTCGAAAAGAAAATCCTAAAACCCTAAAGTATTGGGATCCAACCTTGAAATTTTCTTATAATTTGTTTAAATTTGTGTCATTGAAACTATCTATAAAATTGTGAAATTATAAATTAAAAAATAAAAATTAATTAAAAAGTGTATTTTATTAAAGGAAAATTGTGGAAATTCCATAGAATTGTGTGTCTAGACTTGGGCGGTTGCGGCTGCTTGTGAATCACCTGGAAGTTAAACAGTTTTCCTTTAAATTCTTATATTATTTTCTAATTTGTTCATTTAATTAATTTTCCCCTAAATTTATTAGCTTTTAACTTAAATATATAAACATTAGTCATATGCTTTGTATTTTGCACAAAACATTAAAATATCATAAATAAAGATTGATGAATGAGTCCAAAAAAATCCAATTAATTTTAAGTTCTAATATAGAATGGCAGTACAAATTTTTGTATAAAGAAAATTATAATTTATAAATATATAAGGTTGGTCAAAATTCAAAAAATATGCAAACCAAAATTTTGATTTGCTTTGTAATTTAAAAATTTTAAATCTTTATAACCTGAACCAACCAGAAATTAAATATATATACAAGTATATTATAAATTACTAAATTATAATAGTATAAAAAGGGGATTATTAATTAAGTAATCCATCAAAATATTTAATAATGAGATATTTTTACCTACACCAAATATATAGACTATATCATATACCAAACCAATAAGGGATGAAATATTTTAACTAATATGACTATTTTTTATATATTTTTTATTCAATAAAAAGATATCGATATGTTTTTCTACTTGATGTATTCTTATCTCATTGAATCGATATATGCACACAAGGCTTACTCATTTAATAATATTTTAGGGAATAATTTCATAGTAATTTTATTTAATAATATCTTATATTTATTAAAATATTTCATTTTCATTTGAATAGCTATAACTTTAAATAGGATTAACTTTAATCTCTTTTCATTTCTTAATTTATTCTTTCTCTATATATAATATTTTCTTAAAAGATTTATAATTTTTTTTTAATTTTTAGAAGTTAAAATAAGTGTTTAATGGAAATCAATTTAAATTTAAAATTGATACAAAATTTAATTTTATCTAAATCAAATATGATATAATTTCTAATAACTCAGAATCAATAAAAAATTATTGATTTCACATTATTTTGATTTAATTTTGATTTGATAAGAAGCTTTATTAAATCCAAAATATCAATTTGATATAACATATTACTCACAAATCTCGTACCTCTGCACTTCTACAAGCAACACCCTCAAATATTTGATGTTATTTTTTTTTTTCATCTGGAGATACCTTTAAATTCCTTCGAAACTTGTTGAATAATTTTTATAAATTCACCATTTCACCAATATAACAATGAGAGGGACTCAATTTTTTGGGGGACTAAGACCAACTCAAATTTATTCTTTTTTCTTTTTTAGAATACAATTCTTCTCTTTGATTAAGGATATAGATACTATTATTACTCCAGGTCTATGACACTTAAACATAAATCTATTATTATTATAAATTACAAATATATTACAATTAAAAAATTTCACTTTAATTTTAAGTGGAAAGACACTTGTAATATGTTTTATTTAAATTACAAATATATCACAACTAAAAGGTTCTAGTTCAATTTTAAGTGAGGAATACACTTGTAGTCTGAGGGAGCAAAAATAAAGAATCATGTGAGGCAAATCTACAGTACACTTGTATTGTACAAAAGTTGCTCCAATGTGCATCTGCCTGCACTTTTCACTCTTCATCATCTTTTACTCTTAATATATATATTGCAAACTATAAAGTGATTGTTAGGTGCTTTTAGATTGCATATGATATGCAAGATGAGACAAATGAACTAGACGAGATTGAACAAAATTAGACTAGATAATTATCTTGTCTTGTTCAATCTAATGTCTAGTGTGAGATAGAGCAGATAAGTCAAAAAGCAAAATGACAAGGTAAAATGATTGTAATGTCATTTATTTACTTATTTTCTCTTTTTTAATTTTGCATTTTCATCTACCCTCATTAGTTTTTCTCTGTATAATCTTCATTTGAACCTCTAAGCAGCTCTGTACCTCTTTGGCGCTTCATTTTGCACTATAACACTTCCAAATATTCATAATTACTCCATATTGTTCAAGAACATCATCTTGTATCTCTTTCACACCTTAATTGTGTTTTTTTTGAATTTCAACAAGTAATCTTTTGTAAGCCATTTGGCTATTGCTTGCTTGTTCCTCAAAGTCAATGGGTAAGTGTATGGACCCTTAAGGGTCCTGACTTGAAATTGCAAGCTAGGATACAACTTAAATAAACAATTCATTTCACATTTAGCTTCTACTATATTAAATACCACTTTTAGTGAACTTGTAGTTGTAACTATTTGTGAGGTCTCGCTTGAGCACTGGTCTGATCCGTAAGAAAGAATTAGAATGTTCATTCGGATTTAGACTCAAGATGAAATTCTCAAATTTGGATTGTTTAATTTTGAAAATGATTTTAGAAATCACCATCTTAATTTTATTTAATTGGAAAAATATTAAGGAAAAACCCAAAATTGACTCAAATTTATTAATTTTGTAATTAATTTACCCAGAGATAAAATCACTAGCGTCGAACCAGGTTGAGTTTGGAGACTAAGTTTTTTATTTTAAATAATCTAAATTTGGCTATTAAGTTTAATTTAATTTTGAAAAATTAATTTTATGAATGACAAATATTATATAACAATTATAATATTATGATTAATGCATGAGTATGGTATGAGTGCAATGAGAAAATTAAAATGAAACATTCACAAATTATGTTAATTAAAAGGGGAAAAGAGATTGATTGGGATTTTGATTTAAGGTTTGGATTTAGATTCCAAACGTGCCTACATACCCCATTGAATGTGATTAAAACCCATGTAATTCGTTTCACGATTAAGTTGAGGGGTTTAGAGATTGATTTGATTGATTAATTTGATTTAGGTTTGAGAGAAAAAGGTTGATATCCTTGCTTTTGGAGGGCGGAGAGTTTTACCATACTGAAGTTTTATTTTATCGAGACCGAGTGATTGGATTGATTGTAAGATTAATTAATTAATTAATTAAAATAATTAATTAACTAATTAATGTGATGAAATGGATGGATAGATTAATTCATTAAAAAGATTAATTAATTAATTTGGATGAAGGATGGATTTAAAAGAAAAGGATTAACTTGGTTTTGAAAAAAAGAAAGATTAATTAATTAATTAATTGAGTGATTAATTTGAAAAAAAAGTTTTAGGTTAATTAAAAAGATTAATTAACTTGGTTGGGGGTGAGATAATTAATTAATTAAAAAGATTAATTAATTAATTAGAGAGTGGTTGGAGGGAGGAAAAAAAAGGAATTAGAAAATAGCTATTAACTTTAACTCAAGGAGTGTAGAGAAATGAGAAGTGGAAAGAAGTATTCATAAGAAAAGTGGGTGAGAATAGTTTAAGAATTAAAAAGGTGAAAAGACAAAAAAGATAGGCTAAAAAGGGGTTTAAAAGGACAATTTGGTCATTTTTTGTGCAGAAATCGATACAAAAACACGGCTCAACATAGAAGGGGGCACGGATCTGTGTTAGTTCTGCGTGGATTTGCACCAAGCTTGTGTAGCTTGACCTTTTTTTTTTTTTTTTTTTTTTTTTTTTTTTTTTTTTTTTTAGAGATTGATTGGTTTGGAGTTTAGAAAATTTGAATGTCCGATAGTGGGACCGCCGTAATGGCTCTGCATAGCACGTTGAACTTAGCAGGTGCTAAGGTGCGGCTGGATGACGAGAGTGTAAAATTAAGAGTTCACATCATTGAAAATCCATGCTTCTGAATAGCCTCCCTACATTGCTTCCAATCATCAATTTTATCCCAAACTTGAAAACTTCACACTTATGATTATATTTAGGATCATAGGTAGAATATCTCTCCCTCCTTTCATTAGTTACTTCACCATCGAACTCAACATCACTATTTTCTGTATGGTCATAATTTCTATCTCTCTTTCTTCAACTCACACAAGTTGTCATGATACAATTTATGCCAACAATAGGATGTTTATCAATGTCCTTGCAAATATGCTCCTCAATTACCTGACAAAACTCCTAGAACTTATTGATGAATACATAAGGCTCATTTTCCAATATTGATAATAAGTTTTAGGTAAATTTGAGAAGAATTTATAGCATTTTGCTATACAAGGATGATCATCCTCTTTCCATATGCCATTATGCTCGACTTATATACATAGACCATTGACTTCATAAAATGAGTTATTTCCTTACTTTCCTTTTTATTATTTTCTCACTTTTCAAATGACCCTTTGTATTTTCCTCTTCCTAATGCCCTTTTGCCTTTTTCCTTCATCATGAGCAATTATAAGGCTTTTGCACCATTAATGTAAATGTACTAGATCCATTAAAAAGGCCCATCAAGCCCAAGAACCAAATGAAGCCCATTTATTCCTACAAATGAAAGTTGACAATTGTAATAAGAAACTTTTGATATTCCAAAGTACACTGGAGAATTATAGATCACTAGCAGTTACCAGCAGTTAAATCATCCCAAAAGAGTGGAGAAGCAGTATTAACCTATGGTAGTAATGGAGCGGTTATCTCCTTAAAGAGTATTTAAACTAAATTGTAACTTCTATACAAGGCACAACCAATCTAACACCCAACAGGCCTAGTGCCTTCTATTAGCCCCAGTGGACAAACCCTTTCTTTTACTTTCAACCTTCTAATTCTCTAAACTTTTTATAGTCACTACTTTTAATCAATAAAATTTCTCTTTTTCTATAGTTGTTACTTTGTTTCTCTAATTATTGTTTCCTAATTGCTACAGAAAGTTTAGGTGTATTGTGGTAAGGAAACTCAAGTACTCATAATCACCTGTCCTAGAGGTCTAAACAGTGCGATTTACAGGTATGTGGCATGCTACAAAATTATAATATTATCCTTGAGCCAAAATTTACACCAATAGTAATATTTGGTACCCCTAGTGGGATACATTTTTATTGCACCAAAAACAAGAAGTTTTACTAGAAAAAATATTATTGCTAGTACTTATGAACCATAAGATGATACTATAATTGTAGTGCAAAAAGGTCTGGTTCTATAGCTTATGGAGCAAATCAAGCATGGGTTGGCTTCCCTTTAGCCAGTTCACTAAGAGAATTTACCAGAACAAAAGTCCTAGCAAGTCATGTTGTTGAAAATTTTAGTACGGTTGATTTCAGTCAATCCTAGATGAAATGAATAGGCATGCTAGATTAGTGTATGATACATGTGCAAAAATTCAAATCATGAGACAACAAGTACTACTTACTATGTTTACTCTAGCATAAAGCTTAGACATGTTATAATCCACAGGCCTACTAGGTAGCCTCAAAAAAACTCAAGGGGCAATCTTTTGCTTGCTAAGGTCCAAAAGTTTTAGAAAGTCCTATTGTTGACAATTTAGGTAATGTTGTTATTCCACCTGTTGATTTCATTCCCCCAGCTAATAATTTACAAGCAATCATAGATGAAATGAATAAGCGGGCTAGGTTTGTGTATGATGCATATGCAAAAATTCAAGCCACGCAACATCAATTACTACTTAGTATATTCACTCCACCATAAAGCTTTAGGTTGGCTATAATCCATAGGACTACTAGGTAACCTCAGAAGAACTTGAGGGGGGAATCTTTTGCTTGCCAAGAAGCTAGTGATTCTCATTGCCCTGAAGAGCATTATCAACCTCCTTATAGGAGGAAGGAACTAAGGATCATGCCTATTGGTCATCCAAGGCAAGTTTTTCCTCAATAATTGCATGTTAACACTAACCCTATTAACCATCCTACTATGTATGAAAATGATGGAGATTTCAACAGGGAAGGCATTAGTGAACTTAGCACCAGTAATTAATAGGGTCCCTAAGGATCAAGTTTATAAGGATATTGAAGCAGTAAGGGATATTATTCAAGAACTGTATGGACCTAACCTTAAATAAATAGGTTATATAGAATTTCACAACCCATATCCTATTGCTATAGATAGGGAGAATCCGTACACTAGAGGATATAGAATTCTCGCTTTATTTTATTCTTTGAGGATTGCAAGGTTCACCATACAATATAGAGAATTGGCCAATTGTGATGTTTTCCCTAACTTCAAACTTAGGCTACCCTAAATCACTTACTGATGTTGCATTCACCTGGTATACTACTATGTCTGAGGATTCCATACTAACTTGATAAGAGATGAAACATCAGTTTCACACTTAGTTCTTTAGAGCTAAGCCTGAGATTTGTATAGTGGAATTATTTAAAGTGACAGAAAGCTAGGGAGATTATGGATAGATTCATAGCCAGGTTTAAAAAAATCAGGAACCATTGCAAGATGTTCCTACTTGAAACTAAGTTCTTGAAGATGGCCCAAAGAGGCCTTGACATAAAACTGAGGAAGAAGTTCTAATGTATGGAATTTAGAGACTTCTATGAACTAGCTACCAAGGTAATAAAATATGAAGAATTGTTGTAGGAAGAAAACCATAAAAAGAGAGCTGCTATAGGAACTTATTCCTAAGAGATTTCTAATCTTGAAATTTTTATAGCAAATCTAGCCAATTCATATTCTTGTTTATGTTCATCACTATATCAAAGGCATGGAAGAAATCCTAAGCCTCTAGTAATCAACAATAGTATACCTTTGATGTCTCCAAGATTGAGGAAATATTTGACTTTCTACTATAATACAAATTTATTAAGCTACCTATAGATCATAAGCTACTAACGAGGGATGAGATCAAGGGCAAAGACTATAGTAAGTATCACAATTCTTGGTGTGAAACCTTGCTTGAATGCCCTTCTCTCACTCAAAGAAATGCCTTAAGGAAAGGCAAAGTGATTTTTAAGGAGGTTAAAGTTTGAAGTTCGATGGTCACGGTTGGAATGACAACCATCCTAAAAATTGATTTTGGTTTTTCAAAAGGATTCAAGAGTTGCTATCCTAATTTATTTAAATGGAAAAATTAACGAAAAACCCACAATTGACTCCAATTTATTAATTTTGCAACTAATTTAACTAAGGATAAAATCACTAGCTTTTGAACTAGGTTAAACTTGGGGACTAGTTTTTTATTTTAAATAATCTAGATTTGGCTCTTAATTTTAATTCATGAATGACAATTGTAAGAAGACAATTAAAATGCATGAACATGGCATAATTATGAATGCATGGAGAAAATTAAAAGGCACGTAAAAATAAATATTCATAAATTAAGGAGAATGCTCTCTCTAGTCCTTATAGATTCTAAGAGAGTCACAGAGCGACTCCTTGACTCCAAAAATAAATAAATTGATTAATTACATTAATTAAATAGTGTGATGTCTTTTCTAGCCCTTATGGATTCTAGAAAGATCACAAATTTTCTTACAAAATATGTAAACATTTACATTGAAAATAGAAGGGAAATGGGATTAATTGAGATTTGAATTTAAATTCTAAATGTGCCTATATAACTCACTGGGTGGGGATCAAAACCCATGTAGTTCATTTCACAATTAAGTGGAAGGGTTAGGGATTAACTGATTTGATGTGGTTTGATTTAAATTGTGTGGGTAAGGAAAGATATTATACCTTTGCTTTTGGTGTGTGTGACAGGGATAGGATTTTGTCATACTAAAGTTCCATTTTATCGGTGGTGGATGGCGGAAATCCTACTCATTGAGAGTGGAAGGGAATGGAGAATTAGGTTCATTGAAATATTAACTAGTTAATTAAAAGGATTAAGTAACTAATTTGATTTGATCGAGTGGGTGGGAGGATTAATTAATAAAAATGATTAATTAATTAAGTGATTAACCAAAAGAATTAGTTAATGTGAGATTAATTAATTAATTGATTGATTGGGACTAATTAAATTCAAAGAGAACTTAATTAATAGGGGTACTCAAAGAGAGTAGAGAGATTAATTAGAGAGAGAAAGAGAGAAGGCCTATCAACAAAAAACTCTTGAGGTGAGAGTAAATGGTGGGAATGAAGGGGTATTTATAAGAAAATGAGAGGAAGGGTATTTTGGTCAATGAAAAGCAAAAAGACCATAAGAGTAGGGCTAAAAAATAGCTAAAAATTAGGTTGAAGAGGGGTAAAATAAAAAATTTAGAGCAGAGAGAAGGGACCAATTGCTTGGGAATACCGATGGTACCATTAACGGTTTACGCGGTGCCACCGATGAAACGGGTAGTATTTCCTAGAAGGGTGGTGCATGCATTGACATGTCAAGGTGGGCATGCCTCCCAAGAGCTCCAGTGGTTGCTGCTAGTCTTTTAGTGTGCCTGCCGATCGATTTGACAGTACCGCTTGGATGGGCAGCCATGCTGCCGGTTGTTCTAGCTGCAATCTGTACAATCCAGTGAGGCTAAGGTTTATTGGGCAATTCAGGTTAGTTTTGGGGTTTTCCAGGGTTCTGAAATTTTACGAGTCAATGTCAGTGGATCTAAAATTAATTATCGGGCAGTCATATTTGGGAGAAAGTTGGTCAGTTTTGAAAAAATATTTTTTGATACAAGAAGTTTGGTCAGGGTCCAGAAAGGTTAGTTTGTGTAATATTATGCATGAAAATCCATTTTTCTTTAGGCACTACCCCACACCCTATAAAGGGTGTTGTCCCCTTAATCCCTGCCCACTTAATGGCTAGCGAAACTATTGTACTAGCTATATGTAGCATGTTAAGCTTAACAGGTATCAAGCTGCAACTGTATTATAAGGGTGCAAAATTAAGGGTTCACACTTGGGATGATTTTTCTAATATTTGTTAGGATTTTTGTAATGTGGTATAGGACAGAATCAATAAAGGAGTGCTGAAATTTCTATAGAAAAAGGAAGCCATGCTCATAGATGCAATTCTATTTCTATTAATGGCCACTATTAATTTTGTGGCTATTGATCTCAAGTCTTTAGTGATTTTTGATGATAGGTAGAAAGACAGAGATCCACCAAGGGTCCAATAGGAGAAAAGTTATAGATTATGGATTTATAAACCTAAGCCATTAAGTCAAGGAGATAGGCTACTAGAAAGATTGCTAAGGATAACTCACCAGTACAAGTTTGAGAGGTGTCAACCTTAATTCATTATTCCTCCTACCATGGAACCAATTCATAAGTGGCATAATGTAGAACATAAAAAGTTCCCCAAGCTACTCACTAGGACTCAAAAACACATATTGCAGAGACAGAGGGTTGAGTCTAAAAGGAAAGCAAGTCCATTTGACTTACATCTTAGGAAAATGAAAGAAGAAAGTTTGGGAGACTCAAAATTACAGTCTTAGGATCCGACAGCAGCTTGATACCTGCTAAGATTAGTGCACTATACAGAATCTGAATGGTGGTCTCGCTAGCTGGTTAGTGGGTAGGGATCAAGGGGGCAGTGTCATTTCCTAAATCTTTTACCTTTAGATGACCAACACTTGATTATAAACCTATAGAATCAAATCAGGCTTAAATAGGATCAGAAATGGGCCAAAACTAGCCAAACCAGTGTGAAACCAGGTTGATCCGGTGAGTCAACAGCGCACCACTTCATTGGGCGGCATGCTTGGCGTGTTGGTAGCAGAGCGACACGGCTACATCACTTGGGTGCCGTTTGGTCGGCCGGTGCTAGTGGCACCCTTTCACCTGCTTTATAAATAGAGCTTCCATTTTAGCTCTTTGGGATGACTTTTGACATAACTTTTGAGGCAAAAATTCATCTACATTGCCATTCTTTTTTTGCTAAATTCTGTTTAAAAATTGATATTAAAATCTGTCATTCAGATTCTTTTTAATTTGCAATTATTACTTTGTTTTACTAACTTTTTCTACGTAATGTTCAACTTCAGTATTCCCAAATCCAATGTGAAGCTTAGATATAGAGTTAAGCTCACCCTGTTCATCCAAAAGTTAAGAAAAACAAAGGTAAATTCCTTTTCTTCTTTCCATTTCTAAAATTCTAAATTCAGATATAGAATTCTTTCTATTCTATCTTTAGGTCTAAAATAGAAAAGATCTAAAATTTATTAATTTAAAAATCAGAATTAAATTAATAAAAGAAACCAACATTTTTTTTTCAGAGCCTCTCATTTGCAAGAAGGAAGAACTATGTGGGGTTTGATTCCTAATCAATGGGATACGCAGGCATGCTATTCTGTAAGGCATCAACTTCAAAATCTTTTTTTAATAACATTTTCCCCTTTACTTTGTTATTTATTTGTATATGTTGGATTCTGTATTTTCATTTCTTTACTTTAGTTGACGAATGTGTGCTTTTTCCAGTACCCATAAGGGCTAGAGGAAAGATCCTTTTTATTTCATTCATTTTGGTTTTGTAACAATTAAGTAAGATTTATTTTTGCTTATTTATTTACAATTGTCATTTAATTTTATCACCTATAACTATTTCATTCATCATTTTACTCTTATTCATGCATACACTAAAATTGCCTTTTTTTTAAAGAGTTATTTCACAATTTTTAGCCAAACATTTGTTTAAATACTAAAACCTAATCCCTGAGCCCTCTTTGGTTACTCACGAATTAGTGCTTTTCCATTGGGATAAATCAAACATTTTGGAGTCAATCAATTTGGGTTTTCCTTTAATTTTCCCAATTAAAATAAGTAAATTAAAGTAGCAACTCCCTTTAACAAATAACAAATTGCAAAATTCTCAATTTTCTTAACTCATAGCAAGTTCCAATTGTGGAGTTTCTCTCGAAGAGCATTTCGATTCCCCTCAGCAGATCTGACAGGTGCTTGGGCGAGGCCTCATAGTTGGTGACTCCACTAGGGACTTTAAAATCTTTTTCAAATAAAAGATAAAGTGGATTACTTTTGATAAAATACCAAGTTTGGCTTTAATACGAAACAACTCTTTTCATGCATTACTACATTGGATAGAAAGAAACATTGAGTGGGTAACCTTCCTTAGGTCTACTTGCTGATAGTGAAATCATCTAGCCCATGACATACCCTCTAATCCTTTTAGAGGTGTAACGAGTATGCACATATCATTGGACCCACATAAGGCTCATTTTCTCACATGTGGTTAGGTATATCGCATCTCTAGTGTGATGGGTTCCCTTCAAACCACCCTAACCCTTTCATGTAATGACTAATAGAACCTTCATTTAGGATTGTATGCACCATAATACTGAACTTGGTATTTCATGAAACTTTTTTCAATAATTCATGCATACATGCATGTATAGCTTAAACCTTGGAAGGAGTTAAAAACCTATCTAAACATCTTCACACCCAAAACTCACTGGTCCACCTAAACCCATGGTCAAAACCCAAAATCTATGGTCCATCTCAACCTATGGTCAAAAACTCAAATCCATGGTTAAAATAAACCCAACTATGGCACCTTTATTTACATCCAAAAATTTGACCTAACTTCATCCTCACTCATAAACCTTTCCCAAGCTAAATACTAAGCTTGTTTTCTTCCTTCACAGTTCTTACCTAAGCTAAACACCAACCTAGCTTCATCTTTATCCATAATCCTTACCCAAGTTAAACACTAACCTAGCTTCATCCTTATCCATAATCCTTACCTAAGCTAAATACTAACCTTGTTTCATCCTTATTCTTACCTAAGCTAAACGCTAACCTAGCTTTCATCATTCATAATTCTTACCTAAGCTAAATACTGACCTAATTTCATCCTTATCCATAGTCCTTACCTAAGCTAAACGCTGACTTGGCTTCATTTGTTACAATACTATCTAAACCCATGCCTCATATAAGCCTATGGTCTAGTCCAATCAAACCCATTATCCAATTATCACCAAATCCATAATTCACCCAACATCTAAATCCATGGTACATCCATTACCCAATTGCAAAAAACCATGGTCCCTCCATCCTTAAGCCTATACTAAACCATCCATAAATTGTAAATCTAATTACTTGAGGCTAAACTCTAACCTAGCCTTCCTAACTAAACTTTGGTTCCTCAAAGCTAAAATCTGACCTTGCTACTCAAAGCTAAAATCTGACTTAGCCACCTAAAGCTAAAATCTGACCTACCTTCCCTAGCTAAATACCTACCTAGCTAACATGACACACCTCTACCTTCATCTTTACCCATACAACATCAACCTAACCATATGACACCATCATCCATTGCTATTAAACCTAAGGTCTTTGGTTGGTCATACCCCACCATAACTATTTTTTCCAAAGCTTGATACTAACTCAGTTCCTTTTCCCTTTCAAAGGTTGCTAAGATGTCTACTAGATTTGACAAAGATGTCATGGATAAAATTTTGGCCAAACTATTGGAGCAAAAAGAAGAGATGTTCAAGAGACAAACAGCCTAAATTTAAGCCCAATTGTAGGCCCAAAGGGAGGTTGTACTAAATGATGTCCAAGATATGCTAAATCAGGCCGGCATAAACTAAACCCTAAATCCCACTCTCTAGAATCCACTCAACCTAGACCAAAATTTAGCATTAGTTCAAGCCTATACTTCTACTTCCTCCACCAAGCCAACCTCTATATCACTTCCCTCACCTAATATCCTCCAAACAAACACTCTCTCCCATTTAACACCCACTAAACAACCACAAATCACCTTATTTCCTTTAAATCCTTCCCAAGGGAAGGAAACCATATGTAATCCTAGGCTTGAGGTCTTCTTACTCAAATTGGAAGCCATGGAAAAATTAGTAAAAAGTCTAAAGAAGAGGGAAGGCATGGTCAATACAAGTTCATTAAGCCTCTTCCCCAATGCCCAATTACCACCAAAGTTCAAAATGCCGAATTTGGATAGATTTGATGGTACTACTTGCCCTAAGATCTATTTAAAGATGTATATAAGGGGCAATGCATCCCCTTGGTATTAATAATGAGCTCCTTGCTCAACTCTTTCAGCAAACCCTTACTGATGCTGCCCTAAGATGGTTTATTAACTTAGATGACACCTAAAAACAAACTTGGGAGGACATTTGCAATGCATTTATCAAACAGTACCACTGCAATATTAAAGTGGACATTACAAAAAGGGATTTAAAAGCCACAAAGCAACTTCCAAATGAGTCCTTCTTTATGTTCCTTACAAGGTGAAGGACTAAAGCTGCTCAAATAGTAAATAGGCCAATAGAGTAAGAATAAGTAGATATCATTGTTAAGAATCTACTCCTGACCTATCGAGCCCACTTGTTAACACAATACCTACCCACCTTCAAAGCTTTGGTTGCAACTGCATCAAAGGTTGAAGATTGCATCCAAAGTAAATCATTTCAAGCTAAATTTCCCACCACCAACCTGAATAGTGATGAGGAATCTAGACCCAGTTTAACCCCACCTTACCTTAACCCTAAAAGGCGTGTCATGGAGTCGTTCAAGTTCGGCTAATCTGACTTGTCGGAGATTGAATTCCAAGTCTAAACCTAAGTCCAAGTCCAAACCTCAAAGTCTGAGTCCAAATATGAGTAAGAGTCTATCATTTTTATTTTCTGTATTCTCGTCGACCATAATGGTTCCTTTTTGTCATCTTACAATAATGTTTCCTTTACAGTACTATATCTACATTTTCTTTTCATTATTTATACATTAATTTTCTTACCTTCCTTAATTTAGTCTAACATGGATGAGCCTTAAAAAAATGAAAAAAAAAAGAAAGAAAAAAAAAAGAGAAAAAAAAAAGAAAAGAAGGAAAAAAGAGAAGAGAGGTAGAGATTTAATCCACCATAATTAGCATAGATTAGAATTTAAGGTGTCCTCATTCTCTCAAAACAACAATCGCTTCACCAAACTCCTAATCAAAGAAGATTAAGATAGTCGAAGCACAAAGAGTAAGTAAATGTAATTACTTGTTGCTCATCTAGTAATCAAATAATGCACCTGAACAACAGGTAAAAAGTTCAGAGGAGACCTTTGTCAAATCCAAAATTTAAAGGCCAGAGCCCCTCAAAGCAGCATCCTAAATCATAGTGGAATGTTTTCTACCAAATTTCATTAATACAAGCTCGCTAAATTGAAAACCCGAAAGGGTGGCTTAGACAAAAGTTAAAGCTAAGAAAAAAAGAGAAAGCTCATCCAAGTTATCTTCCCTCAATGTCAAATCATCTTTAATTAATCCATCTTGTCTCATGTCACCAAAGTCATCCTTCCTCATTAGAGGCTCATTCTCTAAAGTTATACTATCTTCTATGCCCTTATCCTATAGTGAGGGCATGTCTTCCTAAAATGACATTATCTCTTATCAATCCATCTCATCGTTTAGCTCAAAAAGTTAATGCATAATCTCCAGTATGTCATGTCCCTATCTCTCATCGAGGGCATAATCCCCAAGTTGTCTTCTTCCACTGGCCCTTTAGCCATTCTTAAGGGCTTTTTGTTTTAGCCAGTGCAGTCAGTGTGTCATCAAGTCAAATTAATTAAGTGTCACTCCAAGAGTCTCTTCAATCTCAAATAATAAGAAAAGCTTGACTTGCTCTTTTCCATGATTCATGCTATAAAAAGCAAAACCATATAATCTCCATGATTCTTTTCAGAAGTTTCAGCCTACCTTCAAACCATTCTCAAACTTTAGGAAATCATACTGTTCCATCCCAAGTCTCATTAGCAAATCATACCATCCTTTCAAGCTCAAGCCACGCACCTTGGCAAAATCCCATCATGGGTAGGACCAAAAATTCCAAGTCTCTTAAGACTTATTAGCCTTGAATATAGTTTTCTTGGCAAAACTAGAAGTCGAGGCATATCTCCCAAAGCCTATCATCCTCAAAATTGATTAAAAAGGACTCAAACCAGTTAAGGCCCATCAAATGCATTTTTGGCAAACATGTCATTATCCTTGAAAGATTAAGCCTCATTAGCAAAACACATAATCCATGAGAATTAAAGCCTTTTAAGGCTTGCAAACCATTTTGATGCAACCATGTCAAAGGGCAAACCCCTATCCATGAGCCTATGGTATCCTTATGACCAAAACTTGTAGCACTATACTTGAGCCAAAGCCAACCATCCAAAGCACCCTTGTAGAAAACTATCCTTAATATTTAAAAGCCTTCACCATGAAGCCCAAAACTAAAAGCCTTCATCATGAAGCCTAAATCTAGAAGCCTTCATCAAGAAGCCCAAATCTAGGAGCCTTCATCAAGAAGCCCAAATCAGAAGCCGTCATTATGAAGCCCAAACCTAGAAGCCTTCACCATGAAGCCCACTCCCAAAAGGCCTTCATTTATGAAGTCCATGATCTCTTCTAAGGCAAAATCTAACTGAGCCTTCCCAATTGATTACCTAGCTTGACCTTTTCCTCTAAGCCAAGATTAGCCTCTTAGGTCCAGCATTCTAGCTTGATTTCTTTGACATAGTTTTAAGACAAAAATTTGACCAAGCCTTTCAAATGAACTCACCAAAAGGCCATAACTTGATCGAGTATCTAATGTGATCTCTTATAAAGCCAAACAAGACTGAGCTTCTAAATGACCTTAGCCAAGGCTAAACCTGACTTAGCCTTTTAAGATGATCTCCCCTAAAGCCAAACCAGAAGGAAAAACTTGACCAAGCCAATTGCCAAACCTGACCAAAGACTCCCGTATGAACTTCTTTGGAGACAAGCCTAACAAATTGACCTTCCCCAAAACTTGACCTAGCCTTTCAACCTAATCGTCTTAAAGGACTTGACCCCTCTAATCAAGCTTTCCAATTCAACTTCAAAACAAACCTTCTCCCAAGCTGAACCCACCTAAGCCTAGCTCGACCTTTTCTAGCCATACCTAGCTTAACTTCCCAAAGTGACTTCTTCCTAGGCCAAATTTATAACCATTGACCAAGTAGCCTTATACCTAATATGACCCTAAGCTAGCTATTCAATCTGATACCAAATCAAAAGGCCATATTTGACTAAGCCTTTCAAGCTGACTAGCTCGATCTCTTCCTCCTCCAAGGCTAAACTGATAGCCTTTGATCAACCTTTCAACTAGCCTCATACTAGGTCCAACCATCCCCAAGTTGGTCTAT
The DNA here is from genome assembly GCA_947687605.1 of Reutealis trisperma. Lineage (NCBI taxonomy): Eukaryota > Viridiplantae > Streptophyta > Magnoliopsida > Malpighiales > Euphorbiaceae > Reutealis > Reutealis trisperma. The sequence continues at coordinate 150,351 of CANTUT010000520.1, read as the reverse complement.
CTTAACAAAATAGCTAAACCACTTTATCATTCTAAAGTGTGGGCATTTTCCTCCCAAATATTCACCTTTCCAAAATGGGGGCATCTTTCTCCTAAAAAAAACCTCAGCATGACAAAGTGACCCTTTATAGGTTTGAAGTATCCAATCATATGCATTTTGCATTAAACAGACTATTGAATCAAGGCAGATTATCATATTGAACTTCACAAAGACAAGATCATCTCTTCGTCAATTCCTACCAGATAGGGTCATCATCAATTCTGCCAGACAGGATCATCTCTTCGCTGATTCCTACCAGACAAGGTCATCATCATTCCTACCAGACAAGAACATCATTTTTTAGCTCCTACCATAAGGATAGCCTTAGGATTCATACCTTAAATCTAAATTATGTATCCCTTTTAATCAAACCCATCCTAGGTCAACCTTAGGATCCATACCTTAAATCTGAATTAGGTATCCCTTTTAATCAGACTCATCCTAGGTCAACCTTAGGATCTATACCTTAAATCTGAATTAGGTATCTCTTTTAATCAAACCATCTTAGGATAGCCTGAGGATCATTTCACTCATAAATGTTTAGTAATGATCACCTAGGCATCCCTGTGGTTCCTTTTTCCTCCATTTTTATTCAAAATCCACCATTTTCACCCAACCATGTCTAGACTTTAACTTAGGCATCCATTTGGTTCATTCTACCATCCCTCATCCTTGGGTTCACAATCATCAGAATCACCTTTTGTCCAAAGCTAATTTTGATGAGGGGGTAGTGTTCGCCTCAAAATATACTATCCAAAAGTGACCCATAAGTATACGAGACAATTGTAATATATCGGAAGCACCCAAGGTCGTATCGCTCAAGGAATTACAAATGGAAATATTTGTTTTAATTTAAAGCAAATTAAATGAAAAGAATTTGAATGGCTTGAATTTGAAAAGAAATAATTGCAAAACAAGAAATTAAAGGAAGATGTGGATTAAAATTTAATAGGTTTAAATGTAATGAATGAAGGATGCCTAGGGTTTGTATTTAGTTTATCAATCATATATGTTCATGAATATACCCATTTGATTATGCTTAAAACCTTAGTTTCTAATAACTCAGAGAATAAAAATCAATCTATTAGCAATCATATTCATAGAAATCATTCTATCAAATCATATAGCAAAAACTAAAGCATAATCTTAAAACTTATATTTCTAATTTGTTTTAAGATCCTAAAGGAATGAATTCTGGAATCGAACTTCAACTCTCGTTCCTTCATTCAAAACCTAAGCCAAACAATTGGTAGATAAGCAATTGTTCAATAATAATCAATCAATTCAATTAGAAATAATCAAAATAATCAAAAGGGGTTATATTCAATTCCATATCATGAACACATCATTCAAATCCTAAACAAGGATGAAATTAGCTCATAGAAAATAAAGAATTCATCATAATTTTATTATAATCAAAAGAATCCATTAAATCAATTCTATCAATTCAATAATCCCAAAAAGAATTATAACAAAGAAATAAGAATTAAACCATATTGATCAATATGTTTTTATATGATTCAATCTCTTGAATCTTCACAAACGAATTTCCCAAGAATAAAATTCTAATCTAAGTGTTGAAATCTGAAAACTAAAATTGAGAAAATAGAAAATTGGAAGAGAAGATACTATCCAAAATTGAGATAATTCTATTTATCCAGATGGCCCTATTTAAAACAACAAAATTTCTTTTTTTTTTTTTCTACTTTCCTAAAATAATTTAGGATTAAAAATCCTTCAAAATCTCAAATAACTTTCAACATCTGCTTAGAGGTGATACAGCGGGCACTGGGATCATGCAGCTAGTGTTGGGATAGGCACGTACTAAGTGACTTCCTGCTGCAGCGCGTTGGAGATCTGCTGTGGATGCTAGAAACTGGTGGGCTGTAGGAAGCAAGCTATTGCGGGCACTGGGAATTTGTAGCTGGGTGCAGCAGGGCTACTGGGAAAGGCAGGCAGTAGACTGTGGCGAGCGCTACTGGGCTGCTGCTGTTTCTACGCGATGGCATTCCCCCAGCCGTGCAACATTCTATCGAATTTTTCCATCTTCACTCCAAACTTTTGTTTCTTTAATTATTTAATGCAACTAAAAACAACTTAACAAACATATTAAAAACATTATAAAATCATAAAAATAAATTATAAATTAACAATTAAAGGAACAAAAAAAAAGATAAAATTATGAGAAAATAGGCAGCTATGAACCCTCAAAATTGCACCCTTGGGATCCAGCCGCAGCTTGACACCTGCTAAGATTAGTGCATTACATAAAGCTCGAATGGCGGTCCCATTAGCCAGTTGGCAAGCAAGGGTCAAAGGGGAAGCACCCTATTAAAAAATAAATTTTCTGAATCTTTCAGCTTCAGATGACCAGCACACAATTACGAACCTATAAAATTAAACTGGGCTCAAATCGGATCAGAAACGGACCGAAATCAGCCAAAACGGTTCAAAACCAGGTTGATCCGATAAGTCAACAGTGCGCCAGGCATGCCAGTGCATCGGGCGGCATGCCAAGCATGTCGGCTGCAGGGCGGCACACTCAGCGTGCTTATTCGTGCTGCCTGACCTGCCGGCGTGTAGCCTGTGTTAGCCGCAGGTGCCAACGGTGCCCTTCACCTGCTCTATAAGTGGAGCTTCCATTTAAACTCTTTGGGACAGATTTTGACACAAATTTTGAGGTAGAAATTCATCTACATTGCTATTCTTTTTATGCTAAAATTTTGTTTAAAAATTGATATTAAAATTTGTTGTTCAGATTCTTTTTAATTTGCAATTATCATTCTATTTTGCTAACCTTTTCTGTGTAAGGTTCAACTTTAGTATTCCCAAATCTAAGGTGGAGCTTAGATATGGAGTTAAGCTTGCCCCATTTATTTGAAACTCAAGAAAAACAAAGGTAAATTCCTTTTCTTCTTTCCATTTCTAAAATTCTAAATTCAGATCTAGAATTCTCTCTATTCTATTTTTCTTTAGGTCTAAAACAGAAAAGATCTAAAATTTATTAATTTAAAAATCAGAATTAAATTAATAAACCAAACTAACACTTTTTCTAGAATTACAAAGGAAGAACTGCGTGGGGTTTGATTCTTAATCAATGGGATACGCAGGCATGCCATTCTGTAAGGCATCAACTCCAAAATATTTTTTTAATAACATTTTCCTCTTTACTTTGTTATTTATTTGTATATGTTGGATTCTATATTTTCATTTCTTTACTTTAGTTGAGAAATGTGTGCTTTTCCTAGTACCCATAAGGGTTAGAGGAAAGATCCTATTTATTTCATTCATTTTGGTTTTGTAATAATTAAGTAAGATTTATGTTTGCTTATTTATTTACAATTGTCATTTCAAACCTATAGCTGTTTCATTCATCATTTTACTCTTGTTTATGCATACACTTAAATTGCCTTTTTTTAAAGAGTTATTTCACAACTTTTAGACAAGCATTTATTTAAATACCAAAACCTGATACTCGAGCCCTCTTTGGTCACTCGTGGATTAGTGCTTTTCCATTGGGATAAATCAAACATCTTGGAGTCAATCAATTTGGGTTTTTTTTTAAATTTTCCCAATTAAAATAAGTAAATTAAAGTGGTGACTCCCTTTTACAAATAACAAATTGCAAAACTCTCAATTTTCTAAACACATAGCAAGTTCTAATCGTGGAGTTTCTCCTAAAGAGCATTTTGATTTCCCTCAGAGGATCAGACCAATGCTCGGGCGGGACCTTACAACAAGCTATTAAATATTCTAAGAGTTTTATGGAGGAGTTATTAGGTGGACCACCAAATGAGGATGTCTTCGAAATTCAGACTCTAAACACTTAAAAGGCAACATCACTAGTGATTAGGGAAGATTCTTTTAGTGTTTTACTTATGGAAATCACAATAAGGAATGATTGGAGAGTAAATATGAAGAAGTATCTCAATAACCATAGTAAAGGATGCTATACACAATCAAAGTACAAGCACAAAATTATGTATTACTAGAAGGTGATCTCTATAGGAAGGGATTTGATGGTTTACTATTGAGTTGCCTAAATATGCTTAGTGCATTGAAAATGATGCAATAAGTCCGTGAGGGAGTGTACCAAGCTAGGTGAAGATAAGGTGGATCATTAGGAGACATGGCTACTATTGGCCAACCATCTTGAGGATTACATTAATTATGTTAAGAGATGCTAGTAGTACCTAAAGAGATATTTTCCCACTATGTGGGAAAAGATAGAACATAACTAAAGAAGCAAATATACCTTAGGTCTATATTGCTTAGACATATTTTTTCCTACAGAGAGCTAAGGTTGATGTAAAGCTAATCTTTTTCTATTTTCTATTGCATTATTTTTTTTAGTTAGTTGATGTTTTAATTTTTCTAATTTTTTGTCTAGTTTCCAGTATCCTTACAAAATTTCTTTAGCTTAACATTATAATAACACAGATGGTCTCAGTCCATATCAAGTGAGCAAGATCAACAGCAGGTTTCAAGCCCCTTTGGCCAATTATGCAATGTTGTGGCTACATGAATTGACAAAGATAGTTGTGAAGAATTTGTGCAATTTTTCAGTGCATATGATTGCATGAGCCAATCATCATCAATAAGGGCATCAAGGCTATTTCGACAACAAATGCAATGCAAATGCTTAAGGCCTTTCATCTCAAGTGACACAAAAAGCAATAGGTCCAGTGTACAATTCAACAAGATGAAGGAGTAAAGTATTTGTGAAAACTTACTCAGAGATAGAAAAAAATACATCCCTTAAGTTACTCCATTGAAAAGTATTGTTGACGTGTGGAAGCAATTATAGAGTTTGGTGAAGATGATAGAGAGGAAGAGGCTATGGTGATACATGCAAATAAGATACACAATTTAAAATTCATGTATTAACATTCATCAATTCTAGCTTAATTTCATTTTTTTTTCACAGTAAATTTCAAGCAAAAACACTAAAATAATCAAAACATAAAAGCCAAATATTTTCCCCAGTTAAATACATGAATTAGCCTTAATTCTCTAAGGCTCACTAGTGCTTATAAACTAGATTTATTTGTTTAATTCTCAAACCAATACACAAAAGGCAAATGATGCCAAGCACATTCCTAGTAATTCCTAAGGCCAAAGTTTAACAGGAGTTTCAAGCTAAAGTCCACAACATATGCCTAATTCCCATAAAATCATAAAGTCACAGTAACCAATTCTCAATCTGTTTAACATATTTATAGTAATATTTGATTTTATTAGCTATGAAAAATATTAAATAAATATAAATTTTATTTATATTTCAAGCTAATAAATACAAAGCCAAAAATAAGTATTATTCATATTTGTTGAATTAATCTTTAGCTAGTAAATTAAATTTTATAATATAAATTAAATTTTATAATAAATATATTAAAAATCTCCTAGTCTCTCTTAGTATTTCAGCTCATCTTCTCCAATAAAATTGCAAATTTCAAATTCAAACTCAATGTTGAATTTCATTCACACGGGTTTCAAGGAAATCAAGAATTTTCAGCAATAAATTGCAAAAATTTAATTTATCTTTTAGCTATTTTACAACAAAAACAATTAAATTCCAAAAAAAGAAAAAAAATCAAAGATCATGAAATCCATCAAATTTAGCAAGGGAAAAATAAAATTTCAAGAACCATTGCATTTTGCAAAGAAAATCCAATACCTTTTGATGACAGAAGAATCATTGGAGAAGTTAGGGTTGTTGAAAATTAATCATCAGAGCTCGGTCGATTGGTGGAGGTCATTAAGAATCAAGGGACAATAGGCATAGGCTTGTTGCTCGATAATGTATGCAAGACAAATCACAACTTGTGATTTGCATGGAAGGTAGGAGCATCACCGACGGGAGACTAGTGATCGATGATGAGTTGATGCCAACTATGAGGAGGAAGTTGTAGATCCAAAATCAGTGGTGAGGGAGGAGAGAGAAGAAGAAGATAAGGAAGAGAGAGAGAAAAAAAAAAAAAGAGGAAAATAGGGTTTTTGACTTTTTGGACTTTTTACTTTTTGAGATTTTTTTTTAGGAATTAAGAAAAATTATTAAAATCACGAGTTTATTGGAAAAGGATTAATTTGAAGAATATAAGGAGTTATGAAAAGTTTAGGACTTTCGATTTTTAGTTTGGTGGAAGTAAAATTCAAAGAAGCAGATAAGAAATTAATTTTGCCTGTGAAATTGATACATTAGGGAAGCCTGTAGAGATGTTTTATTTTTTCTGCTCTTTGAAATTTTTCTCAAGGCCAGTATATAGAATTTTAGGTCTCATCATAGAAGTAAGACACTGAAGGCATAAATATATTGCTTATATTTTTCTCAAATCAAATTATATGCTAAGGGCATTTTTTGCCCATAAATATCAAATGGGCTAGATCCATTAATAAAGCCCATTAAGCCCGAGAACCAAGTGAAGCCCATCTATGCCTATAGATAAAAGCTGACAATTGCAATAAGAGACTTTTTGTATTCCAGAGTATAATAGATAATTCTATATCACTAATAATTTTCAAAAGTTACTAGTAGTTAAATTATCTCTATAGAGTGTAGAAACAGTCACCAGCTGACAATAGTAGTAGAGTGGTTATATCCTTAGGGAGTATTTAAACTAGATTGTAACTTTTGTACAAACTCTAGCCAATCCAACACTCAACAGGCTTAGTGGGCAAAGCCTTTCTTCAACCTTTAGCCTTCAACTCCTAAGCTTTTTGTAACTACTGCTTTTCAATCAATAAAATTTTACTTTTCTATAGCTGTTACTCTATTACTATTTCATGATTACTACAGAGGGTTCAAGTGTTAGAAAAATATAATAATGAAGATAATTAATTACACTATGAAAACCAACTATAAATAATAAACACGAGATCAAGAATATGAGAAATTTATTTAGGCTTAAAACGCGTAAATTTGCTTTCCTAAAAACGATATTTGCACCCTCTTCTCAACAAGATTATTATGAGTTTAATGCAAATAGTTTTAGTGGATATGACAAACCTTTAGAAATTTTGTATTGAGTAAACAATAAAGAATTTCTAGTAGGAATTAGAGAATATTTAGTTCAATCACTTGGAGAATTAATGGCAAGAATAAAATTAAAAATCTTCTCTTTTAATTTAATTTCAAATACTTATTTATAGGTATTTTCATAAAAGACATATTTTTTGGAAAAAGTACAATCTTTTAAAAAGATATAACTTTTAGAAAGAACATGATCTTTTGAAAAGATGTAATATTTAGAATGGACACAATCTTTCATAAAATAATTACCATTTTTATTTGAACAAATTTCCAACAATCCCTCACTTGTTCAAATAAATAAATTTCTCCAGGTGATTAAATAGTATTTATGAATAAAGTAATATATCTTTTGATTTTAACATTACCTTAGTGTAAGCATCACAATGTGAAGTCGAAATCCTAAATAGCATAAAAGCTTTGAATTTTTTATTTCTAATGACAACATTGGTGACACCACACACAAAGTATTCTCATATTCCGCAAAATCACTCGCTCAGCTCTTATAAGGCCATGAGCTGATCCAACATTCATGAACTTTTATGAGAGAAACTCCAACTCCCAATCAAAGCGGCACCACTTCTAAGTTTGTATAAGTGAAGTTCTTCCAATATCTTTGTCACTCTTTGAGATATTTGTCCTAACTTGACTGAACTTCATTAAGAGTATAAATAACTCAACTCTCATACAGTGACAACCAGCACTTTTAACATCTTTAGATGGGAATAGTAAAATATTATAAAGTGCTAAACCAGTCCATGTGTCAATGACTTATTTTTACCCTTTGAACTCTACATTACTCATTCCATAATGTTGAGTAGGGTTGCTGCCATTGGTGGATCATTATTCAAGGAGTTTCAGCTCCATCCATCTCGATATTGATCTTAAAACTTCTCTTGTAAGAGGTTTGGTGAACGAATCAAGCAAATTCTAGTTGTTTTTACAAATGTGAATGAAATAATCTAACTCCTGATTAATTTTCTCACATAATCATATTTAAGACTTTTGTGTCTTGACTTTTCATTGTATACTTCACTATACACATTTTAATCCTTAAATGACTAAATTTCTTCAGTACTTTCTTTATGTAATGGGATTAACTCAAAACATATTCCCCACTATTTATTTTATCTTTATACCTTGTATGGTATCAACTTTCCCAAAATCTTTCATTTAATGTTGAAGATAGAAACTTATTTGTTTCTACAACACTTTTCATGTAGAAGATATAAACCTCTCTATTTCTACAACACATTTCATATTGTTGCTCACTATTAACATATCATTGATATAAAGACAAACTATCACCATATAGTCATCATATGTTTTGAAAAAGTCAACATGAACTTTATCTTGTCTTGCCAACATTGAAATTTATCTAATCATAATGATCCACATGAACAAAATCTTGATTCAATAACTTGATGATATTTGTGGCTTCCATGGTGAATTTGTACAAACCTACAAATATCATTTTTAGATTGTTAGAAAAATATAATAATGAAGAGGATTAATTATACTATGGAAACCAACTATAAATAATAAACACAAGATCAAGAATACGAGAAATTTATTTAGGCTTGAAATGCATAAATTCGCTTTCCTAAAAATGATATTTGCACCCTCTTTTCAACAAGATTGTTATTTGTTTAATGCAAATAGTTTTAGTGGATATGACAAGTTTTTAGAAATTCTGTATTGAGCAAACAATAAAGAATTTATAATAGGAGTTAGAGAATATTTAATTCAATCACTTGGAGAATTAATGGCAAGAATAAAAATTGAAAATCTTCTTTTTTAATTTAATTTCAAATATCTATTTATAAGTATTTTCACAAAAGACATATCTTTTGGAAATAACATAATCTTTTAAAAAGATACAACTTTTAGAAAGAACATGATCTTTTGAAAAGACATAATATTTTGAATGGAAACAACTTTTGATAAAATAATTACCATTTTTATTTGAACAAATTTCCAACATCGAGTGCACTATGATAAGAAAATTTGAGTACTCATCATTACTTGATCGTAAAAGTTTAAATGACATAATTCCCAGGTTTGTATTCCTTCACTTGCACGTGACACACCCACAAAATTATAACATTGCCCTTGCCAAAAAATGTATACCAGTAGTAAAAAAATACACCACTTGGTCTAGTGGTAGTACCTCTCATGCCCTAAGGCATGAGAGAAAGCGGGACTTGCAGCCATCATCTAAAGAAGTTTTTCCTTTGGATATTAGAGACCTAGTTGAGTTATACTTTGCACTACTTGTATCCTATTTTTCACCCATATAACTACTAATTACTAACTTACAAATATATACTTTGTGGGGATAAAAGCAAAAACGCCTATGTGACTCTAACATGGCATATTCGTAAGTCATGATATGTACCCTAATAAGCATATTGAAATTGATAAATTGGCCTAACTTTCTAAAAAAAAAAATGACAATTGATAAATTTCATGGGCTATCAATTGACCCACCAAATCATATGATGATTCAATGTTATCCATATGGGGTTGAGCCTATTAGGTTCTTTTCATATCCATTTTGTGGTTAATTTTTCTATCGTTATACTCATACATTAGTGATTAAGGACTTTCTGCATTGTCAATTGGGGTGATATGTAGATAAAATAATATTTGTTCGAATGATAAATATTTTAGATAAAATAATATTTGTTCGAATGATAAATATTTTTCTATAATTGATCCCTTCTCCTATATAGACATAGGTCTAGCTGTTAAAGAACTAATGAGGGTTTTTTTTTTTTTTTTTTTTTTTCTTCAAGTAAAGAAGATACTTTCATTTATAAATAGCCATAAAGAAAGTCTACAAAAGAATTTACTTTTATAATTTATAATGTCAATATAATTAACAATGGCACATTAGCTTGACTCCAATGTTATAATATTATTTTCGTCATGTAATTTCTTTGATGATGATACATTTTTCCCAATAAAGAAAATTCCCACTATAAATGATGCTATAGTGTAAGGAGGCATGAATTTCATCTAATACGCAAGATCAAATTTGACAAACAATGACTAATGATATAACAACAATGAAATTCACAACCAATCTTAAATAGTAAAAACTCTCGAAAAAAAAAGTCATGAAATCCTTATAAATGTTTCAAATTTTTCCTAAATGAAAAAAAACTCTAAATAAAAAAATCAAGCAAATAATAAATTATAAAATTTTTCATTAAATAAATGAGATTGAGTAAAATTACTCACTTTATTAAGAAAAAAAAATAGTGAAAAGCGGCTTATTGTTAGTAAAAATATTGATGATAACCTAAAAGAAAATAAATGATGTATAAGAGGCATGTACGATTTTAAAAAATGAAGGCAGAGAGAGAGAGAGAGAGATGTACTCTTTATTTTTTATTTGATTCTTGAATGCTAACGAGCTCATTAGTTATAAATTCAGAGTCTTTTTTAAATTGAAATACAAAATGTGAAAATTAAAAAAAAATGTAAGATATAATTAAATTGGGTTGAGTTTAAGTAGTATATTCTATTAACTCAATTTAATAAAAACAAATTAGTCGTTAACATGTACACTGTGCAAGGTACAATCTTAATTTTCCAAAAGGTTTTTTTGCTTGAAATATACTCAAATTTTTTATTCTTATAATTTTGCTCTCCTTTGGAAATAGGCTATTATACACTAAATTTTACCTCAAAAAATCTCAAACTAAGGTTGATCATGAATATTAAAAGTTTTGAATTAAACTGAATAACTGAAATGAAAATATCTAGATCCAAACTAAACCGTTGACTTTTTAACTTTTTCCAAACCAAATTATACCGAATGAAATATTTTGATATGATTATGGATCTTAACGTATATCTGGACCAAGAACCATATTGAATTGAACTGAATTGAATTGGGCTGAAATAACTGAAGTTTTTTAGTTTTTTATTTATAATATAAAAGCAATGCTAATTGAATAATATATATATAAAACACAAAAATTATAAAGATTATATATGACATTATATCAACTATCAAATTATATCAAACGCAAATTTAGATGAATTATAAATCTATAAATATAAATTTATACTTCAATTAAATATAACTACTGATATTTATACAGCTTACTTAAATATTAGGTTCATTAAATTTGTATTGATGAAAATTAGTAATATAATATAGATTAAGTTTTAATAATAATATTAAGGTTTAACTATTATTGTTGTTGTTGCTCTAGTCCTAATCTACCACTTTTGAAATTTAGATGAATTATAAATCTATAAATATAAATGTATACTTCAATTAAATATAACTACTGATATTTATACAGCTTACTCAAATATTAGGTTCATTAAATTTGTATTGATGAAAATTAGTAATATAATATAGATTAAGTTTTAATAATAATATTAAGGTTTAACTATTATTGTTGCTGTTGCTCTAGTCCTAATCTACCACTTTTGTTGTTAATTTTTTTTTCATATTTTTAGATTAGATTTGTTTTGGTATATGATCGTATTATACTAAAATTACTTTTGAAGTTACTTAAACATAATTTTTGATTAATTAGTCACTTTTTATATTTAATTTTAGCATTAGATCAATGAATTGGAATATAATGGAAATGTCTAAATCTCTATATTGTATTCCATTGGGTTGTATCATATTAAAATATCTAATTCCCAAATTATATTATCCTGAAATTTTCTACACAATATAATACAGAGACTTTTTTAATTCAATTACAATTTTGGTTCTACTTAAATCCAAATCTCCAAAGTTTGATCTAATCCTAAAAATTTTCAAATCTCCATATTGAATTGACCTATTCTATGTCTTACCCCAAACTTTTAAAACTATTTGCACCTTGGTCAAAATTGCTCCTTAATACTTTTCTATCTCTTAGTGGTTGATGTGGATTAAAAATATAAAGAATATATTATTATTTAGTCACTCATATTTAGTTTAATTAATAAATTTATTTCTCCTTTTGGAGAAATAAATAAAATGGTCGATCACATGTATTTTTGTTAATAAAATAATTATTTTATTTAAAAATAATTAAAATCTTCCGTTAAGTGAATAAGAAAAGACCAAAATACCCTTCTATATATTATGTGGTTATAAAACTTAATATAATATTATATATTTTTTAATTTTTTAATAAAAACTCAAATTAAAGATTAATTTTAAAATTTTCACCTAATTTTTCTAAAAAAATAAAATAATTCTATATATTTTAAATAATAAAAGTATATTTTAATTATAAATGACAATAAAGATTATACGCTATAAAAAATATCTGAGCTTTCATTTTGATTATTTTAAAATGCTTATGCAATTTTTTAACTTAAATTATAATTTTTTTTTGTATTATTAGAATATATAAATAATTTTGAAAAGTATAAAAAAGTTTGATATGGTTTGGACATTTTATTATTAAAGGCCTATGACATTTTTTTAACAAAATACATTTTGTTGTATCCTCTGTTAGCTTAGAAAGAATAAAAATCTTAACACTATTAATAGATACTGATATGATATTGATGTGATGACTCATAATATATAATTTTAGTATTTATATTTTTATGAGGCTACTACCTTTGCCCTTTGTTTGGAAAAGTAGTAAAGAAGGGGGAGAAAGTGAGAGGGGGAAGGGGAGGGGGATGGGGAGGGGGAGGGGAGAGAGAAAATGAGGATGGTGAAAGTGAGGGGAGAAAATATATAATCTCTTGTTTTTTGAAGAAGAGAAAATTGAAATGGAAAGAAAATAAAAAGAAAATATTTTTTACTAAAAATAATAAAAAAAAATTTGAAATTATAATTTTATCCTTCAATCAAAAGAGTTTTTCATTTTATAATAATATTTTAAAGGACAAAAATAAAATTTATACATATTTTCTCTTCACTTTCTCCTCATTTTGAGGAGACAAATTTTTGTGGGCTTAAGAGATTTAAAATCACCTCATATTCTCCTCTCCTCTTTTTCTTATTCTTCCAAACAAGAGAACTTTAAAGTTTATCCTTCCTTTCTCTCCCACTCTTTCTCTCTCCTAACTTTCATTCCTTCTCAAACATAGGGTCAACATTAAAAGAAAAGAAAAAGTATAAAATATATTAATATTATTATTATTATTATTAATATAAATTAAAAAAAAAACTAAGAAAAATTCTTTTTTAAAAATATTTTATTTTAATTTTTAATATTATATTGTAAATATTAGTATACTTTTTATTTTTCTTAAATTTCCAATTAAAATTAAGTATAGTGGGCCCACAAAATATATAAATTTAAATATTATATTTTAATCATTAATATTTTCATGCTTTTTAATTTTAAGTATAGTGGTCCACAAAAATGTAAAATATCAATATTATAATGTCGTCAGCCAACCATATTGACACCTATTAATGGTGTTAAGGTTTTTGTTGAACCTTAGGATTCTAATCCAAATGATTTTAATGATAGTAAATAATTGGTGGTGTTACTAATTATATTTTAAGCATTTGTGTGATAATGTAGATGCCTAAATGATAAGTAAAAAAAAAAAAAACTTTAATTTAAGTGCTTCAAGATTTAATGAATCATATGCAAATTTGAAATTCACTAATAATGTTGAAGTGGAGAAAAATTAAATAGTGGATCTCCTTAGAAAATTTTATTTTCACTTGTAATTTTATTTTATTCTTAAGTTCTTGTAACTTTAATTACTTTAGATTTGCAAACATTGGCTTATGACCTTAGTTTAGACTTTATAGTTCCTAAGACACCTACTTAGCAAAAAAAAAAAAAAAAAAACCTTTGGATATTAACCTTTTTGTGTTTTCAGAAATCTACTTAGGAAGCATTTTTTGCCAAAAAACTAAAATTTGAGTTTCTATCATAAAATTTCTTTTTCTGAAATTTCAGTTTTTGACTAGTTGAAAATGGTTTTTGGCTAACTGTAAGTATCAGGTTTTACTATTATCTTAATTTTTGTCCATTTTCGGCTAACTGAATGTTAGTCTAGAAAATGAGTGTAATGACTATATTTGGTGGTTGAACAGCTATTAATGTTATATTTGGTCATTGAATGGCCATTAATGCATTAAATGCATCCAAATGATCCTTTAATCATTAGAAACTAGAGGAGTACTAAATACCTTCTTTTATTGTCTTTTCCATTCTCATTATGACACATCAGCTATATTAAATTTTATAGATAAACGTTATCCATAAATTTAGCTTATGTGTCATCATGGAAGGGAGAAGGAATAAGAGAAGGTAAAAAAGAGAAGGTATTTAGTACTCCTTTTAGAAACTATATATTTAAGCATTGGGCAATATTTATGATGTTGTAATTACCTTTATTGAGCTAATTTGTTGAGATTATTGATTGCGCACCTACTTTCTCTCTTTGAAATTAAATTGAACCATAGATTATGAATCTTTATGTAATTGAAGATTGCTTAGAGTTGTAATTCATTATTAGAGACTTGATTTGTAATAGGAGGTGGATAACGTTGTAAGAGTAAATGTGTGATTTGGGTTTGTAAGATTGCAAGAGTTTACAATTAAATTTGGGAATAGTTGTAAGAATTTAGTCTTTGCCCATTGATGAAGGCTAGATAGTATAGCAAACTCTTAAAAATGTCCTTAAGGAGAGGACATATGCTTGGGTTGAAAAGCCAAACCTCTATAAATCTTTGTGTTTAACTTTTTCTTTTCTCTTCTTTTTCATTCATTAGTTGGATATAAGATGATTTCTGAGAATTAATCTTTAAATTAAAGAATCCAATTCACTCCCTACCTTTTTCTTGGATTGCCATTAGGGTCAACAAATCATAAAAGAGGTAGTCTCCTTTATTTGAAAATTTAATTACCTTGAAGCAAAGATTCAATAGCAACCTCAAGCTTAGCTGGTCTGGAAGGTCAATCTATTGTTAGGCCCCTTCTCTTTGATGGCACTAATTGCCCATATTGGAAGACTTTGTAACATTCTATAAAACCACTATAGGCATTATGTTAGTGTAGGAACAAGTGGATAGGACGGTGTAAAGAGAGGAATAGGAAAATGGGAGTCAAAACTTTGAAAAGGGTGCAATTTCGGGAACTGGAACCCTAATTTTGGAATCAGTGAATTTTAACTTTAGGAACGATTCCTAGATTTTATTAGAAAAATTTAGGTAAGTATAAGAACATTAGAAGTGATTAAACTCAAAAGCCATACTAGAATTATGTATAGAAAATATCTAAGTGAAATAAAGAGAACAAGGAAAAAGCGATAAACGGTAATTTTGAAAATATGGTAATATAAGTATTCATTGCACAAAATTAAAAAAAAAAAAAAGAAATAAAGAAGACATTATCAAATGGATTCCTAGTCCCCTAAGTGAATCCTATTGTTCTATAGTTCATATGATTTTTCCTACTAGAATTGTCATGCTAAAAAGTTGAATTAAACCTTCTAGATTGTTAATTGATCATGATATATGGTACAAAAATAGTACATTAATGTGTTCCCAAGGTAGAAATCCCTTTTTTGGCATGAGTAATACCGAGCTTTATGCACACTATAGTGCCTTTAGCTAGAAAGAGTAATGGTTCGAGCCATGGAAACTGATGATTTTTGCATTGTGACAAGTTGGCATGCTCCGCAAGATGAGCCTCTGCTTCCCTAATTGCAAGGTGAACATGTATTTTTACCTTTGTTTTGCCAAGATTCATAGTAGTATGTATCAATACATTGAAACATTTGCCTTCCCTTTTCTTTATGGATTTTTGCAAATTTCTATTGTTATTCATCCTACTTGATTTGTTCATATTTATTGATTTTTGATATAGCTTATATGAAATTCATTATTATTTGTTATCATTATTTCATTTATTGAGCCTTCAACCATCATTGTTAAATCGATTTGTAACCAAACCCATATGTATATTAGTATAGCATTCACTCATCGAGTTTTACTCACTCCCCCTTGCTAATTTTTTTCTAGGGAATTAGAAGTACTCAAGGTAGGTTAAGTTTTGCCATTGCTTGAAGCTAGTGTCTACATGAGAAAGAAATAATATTTTGAATAGTGTATATAAGGATTCATAAGTCAGTAATACTTAAAAGTGTTTCTAAATGCTCCATAGGAAACTAAGGACTTCATAATGATAATAATATGTGAAGTGTGAAATATGAATGCTTTAAAGATTCCTTAGTTATGCAATATTGATAATGAATTTTAAAGACTATAATATAAGCTAACATGTATAGTTGTAAAGTTAATAATTAATATGTGAATTTAATGTGTAAGAATGACCTTGAATATAATTAATGTATATGAGAAAAATATTAGGAGGATTTATATTAATAATGGAGTTGAGAATATAAGGGTAAATTTTTGGAAGTGCAGATTTTTTAAGGTTTTGTATCCTAGGTAATGTTATGTGTGTAGTCAGTGCTTTGCTGGATTGCAGTTGAGTAGTCAAGTTGATTGGGTTCTATGGATTTTCAACAGCTTTAAGCTTACCCATACCTTAGGATCATCCATCCTAAAAGTTGGATGTGACAAAGATGGTATCAAAGCAAAAATATAAATATATATAAGTAAGTGTCATAAGATATAAATAGTTCCATGAAGCATTAGTGTCGTAAGATATAAATAGTTCCATGAAGCATAGGATTTCCTTATTGTCAGTTGAATTAAATTCGCATTGTTCATATATGCCTGACTCTCTTCTTTAGTTATTGTGGCAGTTCTGTATGATTTAGATTGAGATTGAAGGTAAAAATGTTCTTAAGCTTTATGCGTAATTATGGTATAGAATGCTGCCTACGAGGGACCACCTTATCTTAGATGACGAGAGATGTTGAATGTGGCTTTTGCTGCATTGCAACATAAGGAGCATATGGAAGGAATAATGGAATTGCCTTAAGTTTAGTGGAGAGTACCAGAAGATGATGAACAAGTTCCTCAAGTAGGTGATGATGCTATGATAGAGGAACTTTAGAATTAATGAGAGAGGTTCATGAACTAAAACAAGTTAGATAATAATAGCCTAAGATAGTTCCACCACCTGTACTAGTGAATACCCTAATACTATGACAGATGGCTAAAAGAGTGTTAGATGATGGGGGGCATTTCAAAGTTTAGCTTTATGAAGATGGGTTTACCAAAGTTTCAAAGTGAAGATGGTGAAGAGCCATATGGATTCTTCATGATCATAGAGAAAGTGGTAAGGAGACTATCTTGCTTCAATGCTCAAGCAATTGAGCTAGTAGGGTTGCTTTTAGAAGATAATGCTTGGGAGTGGTTTCAAAGCCATATGGAAAACTAACTATATAGTGATGCTCCACTGACCTAGGAGAAATTTAAATAGAAAATGATGGATGAATTCCTAGTCGAAGGGAAAGAAAGAGAGTAGAGTTGCCAAGTTTGAGCAACTGAAGTAAGGAAGTATGTTAGTTCTGAAATATGCAAAAGAATTCAATAAACTAAGTAAGTATGTTAGTTATGAAATATGCAAAAGAATTTAATAGGCTAAGTAAGTATACACTAGAGATAGTTTCAACAGAGGTTGTTAAGATCAAACGTTTAGAAGAGGATTAATTGCACCGTTGCACAATGTCTGCTGTGTAATTGAGTTCACCTCATTATCAAAACTGACCGATGGAGCAAAAGAAATAAAGATGAAAAGTAAAAAAATATAGTGCTAAAAAGGGTCATAGGATAGATAGTTGGAGCAAGGGACAAAGTGGAAATGGTAGATAAGGAGGAAAAAGTTTAGGTAGAGATCAAGCTAGGAGTACTTTAAGGTTTACTACTCCAAAGAGTGAGAGTGCCCCAAGATTTGCACTAATGGAGCACACAAATCTTGTTTGTTCTACTTCTAAGAAAATACATATGGGAAGATATAGATTTATCACTAGTGTGTGTATAAAGTGTGGTAAGCAATGTCACTTTATCAAGGACTGTCTGCAATGGGAAACACGATAGAGTGTACTAGTGGTCTCTTAGTCTCTTGTTCAGATGGCTAGACCTGACGCTAGGAGTACTAAAAATTGAGGTAGTTGCAAGGTCATACTTCAAGAATGAATCAAGCAGCTGAAAGAAGAAGATGGGTTTGAATGCTTGCCTTGAACCAATGAGAAGTTAAAAACCAGTAATACAACAATAAATAATATTATTTATGTTTGGCTTTAAAAATAATAAATTAATATTCGATTAGTGTATTCATATGTTTTATTTAAAAGAATAATTAGAATTATGAGAGTTAAAAGTCAGATAGTCCTAAAATAGTTAAGATAATATATAATAATGACATTGTGAACGCTAAATTATAAGTTTTTAGTATAAGCTACTTTCTTAAGAAAAATCAAGGATGAATTTTTATAAAAGGGGGAGAGTGTAACATCCTAGAAAATCACCAGAGACATTATATAAAATAATCAATTTATATTTAATTAAACAAATAAAGAAAAAAAAGAAATTAGGAAAGAGATAGGAAATTTCTTACTAGCATAAGAAAGAGAATTTTTTTTCTTATCTTCATTTTTGCCTTAGTTTTGTCTAACTAAAAGAAAATAAAAGTGAAAGGAAAGAGCACTACACAAAGGGAAGGAGAAAGAAGAAGAGAAGCCAACTTGAGATAAGACTTTTACTTAAATTCATTTATTTTCCTAGATAAGTTAAGTTTTATAGTTATTTTTTTTAGTCTCCTCTTCCTCTCTTTCTCCATTGAATTTTGGCAAGGATGATGATGAATGAGGAAGATTTTTTTTTAATTTTAAGATAAAAATAATCTTGAATTAAATGTGTAGAAAGTGGAACTTAGCTTAAAAAGAAAAACCAATATGAAGGAAAAGAGAGTTAGAGCTTGGTAATTTTTAATCTTAACTAGTTTGAATAAGTATATGATTACATTCTTTACCTTAAAAGGAAAATGAGGGGAGCTAAATGGACATTTGGATGGGAGGTGAGAATCATAGAAATGAAACCTCGATTAGAAACCAAGTTCAAAACCCTAATTAGCTAGATAAGAGAAAACATGGCTTGACATTGATTTCCAAATTTCCTATAAGTTATGCCTTTAAATTAAAGATCTTAAAGTCTAAATTTGAATTTATTTTAAACTAGAAAGTTGTAGAAAAGGATGTGAATAAGATTCATATAAAAAGGTTTAATAAAATTCATAGCACACCTAGAGATATTATGTTTGTATTAAGTCTGTCACTATACGTAGGCTCAATGACATACCTAAAATTGACCTCCCAATTTTATGAACTTGGAGACAAAATCAAGCTAAGATCAAAACTGATAAATTGCTCATTTATATTTGAAATTTTATCCTATAAAAAAATTATGCTTTGAGCTTATGCATTGTGAATTTCAATGGAAATAATGGGCAAAGGACAATTTTTCCTAGTGCAAAAATAGATCTGAATTTAAAAATTCACCCTGATTTGTGTAGAGCTCTAAATAAGCTAAATTTTGGATATATTAGATTTTTGTATGTTAAGTTTCCATTCCATAAGAATTATGGAAATTAGAGTAGTGTAGTTCGAGTTATGGCAAAAATAGCTCTATTGGGTCAGTGGACTTATATAGGCAAAAAGTGTGAGTTAAGTGTTTTGATCTTTATTGCTTAGTACCCAAGTGTTTATATATGTGTTATTACTTAAATGTAGAGTATGAAGATAGCCTATAAGGGAATCAAAAGGAGAAAGAGGAGGACCATCTCTATTGATTGTGCTAGGAAAGCTAAGTGTAAAAGAGAAAGTGCAAGTTAAGGTGAGTATCTTCTATACTATTATACATAAAGACCTAGTTTCATTGTTGATTGCTAAGGCCAATTTTAATAAAAAATCTTATTACTTTATGACTCTTGATTCTTGAATATATGATTCCAATGCTTATTTGTAATTGAATTTGTTACTGAACCCAAATCCTACTTGAATCCAGTGTAAAATTTATTCATTGATACTTGTATATTACCCTAAATTCCTAGTGAATTCCAATGTTCTATTGTTTATGTGATTTTTCTTACTTGATTTGTATGCTAAAAGTTGAATTGAACCTTTCATATTTTTAATTGATCATGACATATGGTGCCAAAAATGGTATTGTTATCGTTCCCAAGGCAGAAAGCCCCTTTTCTAATATGGATAACATCGGGCTTATGCACACTATAGTGATTTTAGCTAGGAAGAATAATTGTCCTAGCCATGGGAACTAATTGTTCCTGTATAGTGACAATGTAGCATACTCCCCAAGATGAGCCTTTGCTTCCCTAATTGCAAGGTGAACATGTATTTTTACCTCTATTCTCCTAAGATTCATGGTAAGTATGTATCAACACATTAATACCTTTGCTTTCCCCTTTCTTTATAGATTTTTGCAAGTTCTTATTATTATTGAATCTACTTGATTTTTTCATATTTATTAATTTTTCCTATTGCTTATATGAAATTCATTATCATTATTCATGTGTTTGACCTTCAACCACATTTTGGAACTGATTTGTAACCAAATCCATATGTATAGTAGTATAGCATTTAATCATTGAGTTTTACTCATTCTCCTTTCCAATTTTTTTATAGGGAATTAGAAGTACTCAAGGAAGCTCGAGTTTCACTATTTTTTGAAACTAGTGTCTACATGAGAAAGAAATAATAGTTTGAATATTATATATAATGATTCATATGTAAGTAATACTTGAAAGTGTTTCTAGATGCTCCATGGGAAACTAAAGACCTTAGAATGATAATAATATATAATATACGAAATATGGATGCCTTAAAGATTCCTTAGTTATGTAATATTGATATGAAGTTTAAAGACTATAGTATAAGCTAATATATATGGTTGTATGGTTAATTATTAATATATGAATTTAATGTGTAAGAATGACCTTGAATATAAATTAATATTTATGAGAAAAATATTGGGAGGATTTGTATTAGTAATGGAGTTGAGGATATAAGGGAAAATTATTGATAATGCAGTTTCTTGCAGGTTTTGAATCCTGGGTAATGTTATGTATGCAGTTGACACTCTGATGGATTACATTTAAGTACTCAAGTTGATCAAATTCTACGAGTTTTTGGTAACTTTAGGCCTACCTATGACCCGGGATCATCTGTCCCAAAAGTGGGATGTGACATGCATCCTAAGAGGGAAAGGTATAAAGTTATGGATGATCATTAAAAAAGGCCATTTCCATTCTTAAAAAGACTATAGATGGTGCTTAACAAGATTAGTTGGAAGATGAATGGAGTGAACAAAAAAAAAAAAAAAAAAAGCTTTTTGCCTTAAATGACAAATCAATTCATGTTCTCTTTTGTGCTCTATTAAATAGAAGTGAGTGCAACAAGGTGTGCATGTGCTCTACTACTCATGAAATTTGGAATTCCTTTAAGTCAATCATGAAGGAACAAACAAAGTAAAGTAGAATAAGATGGATATGCTTATGCATTAATATAAGCTCTTCAAGATGAAATTGGATGAGACTATCACCTAAATGTATAATAGATCTATTAAGAGTTGGTCATCTCACTCCTTTTAGGAAGATATTTACAAATGTTAAACTAGAGAAGAAAATCCTTAGAAGTCTCCTTAAAGAATGGTTTCCCAAGGTCACTTCAATCAAAGATTCAAAGAACTTGATCAAAGTCCCTCTTGATGAGTTATTGCGTAATCTCATTAATTATGAGATGACACTTAGAAGAGAGTTCAAGGAATCAAGAAAGGCCAATTCTAAATCCATTGTTTTGAAGGCTTTTTCTTCAAGTGCTAATGAAGGTAACTTTCTAAAAGAAAAATAAAATTTTTTAGAAGCAAATTGAAACTTTGAAAAACGAAAGTGAAGCTTTGAAAAAGCAAATTGATATTTGCAAAAAGAAAAACAAATAGATTTAATCAAATTTCAAGGGTAATGGACTCTTATTAAAGAAAATGAAATTTTAAAAATTAAGGTTCTTAACCTTAAAACTTCATTTTCAAAATTTTCAAAAAGAAAAGAAAAACTTGATGAAATTCTTGATTGTCAAAGGTCTCCAAGTATCAAATATGGTCTTGGTTTTACTCACGCATCTCAATCCACACAGCCAAAGACCATATTTGTTAAGGCCTCTATGCCTAAGCCATCTAGCCTTAAAGCTTCTAGTGCAAAAATATCTCATGTTAAAGAATCAAGTTCTAAAAATCACACATTTATGCATCATAAAGCTAGAACAAAAAGGACTTTTGATGGGCATTGTTATTATTGTGGAAAATTTGGACATGCTAATTATGTTTGTATTATTAGGAAAAACCATCTAAGTTATACCATGGAGGCTTTGACTAAGAACACAAAGACTAACCCCCAAGGATCAAGTATATTTAGGTACCTAAAGTAAAGTGAGTTGGTTCTTGTTAGTGTGCTTAAAGTCCAAAAAGTGTAAAAACAAATGGTACTTAACTAGTGGATGCTTAAAGTACATGACAGGTGAATCTAGTCCCATCATTTATCTTGAAAAGAAGGATGGTAGGCATGTGACATTTATAAATAATGCCAAACAGTAAGATTGTTGGCATTGGCAAGATTGGTAATGATGATTCTCTCATTCTACACAAAATTATTTGGTTGATAGTTTGAAACATAACTTGTTGAGTGTGAATCGATTATGTGATAAAGATTTAAGAGTTATTTTTAAATATAAAACATGCCATGTTAGAAGAATAAGTGATGGAAAATTGCTTTTTTTTTATGAAAAAGTTGAAAATATTTGTTTGATTGATTTAAATTATTTGTCTAACAAAGAAATCAAATGAACTATTTCTCTTAGTGGTGATTTTTGGGCATGTCATATAAGGTTTGGACATGCAAGCATGGAAGTTTTGTCAAACTTGAACAAAGATGAATTTGTGGATGGGCTTCGATCAATCAAGTTTCAAAAAGATGAAGTTTGTAGAGCTTGTCAAATGGGTAAGAAAGTCAAAAGTTCATCTAAATTAAAGAAAAAGTATCCATTTCTAGACCCTTTCAATTATTACACATGGATTCGTTTGGTCCATCCAGAGTAAATAGCTTAGGAGGAATGTATTATGCATTTCTAATTATTGATGACTACTCTATTTACACTTGGGTTCTATTCCTTGCTTATAAGGGTGAATGCTTTGATGTATTTATTAAATTTTCAAAAAGTGTTCAAATGAAAAAGGTTTTCTCACTTCTTTTATTAGAAGTGATCATGGGAGATAATTTGAAAATTATTGCAATGATTTGGAAAATTTTCATAATTTTTCTGCTCCTGGAACTCCTTAGTAAAATAGGTTGCTGAAAGAATAAAAAAATAGGACTTTACAAGACATGGCTAGAACTTAAACCTACGCTAAATGAGTATAGCCTACCAACTTATTTTTAGGTGAAAGCCATTTTTACTATATTGAAATTGTTTTTACATAAGGTCCATCTTGAATAAAGCTCCTTTTGAGCTATAGAATGGAAAAAAAAAAAAAAAAAACCTAAGATTAGTTATTATAGAGTATCTGGATGCAAATGCTATATTTTAAATACCAAAGATAATTTGAGTAAATTTGACTCCAAATCAAATGTAGGAATTTTCATTGGATACTCTTTAACTAGTAAAGTTTATAAAGTATTCAATAAAAGAACCTTATGTATGGAGGAGTCCATGCATGTTGTACTTGATCAAACTAACCCTCTTGCTCCTAAAAAGGATGATTCTTGTAATGATGTTAAAGGTAGGCTAAATGACTTAGGTTTGAAGGAACATCCAATAAAAAAGGTTGAGCTAAACCTCTAATTCAAACAAAAACTCATGACAAGCAAGAAGTATCTTAAGAGAGACAAGGTGGCCAAGTGAACCAAGACTTGCCAATTGAGCAAAAATTCAAAAAAAGCCATCTAAAGGAGCAAATCATAGGTGATACATAATAAGGCATAACTATTATATCATCTCTTAGAAACCTTTATGGTAATCTTTCCTTCATATCTCAAATTGAGCTTAAGAAAATGGATGAGGCCATAGGTGATAAGAGTTAGATACTCGTTATATAAGAGGAACTCAACCAATTTGAAAAAATAAAATTTGGACTTGGGTTCCTAGACCTAAGGCTCATCGCATTATATACGCCAAATGGGTTTATAGAAATAAGCTTGATGAGTCCAATGCTATAACTAAAAATAAGGATAGGCTAGTGGCTAAAGGCTACAATTAAGAGGAAGGCGTAGATTATGATAAGACTTTTGCTCCTGTTGCTAGACTTAAGGCCATTAGGTTGTTACTTACATTTATATCATATAAAAATTTCAAGTTTTTTAAAATGAATATAAAAAATTCATTTTTGGATGGTTTCATTGAGGAGGAAGTGTATGTTAAGCAAACCTTTGGGTTTTGAAGGTTATGATTTTCCAAACCATGTTTTTAAATTATCAAAAGTATTACACAATTTAAAACAAGAGCCTAGGGCATGGTATGATAAACTTAGTAGGTTTCTCATTAAAAATGATTTTTCAAAGGATAAAGTTGATACTACACTTTTCACTAAAACCTATGAGCATGACATTCTTATTGTCCAAATTTATGTTGATGATATTATATTTAGTGTTACTAATGAGCATTTATATGAGGAATTCTCAAAATGCATGTAAAGTGAGTTTGACATGAGCATGATGAGAGAATTGAAGTTCTTCCTTGGGTTTTAAATCAAACAATACAAGGGTGGGATCTTCATCAACCAAGCTAAGTGCATCAAGGACTTACTTAAGAGGTTTAGGATGAAGATAAGTAGAATTCCAATAAGCATAAACTTAAGCTTGATAATGATGACAACAACAAGTCGGTTGATGAGGAAATGTACAGAAGTATAATTGGTAGTGTACACTATCTTACTGCTAGTAGACCAAATATTATGTTTGACTTAGGCTTATGTGCTAGATTTCAATCTTATCCTAAGGAGTCACATTTGTACGTCTTTAAGTAGATCTTTAAATATTTGTATGGCACTCATCATTTAGGCTTATGGTATCCTAAAGGCACTTCATTTGACCTTGTTGCATATTTGGACACAAATTATGTGATAGCATTTTAGACCACAAGAGTACTTATGGTACTTGCCAATTCCTAAGACACTCATTGGTCTCTTGGTTTAGTAAAAAGAAAGTTTGGGTTGCTTTATCTATAGCTAAAGTCGAGTATATGGCTGTAAGTTATTATTGTGCACAAGTCTTATAGATTAAATAATAACTTGAGGACTATAGAATCAATATTCATCACATTTGTATTGAATGTGACAATACTAGTGCCATTAACTTGACCAAAAACCCCATTCAAAATTCTAGGAATAAACATAAAGACATAAGGCATCATTTTATCCATGATCATGTGTAAAATGATGATGTGGATATCAATAAATAACTTACGAATATTTTCACCAAACCTTTGAATGAAGAAAGACTAAGCTTCATTAAAAGAGAAATTGGAGTGTTTGATCATGTTAACATGTAAATTTTTATTTGTTTATGGTTTGAGCATGTTTAAAATGATAAATATGTTTGATTTAGTGTGTTAAATTTGTTAGAAGTTTCATTTTCATCGAAATAACCTTTTATAGGGACTTAATTGTACAAATAGTAAATTTTCATACTTGGTGTTTAAAGTTAAGTATTGTTGAGTTATCATTGCCCTACCGTGTTTGATATGACAAATACAATCTTCTTGATATGTTTTTATTATTGCTCAAAATGCTCCTTTGGTTGGATTAAAATGCATAAATTTGTGCTTTAAAGCTCATTGATTGAATTTATGCTTCAATATGACGTTTATGAGTAAAATTCATTTTGAGCAAGTGTGTTTTGGTAAGTAGGCTATATTGGTACTGCTTTTAGTGTTAAACGTCTTATATTTTCCAAAATGGCTTATTGATTGGGTTAAAATGCAAAAATTTTATCTAGTACGCTAATTCTTTGATTTTATACCTCTTCATATCCTTATTTTAAACATTTCACTTTAAGCATGTTTATTATATCCATTATGTCAACTTACATATATTTGAATTTGTATAAACTCATGTCTTGCAAAAATTCATTGTTTAAAGGTCAAAAATGCATGTTCTTGCCTTTTAGGGCTTATTAATCAAATTTTCTCTTTTGATAAAATTTTAGCATAAATTTTGCAAAAATTATGCTTGAACATGTTTAAAAATGATTTAAAATCATGAAAATGGACTTTACTTCTTTAAAATTTTCTTTTTACTTTTTTTTTTTTTTTGAGAATTTGTTAGCATATTTTTGTTGAATTTTTGCGCATTTTGTAGAAAGATCACTTTCAACAAGCTGAAATCCAGAAGTGTCATATCTGCACTTTTAAACTTAAGTTTTTTCCCTTTTTTTTTTAATTTTTTTGAACTTTTCTCTTTCAAAATTCTCCAAGCCAAAATTTTACAAAATCCACTCAAATCTGTTCCAATTTATTGCATTTTATCATGATTTTCAGCTTCTTAATGATCTTTTAATAAGATTTCTTGTACTTTTCAAGATTCTAGGTATTTTTTGGTAAGGTTTTCAATTTCTCAAAGTTCTTTCAATTTTCTTGATTTCTTTCTTTGACTTTTGAAATTCTTTGAGAATTTCTTTTTAATTTTTGTTTATTCTTAATTATCTTTGTTGATTTGTGAAGGAATTTACTACTTTTCACTCTCATCTTCAAGGTTGAGGTAAGAATCTTCACTTTATTCTTCAAATTCTTATGTATTTTTGTTAGGATGAATTTATATTTGATTCGTGTGGGATAAATTCTTCATTGTTCATGGATTTTGGTTATTTGTTTTGCATTTGAACAATGCTGTCACATCCCAACCTTATGAGATACGACGGTCCTAGAACATGGAGAGACATAAGGTCACCCATACCCGTAGAACCCACTTACATATAAACAAATCATTGTGAGGCCTCGCCCGAGCACCGATCTGATCTGCCGAGGGATTGAAATGCTCTTCGGGAGAAACTCCACGATTGGAACTCGCTGTGAGTTCAGAAAATTGATTTTTGCAATTTGACAGTTGAAAAGTGAGTCGCCACTTTAATTTATTTATTTTCATTGGGAAAATTAAAGAAAATTCAACATGATTGACTCCAAAATTTGACTTATCCAATGGAAAATGCATCAATCCACGAGTGACCAATGAGGGCTCAGGGATCAAGTTTTGGTAATTACACAATTAAGAAAAATATGATTTTCTTTAGTTTGGCTAAAAATGCACAATAACTCTTAAAAATGAATTTTTGTGTATGCATGAACAGGAATATAATGATTAATGAACAGATATATGATGTGATGGAATGATAATAATAAATAAATAGACAAGATAAATCCTACTTAATTATTACAATATCAAAACAAATGAAATAAAGGGGATATTTCCTCTAGCCCTTATGGGTACTAGGAAAAGTACACATTCCCAAAAAAAAAAAAAAAAATCACAAACAAAAGATTAATATGAATAAATCAAAAAAAAATGAAAACAATATTGATAAAAAGATTTTTAGAGTTGATGCCCTTCAGAATGGCAGCCTGCGTATCCTATCGAATAGGAATCAAACCCCACGTAGTTCTCCCTTCTTGCGAAGGAGGGATTTTAAAAAATATGTTGGTTTCCTTATTAACTTAATTTTGATTCTTAAATTAATAAGTTATAGATCTTTTCAGTTTTAGACCTAAAGAGAATTCTAGATCTGAATTTAGAATTTTAAAATAGAAAAGGGATTATACCTTTGTTTTTCTTGGCTTTCGTACGAATGGAACTAGTTTTGCGGCTTTCGTATGAATGGAACTAATTTTGCTCCGGATCTCAACTCCACCTTCAATTCAAAAGAAATTTGGAATCTGGACCTAGAAACAACAAGATTGTTAGTATAAGAACGAATTTTGCTTTGAAATATGCCTTAACTGCTTTGAAAACTTCTTGAATTGCTTTAGAATGCTTTGGAATTCATTGGAAATCATGTCAAATGAGGCTGGAGGAAGCTCCTATTTATAGAGCTGCCAGAGGAGGAGCTGACGGTATGTACAGCGGCATCGGCGGTAGAGGCGGCACGGCAGATGCACCGGCCATCTGGGCGGCACGCCTGGAGTGCCGCTAGACTGCCGACATCCCTTTGATGCCCCGCAAGGTGGCACGGCCAAGTTCCAGAGGCATGAGATGCGTGCTGCCTCTTAGGCAGCACAGAAAATGTGCCTCCCAACGCCACTCGCGCGGCTCAATCTGTTCCTGTCCGTTTTGGGCCCGTTTCAGCTCCGATTCAAGCTCTGTTTGATTTTGTGGATTCGTAACTGAAAGACGGTCCATTGGACGTGCATTTTTTAGGGTTCACAATCATGCCTAGGATCTTACCAAACCTCTTACGATAACTCATTGAAAACATTTAGATGAATACCTTAAATTGCGGAAGTCTAAGATAAATCATTACATATAAAATCCATAAGAAAAATAATATATATCAATAAGTATCGATCAACATTCCCGGAGCATCTAATGACAAGACTTCATGAACATAGTATTATCGATAACTTGGACAACGAATTCCCCAAATGAAGTAGAATGCTTGAGCCATTACCTTGCCTCCTTACATTTGCTCACCAGGAACCACACAAGGAAAAGGGGTGAGATAGATGATCTCAATGAGTAAACAAAAAGGCACATACATTATCACATATTCCTTTGAAAGGAAACACATAGCTTATACACATAGTTCATGGTTTATAACTTATGAATCAGGTTGCAATTTAGCAAGGGTTCAATTAGGCAAGTTTGCAGAAATCACACTTATAACACGTAGAGTGAAGGCTATTGCCATAATCACTCGAACACATAGCCAATGATTACTCGCATTGGTATGAGTAGCACATAGCCGATGATTACTCGTATCGGTACGAGATTACCCGCATCGGTATGAGAAGCACACAGCCAATGATTACTCACATTGGTACGAGAAGCACATAGCCAATGATTACTCGCATCGGTACGAGGATTTTTGCATAAAGGGTAAAGGTACCATAGCTAGAGCTAATGGTAAACACAATTAACAATATCATATAAGGCAACAATAACATGTAATTCAATATCAATAGTGGTTTAGCTTTCAAACAATGATACAATGATAGTGTAGTTCCAGAAAGAATACAACTTAGGGTGTTAATCACAAGAAGTTCTCAATTGGACAAAACAAAATAATTTTGGGCCAAATGTCCTTTGGCAACCCAAGCTTGACAAAGAAATCATATAATAAAATTAAAAATGGAAAGAACTTGGGTTTCAAAGATTATAAAGGCTCACATAGCATGTCATCACATATTTGTAACATAGCAAAATGTTACTTGCACTTGTAGCATGAACATAGTGTTTACTCACACTGGAAGCAGGAATATAGAGTTTACTCACCTTGGGGTTCCTTTGCTCCTAGTACACGTAGTCCCTTTTGCACTTTTAAAGCTCCTCAAACTCTAACATAATATTTGATTTAATACTTAGTATTTATTTACTCATGATGCTCCTATCCCATAACTACCCATGTACATATAGCATACATATACACTTAGAGTCCACACATAGGTGTACTCATCACTTGCACATAGCTCATTGACTTAAAAGTTTTGCATACTTAGGCCTTATAGGCTCACATGAAAACACATTGCAATCATATCAATACCTTTTTAAGGTCATCACAATATCATTACCTCAATATCAATTCACTTATCAATTATCTTAGTTCACTTTACACTTCCATACATGTCATCTTAACAATTAATCCTTCAAACATCATGCTTAACTCTTATTATCCCTTTCACTTCATTAACTCATAACCATATATTCATCATCAAGTCATCATGACATCTAGTTCCAAATTCCTCAATCACATTTGCATTCTAATCACAATACAAGGTTAAGGTACCTTAAGTATACCTTAAGTATACCATAATGCATTTAAGCTCATCTAGGACCATACCTTCAATTAACATGCAATTTTATCATTTATTATACATACATACATGTCAACAATCATCAAAACACATCACATAAAATTTATAAACATTTGGACAAAATTGTTCATGTAGGCCGAATGCATCATTAAGGTAAAAGCCAAATTCTTCTCCTTTTCGTGCTTTCCGTCTATTTCAGAAATATGTAAAAACATTGTTTGAACCAAGATCTTTCATTTATTCATAACAATAATCATTCTAGAATATAAATTCATAGGAATCAGCCACTAATGGTGTTATTTATACATGAAAATTCAACCTTTTGCATTGTAGAATGTAAAACCATAAGTTTGCTTGTTTTCGGTATTTTCTGGTCATTTCAGAAATATGTAAACAGGTTGTTTAAACTATTATTTTTCTTTCAATCATAGAAAATATCAGTTTAGAACACATCCCTTCATGAATCGGTAGCCATAGATAGGGTTTATACAAAAAAATTCCAAGTTCAAAAGCTTAGGTGAAAAATCATCAGTTTCCGCGCTTTCCGTGCATTTCGTTTATTTCAGCGATAAACAGAGACATGATTCAAATTATTATTTTTCATCTAAACAAAACAAATATTATATTAGAACCCCCATACATACAAATTAGCAGCCATATATTCATGAAAGAATAAAATTTTCTAATTTCCAAGTCCTAACACGAAAACCTTGAATTCCTCTGTTTTTCGAAACTTTTCGGTCATCACAAAAATATGCAGAAATATTATTTCATGCAATATTTTTCATCAAAACAAATCAAAAATCAGTTTAGAATATATCCACACCCCCCCCCCCCCCCCCCCTATGATGCTTATGCAATAAAATTGTGATTTAAGTTATAGAATTCACCTTTGGAGAAATCTTGCGGAAAGAATCGTGTTTTTGGTAGAAAATAAATTTTCTCTCCCAAAAATTTACTCAAACAGAATCGAATCTATAGAAATTAGTAATCAAATAGTTTAAAATAACTTTTTCATAATTTATTTCATAGAAATCAGTTTAGAAATCGAAAGAGAATAAAAACTTACGATTACGGTCACGAAATCGCAAAACGGAAAGGTGTTTTCGATATTTCAGTAGAGAGAAATATTTTGAGAGAATTTTCTGCCAAGATATAGAAAGAATGAGGGAATGGCTGCTGGAAACCCTTGTTTGGCTGAAATTTAGAATAAATATTAGGGTTGGAGTGGAATTTCCACTAATACCCTTAATGAATTAGGTTATGAGGATTTTTGTGTAGTGGGCTTTTGGGTATTTGGGCTTGGGCTGATTATAATTAAAATAAAAAGTATATTTTTCTTATTATTTTTGTAATATTTCCCCCAAAATATTTATTTTAAAAATTATTTTAAAATACTCATAAAATTATTTTATGCTTAAAAATCGCCTTTTTACATGAAAATTCATTTTATGAAAAATAAATTATTTCATGCTAATGCATTTTATTCAAATCATTTATTTCACAATAATAATTCATATTAGGCATATTAAAATTAATTTAACATGCCCTAAACTCATAAATCACGTCACACATGAATTTTCATAAAATCAAATATTTTGTCACAATAACTCTAAATTCAAGCAATTTGTCATGAAAACTCCTATGGTAGATGTGGGTTGTTACATTCTCTCCCCCTTAAACGAAATTCATCCTCGAATTTCCAAATCTAGCAGCGCAACACACTTTGCTTAACTTCTCTGCCACGCTTTTGCTGTGCCACTCAAGCTCAATATCTATCTACTATTAACTTATCAAATACAGTAAGGCACATACTCACGATCTATCAAAAAGAATCGCCCAGATAAACTTTTAGCTTAAGCTACACGTATGTTAATCTCTTGTTCAAACAATTCTTAAAACTAATCCTTAATAATTTGTATCCCCTTAACCTCAAACAAAAGTAATAGAACCTTTAATTTCACCTTTAATCAAATATAATCCCAAGCATTGTTTTTTCGTTATATCTCTATTATTATTAACATCTATACTAATGCCTTGATCACCACTTCCATTGATTATTTATCACATTAGTCATATAAGAATCCAACAGAAAATTTCAAATTAATAACTCCAATTGATATTTGATAATTCACTTTTCATATTAATAATTATCTATTATAACCTCAATAAATATTTTCGTGTTTAATACCTTACTAATATTATGATTTCTACACTCCCATCATTCATCAATTAAAACATATTTAAACTTAACAAACATTCCTATATATATCATATCCCAAACGAACTTGCATTCTATTAACTTATGATCCCAAATAAACTTCTTATAACTATTTCAGACTTACTCTCTTTCTGTATAATATATACATCATTATCATGATTTAATTACCTAATGCCTCAAACTTTTATACATTTAGCTCGTAATATTATCTAACTTTAGATTTTCCACTTACATCTTGCTATATTTCACATTCCTAATCATTTAACTTATCCATATTAAAATAATAAACCTTCTAATACCATTGCTATTCAATAAAATCTTTATGCAACTCTTATATCTTTCCAAATCTATGCCATTCAAGGTTATCTCAATAAAAATTCTTTCCGTACTAAGGATCACTTCCAAAATTTTTCTAGTAACCTCAATTGAACATTATTGTATCAACACCTTTAAACATTTCTCATCCAGAGGACACAAATCCCTTTCAGGTATATTCAAACCATTTTAAATTTTTCAAAATTGCGTAGCATCATACTTATCCTTTTATCATCATTACAAGTCTGAGAATACATATCCTTTTATGTCTCCCCCTCCTGAAAGAAATTCATCCTTCAATTTCAATACTTACTCCTATGTTCTCAAAAAAATTGGGAATACTTCTACTGCATCCCTTCTTTAGCTTCCTAAGTATATTCATTCATTCCATGATTACGCTAGTGGACCTTAGTCACAAGTATCTCCTTGATATACAAATCTCTCCCCATCCTTTGTTCGAAATTCTACTTGCTTTTTTTTTCTACAGCCAGAATAAGTTCCATACTCATATAGCCAATCCATTACTATGATCATATCGAATTCTAGGACACCAACTTCTAACAACTCCATAGAAAGTTTCCATCCATCAATGTCTACCTCATAATCCTCAAACATATACTTCACCTACCTTATATTGTAAACTTATGTATATGTAATGTAACTGATTTATTTCATTCTCCTATTGATCATTACTAAATATCAATTCTCCTCTTTTGGCCTCAATCACAATTATCATTTAATAACTCCATATATTTCTTATATTAAACCATTGTTACATGTAAGCATTTCATATTTCATAACATTATACCTATTAGTCATTAATCTAAATTGGATCAATACTTAGTCCACTTCTCCTTCTAATCCACTTAACCCCACTATCAAATTATCATACTTAGCATGCCTTTAATATGAGCACCCATCATATAATTATCACATCACAGGACGCATATCACCTAGCGTGTATCATATATCATAGCACGTATAATGCATCCTAGTTATGTAACACATAACCTATAGCATAATGAGCTCTCCTATCATATTTAAAGTCAATCATCTCTTAAGCAATAGAAGATCAACCTAAGTCAATTAGCTAATTAGTCATATAATATCATTCATGTCATATAAGTCCTATGTCACTAGTCTAACAGTTACCTACTATTAAAGGAAATCTCAGTTGTGTCTCTTATCCTTGGCTCCTTGCTCTTGAGGTTGAGATGGTCCAAGTGGTGGAGGTGTCGAGGTCACATTTCCCGAATGTATCATTCGTGGGCAGCCCTTGATGAAGTGACCCTTCTGTCCATATTTTAGACATGTGCCAAAGACTTTTTGACAAATTCCAAAATGCTCCTTGCCACAATAGCCACAAGTCCTGGGCAAAGATTCCTTTCCTCGACCTCCTCCTCCTCCTCTATGTTGGCCTCTTGATCTTTACCCTTATGCTTGCCCTTTTGTTCACGTTCAGCATGCTCACGTCCCTCGGCTTTATATCTCTTTTCCATTATCTTGGCCTTATCTATTAGCTTAGCTAAGGTTGAGAATTCAATTGCTGCCAATGAGTTGAATAGTGGTGTGATCAACCCTCTTAGAAAGCGATTGATGCAACTAGCTTCAGTAGGAACGATGTTGATAGCAAACCTACTAAGTTGATTGAACTCCTTAGCATATTTCAATACCGACATTCCAAGCCTTTGCTTTAGTTGCTCGAACTGCAGTGCTCTATCTTGCCTTTCACCTTCAGGCAAGAATTGATCCATCATTTCTTGCTTAAATTCTGCCCATGTGGGTGGGTCAGGTCCATATAATCGTTCCTTAATATTTCTCTCATACCAGTACCAAGCCTCCTTCTTGAGTTGGAGTCCTACCAACTCAATCACTTAGGCATCCGAGCAAGATAATCGACGGACTAGCTTGTCTACCTCATCTAAGAACTCATATAGGTCATCACCCTCCTCACCAAAGAAGGTAGGTGGCTGTAGCATCTTAAATTATAAGACGGTCATTCCTTCATCAGGTAGCAGCTTCCTTTCCCTCCGTGCAGGTGCCACTACCGCAGAAGGTGGAACTCCATTCCTTTCTTGTGTTGGTGACACTTCACGCCTTTAAGCTCGCCTCTTCCAATTCCTTGTGCAAGTCTCTCATTTCCTCGCGCATAGCTTGCACCTCTTGTGAGAATGCTTGCTCACTATAGCCCATGGTTGGTGCGCCTGAATTAGATCTCTCTCTTGATGCCGCAGGGGCAGAGGTAGTATTCGCAGCAATGTCCGATCTCTCATTCTCACTAACCTTAACAGGTTGAGCAGCTGTGCAAATCTTTTTCTTGGGAGGCATTCTGCTATCATGATAGGGAATTTAGTACTAACTCCCTTCTAACCCATCTAACCCTATTATCATACTATCGCATTTACCATGCATTCAATATAAGCACTTATCAAATCATATCACAAGGCCCATATCATATACCACTTATCATATAGCATATATCATAGAGCATATATCACATAACATCTATCAAAGCATGTATCATGTATCATACAACTTATAACATTATGAATTTCTCTATCATATATAAGTCAGTCATGTCATAGGTAATAAAAGAAATCAAAGCATACTAAATCTTTAAGCAATCAATTAACATCATTCGCATCGTAGGAGCCTTCTTTTTCTTGAGGTAGATCACAAGCATGGCTTTCTCGAACATCTTTCGCCATGTCCTCTTGCATGTCACACACGATGCTCTAGGTCACAGTCCTCGAGTAGGGGTAATCTTCTTGGTCATCTGGTAAAGAAATCGTAAGGCACACAAGCAAACAAAAACAAAGAGTACTATAGCTTATTAGGATTTCGCGGAACTAATCTAGTGATAGACAGCAAGTGACATGACAGGAAGATTTCTAAGCTCTAGGATTATACTTAGTCAAACCAATAAGCAGACAAGTGTAAACTAGACTTTAAAAACTATGGCTCTGATACCACCTTTGTCACATCCCAACCTTATGAGATACGACGGTCCTAGAATACGGGGAGACATAAGGTCACCCACGCCCGTAGAACTCACTTACATATAAACAAATCATGCCTAGGATCTTACCAAACCTCTTACGATAACTCATTCAAAACATTTAGATGAATACCTTAAATTGTAAAAGTCTAAAATAAATCATTACATATAAAATCCATAAGAAAAATAATATATATCAATAAGTATCGATCAACATTCCCGGAGCATCTAATGACAAGACTTCATGAATACAGTATTATCGATAACTTGGACAAAGAATTCCCCAAGCGAAGTAGAATGCTTGAGCCATTATCTTGCCTCCTCACATTTGCTCACCTGGAACCACACAAGGAAAAGGGGTGAGATAGATGATCTCAATGAGTAAACAAAAAGGCACATACATTATCATATATTCCTTTGAAAGGAAACACATAGCTTATACACATAGTTCATGGTTTATAACTCATGAATCAGGTTGCAATTTAGCAAGGGTTCAATTAGGCAAGTTTGCAGAAATCACACTTATAACACGTAGAGTGAAAGCTACTGCCATAATCACTCGAACACATAACTGATGATTACTCGCATCGATACGAGTAGCACATAGCCGATGATTTCTCGCATCCGTACGAGAAGCATATAGCCGATGATTACCCGCATCGGTATGAGAAGCACATAGCCGATGATTACTCGCATCGGTACGAGAAGCACATAGCCAAAGATTACTAGCATCGGTATGAGGATTTCTGCATAAAGGGTAAAGGTACCATAGCTAGAGTTAATGGTAAACACAATTAACAATATCATATAAGGCAACAATAACATGTAATTCAATATCAATAGTGGTTTAGCTTTCAAACAATGATACAATGATAGTGTAGTTCCAGAAAGAATACAAGT
Organism: Reutealis trisperma; assembly: GCA_947687605.1. NCBI lineage: Eukaryota > Viridiplantae > Streptophyta > Magnoliopsida > Malpighiales > Euphorbiaceae > Reutealis > Reutealis trisperma. The sequence continues at coordinate 113,907 of CANTUT010000520.1, read as the reverse complement.
TAGGGTGTTAATCACAAGAAGTTCTTAATTGGATAAACAAAATAGTTTTGGACCAAATGTCCCTTGGCAACCCAAGCTTGACAAAGAAATCATATAATAAAATTAAAAATGGAAAGAACTTGGGTTTCAAAGATTATAAAGGCTCACATAGCATGTCATCACATATTTGTAACATAGCAAAATGTTACTTGCACTTGTAGCATAAACATAGTGTTTACTCACACTGGAAGTAGGAATATAGAGTTTACTCACCTTGGGGTTCCTTTGCTCCTAGTACACGTAGTCCCTTTTGCACTTTTAAAGCTCCTCAAACTCTAACATAATATTTGACTTAATACTTAGTACTTATTTACTCATGATGCTCCTATCCCATAACTACCCATGTACATATAGCATACATATACACTTAGAGTCCACACATAGGTGTACTCATCACTTGCACATAGCTCGTTGACTTAAAAGTTTTGCATACTTAGGCCTTATAGGCTCATATGAAAATACATTGCAATCATATCAATACCTTTTTAAGGTCATCACAATATCATTACCTCAATATCAATTCACTTATCAATTATCTTAGTTCACTTTACACTTCCATACATGTCATCTTAACAATTAATCCTTCAAACATCATGCTTAACTCTTATGATCCCTTTCACTTCATTAACTCATAACCATATATTCATCATCAAGTCATCATGACATCTAGTTTTAAATTCCTCAATCACATTTGTATTCTAATCACAATACAAGGTTAAGATACCTTAAGTATACCATAATGCATTTAAGCTCATCTAGGACCATACCTTCAATTAACATGCAATTTTATCATTTATTATACATACATACATGTCAACAATCATCAAAACACATCACATAAAATTTATAAACATTTGTACAAAATTGTTCATGTAGGCCGAATGCATCATTAAGGTAAAAACCAAATTCTTCTCCTTTTCGTGCTTTCCGTCTATTTCAGAAATATGTAAAAACATTGTTTGAACCAAGATCTTTCATGTATTCATAACAATAATCATTCTAGAATATAAATTCATAGGAATCGGCCACTAATGGTGTTATTTATACATGAAAATTCAACCTTTTGCATTATAGAATATAAAACCATAAGTTTGCTTGTTTTCAGTATTTTCCGGTCATTTCAGAAATATGTAAACAGGTTGTTTAAACAATTATTTTTCATTCATTCATAGAAAATATCAGTTTAGAACACATCCCTTCATGAATCGGCAGCCATAGATAGGGTTTATACAAAAAAATTCCAAGTTCAAAAGCTTAGATGAAAAATCATGAGTTTCCGCGCTTTCCGCGCATTTCGTTTATTTCAGCGATAAACAGACACATGATTCAAATCATTATTTTTCATCTAAATAAAACAAACATCATATTAAAACACCCATACATACAAATCGGCAGCCATATATTCATGAAAGAATAAAATTTTCTAATTTCTAAGTCCTAGCACGAAAACCTTGAATTCCTTTGTTTTTCGAAACTTTTCGGTCATCACAGAAATATGCAGAAATATTATTTCATGCAATATTTTTCATCAAAACAAATCAAAAATCAGTTTAGAATATATCCATGCACAAATCGCGCAACCCCCCCCCCCCTATGATGTTCATGCAATAAAATTGTGATTTAAGTTATAGAATTCACCTTTGGAGAAATCTTGCGGAAAGAATCGTGTTTTCGGTAGAAAAATCTTGCGGAAAGAATCGTGTTTTCGGTAGAAAATAAATTTTCTCTCCCAAAAATTCACTCAAATAGAATCAAATATGTAGAAATCAGTAATCAAACAGTTCGAAATAATTTTCCCATAATTTATTTCATAGAAATCAGTTTAGAAATCGAAAGAGAATAAAAACTTATGATTATAGTCACGAAATCGCGAAATGGAAAGGTGTTTTCGATATTTCAGTAGAGAGAAATATTTTGAGAGAATTTTCTGCCAAGATACAGAAAGAATGAGGGAATGGCTGCTGGAAACCCTTGTTTGGCTGAAATTTAGAATAAATATTAGGGTTGGAGTGGAATTTCCACTAATACCCTTAATGAATTAGGTTAGGAGGATTTTTGTGTAGTGAACTTTTAGGTATTTGGGTTTTTTATTTAAATTTTGGGCTGATTATAATTAAAATAAAAAGTATATTTTTCTTATTATTTCTGTAATATTTTCCCCAAAATATTTATTGTAAAAATTATTTTAAAATACTCATAAAATTATTTTATGCTTAAAAATCGCTTTTTTACATGAAAATTCATTTTTTGAAAAATAAATTATTTCATGCTAATGCATTTTATTCAAATCATTTATTTCACAATAATAATTCATATTAGGTATACTAAAATTAATTTAACATGCCCCAAACTTATAAATCACATCACACATGAATTTTCATAAAATCAAATATTTTGTCACAATAACTCTAAATTCAAGCAATTTGTCATGAAAACTCCTAGGGTAGATGTGGGTTGTTACAAATGCTCATGGATATCTTTCAATTTATGAACTTTTATACATATGTGAACTCTTTGCAACTCATATCTATTCCTCTTTATGGCTCTAATTATGCTTTTAGATGATGTCAAAGGAGAAGATAATGTATGAATGTTCATTAAAGTTTAATATTTGAATTTGAGATATTTTTATATGATTAGTTGTGGTTATTAAATATTTTTGTGTGATGAATTTTTTGAAGGAGAATATTATTAATAGTTATACGAGAAAGGCATTGTATTTGAAACTCATTTTCTTTTTATATTTTAAATTTGACAATGATTTTATGTTAAAATATGCTCATGAATTTTTCATTTTAGGTAAACTTTGCTTCTTAGCAAGCAAAAATAGATTTTTAGGTACTTGAGCATATGCCAATTCTTTTTGCCTTGAATTTGTACTTTATTAAGTTCATCTGATATATATGTTATTGATGTTTAATTATTTTTTATAGGGAGAGCATATGTTTAGGGGGAGCTCGTAATTTTATTATGCTCTTGCACAATACTTGATTTTTATATTTCAATCCAATTATTTGCCATCATCAAAAAGGGGGAGAATGTTGAACCTTGATATTCAGATCTAATGATTTTGATGATAATAAATAATTAGTGGTGCTACTATATTTTTTAAATGTTTGTGTGAGAATGTGGGTCTCTAAATTATAAAAGTATTCTCTAATTCAATTGCTTTAAGATTCAATGAATCATATACAATCTAATGGAGCTTGAAGTGGAGAAAAATCAAATAGTAAACCTCCCAAGTTCAAGAACTTTACTTTTCACTTGTAATTTTATTTTATTATCAAGTTCATATAATTTTAATTACTTGGTTTTCATCTTCTAATCCAATTATTTGTCATCATCAAAAAGGAGAGAATGTTGAACCTTGAGATTTTAATCCAATGATTTTGATGATAATAAATAATTGGTAGTGCTACTAATTATATTTTAAGCATTTGTGTGACAATATAGGTCGTTATATTATAAAAACCTTCTCTAATTCAAGTGTTTTAAGATTCAATGAATCATATGCATATTTGAAACTCTCTAATAGAGCTTAAAGTAGAAAAATCAAATAGTGTACTTCCCAAATTCAAGAACTTTATTTTTCACTTGTAATTTTATCTTATTATCAAGTTCTTGTAAGTTTAGTTATTTGGATTTGCATATATTGGCTTATGACCTTAGTTTGGATCTTAGGAACTCTTTTCATTCTTATTTAAAACCATTTATGTTCCTAATAGAGCTACTCAACAAAAAACACATTTAGAAATTAACCTTTTTATGTTTTCAAGATTCTATCCAAAAAGAATTTTGGGCTAGCCAAAAATGCCGCTTTGAGAACTGAAATTTGAATTTTGGGCATGAAATTTCTTTTTTTGAGATTACAATTCTCGGCTAGCCGAAAATGGTTTTTAGCTAACCAAAAGTTACTCAAGGTATATTAATGCATCCAAATGATCATTTAATCATTAAAGACTACATATTTGAGCTTTGAGATATGAGGTTAGGACAGTTAGATTAAATATGAAAGACTAAACAATAATATGTTGTTTATATTTTTGATTCATGTCAAATGTTGTTAGGAGAGAGAAAAAGCTCAAAATATCAATTTTCACCAAGAAGTACAATTGTGAATAACTTTAAAAGTTTAGAGTATTATAGTATATTTTCAAAGGATAGGGTATAATTATAAAATGTCTAAAAGTCTAGTGTATTTTAGGCTAATAAAATTTTTAAAAATGTGATAGTGGAATTCTCATTCTTATTTTTAAGACAATAAATTAGAAATGATAGGAAAAGACGATTCAAATTATCTTATCTTCTGTTTGGTGTAATTTAGATAAGATAAATTTTTTGTCTTGTCTTTCATTTATTGAGTCTTCGACAAGATAGGACTAGAATAAATGCGAGAGTAAAATGACAATATCACCTTTATTATGTATCTTATTTGTGGTATGGTATTTAAATGGATTAGAAAAAAATATTAGCTAACAAAAATACTTCACTACACAATCATGTAATACCTTATTATAGTTTTTTTTTTTTTTTATTATTCTCAATCACAAAAAAAAAAAAAAAGTTAATTTTTATTTTATAAAATAAAATAGTTCAAACTTAAATAGTAATTTAATTAATCAATAATTAATAGTTACTTTATAATTATATATATATATGATAAATTTAGAATATTTCCAACTGCAAGGTCCACAATATCAAATAGCTTAGGTTGCTAAAGTGACCCAAAACGAAAAAAAGCTTAATTATCATTTAGTTTCATCCAAACTCAAGAATTGTTCTTCTTAAGTTCCTGCTCTTATTCAACATTTTCTTTCGAGGGTCTCATTTACTAACTACTTTGAAGAAAGGAGACAAAAATGACGGTGTTTCACTTCATCAATTGTAAGATTCTCAGTTTCGGCCCTCACGTTTTTATTACTAGATTGAGCAATTTATTTGTTGAAAAATAGCTTAGAAAAAATCTAAATTGAACAAAAATCAAAACTTTCCCATATAAATCATGGTACATGATGAAGAATCAAAGAAAGAGAAGAAGAGAGAAAACCTAGTTTTAACACAAAAACTGAATGATTGATTTGTTTCTTGTTTCGTGTTTTATTGAGGTTAAAATAATTTATTGTATTAATTCAATTCATGGAAAAAGGCAAGTTGTCATTATTAATATAGGAGGATTCAAATAGAGAGATATGATTTGACAATAGTCCATTATTATCTCATCTTACGGTGCTCAAAATTAACATTTATCTTGTCTTTTCATGTCTCGTCCAACTAAGCAAACGTAAACTGTGTATTATTTATCACAGTGAATTAAGTTTGAAAATGTTTCATATTATATATTATATTTTTGTCATAGCTTAACTTCGCAACTGTGATGGGCCTAGAGCATAGGCAGGTATATGGCCATCAAGAATTTGTAAAGCCCTCTACAACATAATCCACATGGCATCATCGCAACTAACTATACATACCTAAGATCAAAACCTAAACACATATACACATCTAATCCATCTCATCCACATACACGTAAACTTACTAGTGAGCACATATGTCCCATAACATTCTAATAAAAATAAATTAATACAAATCTCATCAATTATATTATTGCTATCTAGGCCAACATAATATCTCTCTTAATACTCGTAGAGCACTAAAGTATCTCATAATACAAGCACATCAAATAGAGAAACTCCATTAATTAAATTAGTTCCCTAGGGAGGAAGCCTAAAGAACTGAGCTAATAAACACCAATCTCCTAAAAAACATCAATAACTCGTGAAATTTTTCCGTTGGGGAATAATATAGTACTAGAATTGTGAGGCTAAAAGTTTCAAGGCTAACTCATAAGGATGGCTTTGTCTCATAACTTATCAAATAGGTTCACATGGCTCATAAGGTTCAAATAACAAGTATAATATAAGAATACATTAGTAACTCATAAATAAGTTTATAATACAATGCCTCATAAAGTTCAAATAATAAGTATAATATAACAATAGATTGATAACTTATAAACAGGTTTATAACACATGAATTTTATAGAAATAGATATTGTCGACATAAAATATTAAGAGCAAAGGGACTTTATTCTCATTCTCCCCCGTGAAAATAAGAGTAGAGGCTAAATTAACATACCTTTCCACATAATAAGAGCATAAGTTTTTCATTCACATATTCTTCCATATAATACATGAAACTAATCGAGTTTCACGGCTAGGACAACTTACCCTTCCTAGATAGGAGTAGGATATTATACCCTATACGTAGAATTATAATATGCATAATGTCTGATGTAGTACTCACATTAGTTGGAGATTTCTATTCCATTTAAGATTATTAACATACGAATAAGAAAATTAAGGTTCATACTCTCATAATCAAATGGTTCTCATGTTCTCATTAGGTTCATATAGTTCTCATGCTCATGAAGATTTAGCATTTGACAACTAAAAATGTTATATTTAACAACTATAGATTTATAGTGTTCACATGAAGAAGAAAGCTTAATGGTTCACATACAATGTCATACTCATGGTGGATTAACATATAGGCATTAAGCCTTAGGAATTCAAATACAAGAATAGTAGTATATCTTCTACTCATTTTAGTCAAAATGCTCTATATCTCTCAGAAAACTATTTATCACTTCAAACATCGGTGATCATCACACCTACCTCCATCTTCATCTTGCCTTCTATGAAGAACTATACATATACATATACATAATAGCAAATAGATTAACTCATACTCTTAAATCTCTATATATATACTTTACACATAATTCCTTTTCTAATCTCATCTCATGCTTAGACTCTTATGAAGGAAAAAGAAAAAAGGAAAAGGAAAACTAAAACCCTAACTTACCTCCTTAATAAGTGCTTTAACAATGGTGAAGAATAATGAGCTCTTGTAGTCCTATATTCCTTAAAAGATGCAAATGAAGCAATAAGTGAAGTCTTTTGACTCTTAGAGTAGATGAGTTTGGTGGTTCTCTTGAAGATATAGGGTTAGGGAGAAAAGATTAGTATTAATGAATTGATCTAGGGCTTAATTTCCTTTTTATAGCCCGACTGTACTTCAACTCCGATAAGTGTAATAGGTGTTACACTATATTGTTCATACTACTATTCTCAGTTTCCTTCACTAGCATTGCTCATGGTAACTGGCGTGAATTTTGCCACTGCCTGAAATTCCATTTCTTATTAACACCATTACTCATTCTTCACTGTCATGACCTTCATGTTTAGTAATGTGAATTATATATTAGTAACGGGCATTACTGATATATAACTAGCATTATTACTCAGTCACTACCATAAATTTTACTTCTGTTTCTCCTTCGTCCAATTCCAAATTAAGGTAATGGTAGTTACACTTAGTAATGGGCATTACTATGCTTAAATCAGCAAATTTAGAAAACACAACATAAATCTAGAGCTTAACACTTAATTCACATATATGAATAAAGATACAACTCATACTCATACGCATGATCAATAGAAAGTCTAAATGAACTTGGGGTTTTACAATATTATTTATCAATAAGTTAAATTTTTACCTCTCACTTGAATTCCTGGGATGTCATTAGTGATAATGCAAATTCATTTTCTTATTAATAATTTTATGCACATAAGTTTTTGTCCCACTCCATTCAAAGCTTAAAAATAGATGGAATTCCATTTCAAAATATATTTTTACAATAACTACATAAAATTTGATAATAATAATAAAAATTATGCCAAAACATATATTATTTTAATAAAATTTATGATGTTTAAATGCAAAATATCATAAAACTTTAGATTTCTTATAAATTTAATAAAAAATAGAATTTCAAAAAAAAAAGATTATTATAAAAATTACATTCCATTTCCATTATTGCCAGTCAACACCTAAGTGATTCCATTGGACACCTAATCAAAGCCTAAGGTATATTACCTGGTCCTATGGTGATGCCTCTCATTCATTGAGACATAGGAGGAAGTGGGACTTGCAACCATCACTCAAAAGAGTTTACCCTTTAGATATTGGAGGGCTGTTTGAATAAGGCCTTGCACTACTTGCTAGCTACTACAATATCCTATCTCCCATCCCCCTAATGACTAATTACTAAGTTACTGATCTATCTTTTATGAAGAAAAAATGAAAAAAGAAAAACCCTAAGTGACTCCAACATTGCATATTCATGATTTATGATACGTCCCTACCATGCACATTGAAATTGACAAATTGGCCTAGCTTTCTAAAAAAAAAAAAATGACACATGATAAATTCTATAGGCTACCAATTGACCCAACCAAACAATATGATGATTCAATATTATCCATATGGGGTTAAGCCTATCATGTTCTCTTCATTTCCGCTTTATGTATAATTTTTCTCTCATAATACTCATGCCTAATGATTGAAGATTTTCTACATCTTAATTTCATCAACAATATGATATGTAGATAAAAGTATTATTCGTTCAAAGGACAAATATGTAATTCTCTAGTTAGTCAGAATCCACGAGATTGAACTGTCTAAAAATTAAGATAATTTTAAGTATAATAAAAATAGTGTACATGTGAATATGGTTTTTGGACAATAGTTAATATTAAATAAGAAGTAAAGTGTAGTTGTATTAAATATTTTAAATAAATATAATAGGTAGCAGGATCAAATTAAAGAATAGAGAGTACTTAAATTGAAAAATAGAAAAAGACTCAAAAGAAAAAAGGATTCAAATTGGAGGGAAAGAAAGAAGATAACAAAAAGGTGGTGGAAAATAAAAGAAAAATAAAGAAGACACAAATTTACATGGCTTGGTGTAAGCCTATGGTCACAGGTGAAAAGAAGCAAAATTCACTAACAAATTAGATAATACTTGTGAGGCATCGCCCGAACACCGGCCCGATCCACTAGAGGAAATCAGGATGCTCATTTGGGTTTAGACTCACGATGGAACTATCGGGTTCGGATTTGGGTGATTTTGAAAATGATTTTGAGAGTCACCACCCTAATTTATTTTTAAATGGGAAAAATAAGAAAAAACCCAATTTGACTCCAATTTATTAATTTTTTACTTTAATTTGCCCATGTATAAAATTACTAGCCTCGAACTAGGTTGAGCTTGAGGATTAGGTTTTTGGTTTTAAATAATCAAAATTTGGCTGGTAAGTTTAATTTGACTTTGAAAAATTAATTTCATAAATAATAAATATTATAAGATGATAAATTGTGAATAAGATGCATGAATATGACATGAGTGCAAGGTGAAAATTAAAATAAAATATCCACAAATTAAAAAGGGAAAAAGAGATTGATAGAGATTTGGATTTGAGATTTGGATTTAAATTCCAAAAGTGCCTACGTACCCCATTGAATGGGGATTAAAATCTAAGTAGTTTGTTCCACGAATAAGTGGAGGGGTTTAAGAATTGATCAGATTAATTTTAGTTTGAGTGTATCGAGAGTGAGGAAAAAGGTTGATACTTTTACTTTTGATGGGCAGAGGGTTTTACCAGACCGAAGTTTTGTTTTATCGGAACCAAATTATTGGATTGATTAAGAGATTAATTAATTAATTAAAATGATTAATTAACTAATTAATGTGATAAAAATGATAGATAGATTAATTAATTAAAAGGATTAATTATTTAATTCGGATGAAGGATGGATTAAGGAAAATGATTAATTTGATTTTTGAAAAAAATAGTGATTTTTAAAAAAAGAGTGATTAATTAATTAATTAATTAATTGAGTGATTAATAAAAAATAGAGTTTTAGTTAATTAAAAAGATTAATTAACTTAGTTAGGGTGAGATAATTAATTAATTAAAAAGATTAATTAATTAATTAGAGAGTAATTGGAGGGAGGAGAAGAAGAAAAGTTGATAGATAATCATCTATACCAATTTTGAAGGTGTAGAGAAATGAGAAGTGGAGGGAGGTATTTATAGGAAAAGTGGATAAGGGTAGTTTAGGAAGTGAAAAAGTGAAAAGACCAAAATGGTAGAGTTAAAAAAAAGCTGAAAAATCATATTGGGAGGTATTTTGGGAACTACAGGAGGGCAGTGGGGCCTGTGCCATCGGAGGCCTCGGTGGCTCCCCTAGCAACTCGGGCGGCGCCCCCCTGGCGCCTTGGTGGGCATGCTAAGTGGAATTTCACTTTTTCACTCTGTCAGATTTTGGAACTTTTGGATCAGTTTTTGAGAGTTATAGAGCTCAAAAAAATTATCGGTTAGTGTCGATAGATTCGAAATTAATTTTAGAACATTTTAACAGTCAATTAGGGAGAAAATCCAGTCAGTTTTGAAAAAATACGGTATAATATAGAAAGTTTGATCAGGGTAGAAAATGTACTAGTGTTTGAAAAATTAAGTATTCTCATACTAAAGTGACTGCAAGTCCATTTTTAGCTTCAAGGGCGTTGCCCTCTTGACCCATGCCCGTTAATTGGCTAGTGGGACTGCCGTGCTGGCTCTGCGTAGCAGTCTAAACTTAGTAGGTGTCAAACTACAACCAAATGATATGGTATAAAATTAAGGGTTCACAATACTCAACCATTAAACCCAAATATACCGAATGTGCTTACCACTTTCAAGAATAAGATTAGAATTATAGCACTGTTGATTCATAAAGATGCTCACAAATTCTCTAACTTATGCTATTGCAATGCCTTGTTAAAAAAAAACAATAATAACACACACATAGATATAGTGTTTTAGAATAGGTCATCTTTCCAAATCCTAGAAGAAAAAGTAGGTTAGCACAACCAATTAACTTAGAGACTTGTTGGATACTTTTCTAAATCCAAGAAGGAAGAATTGTCTTAGCTTCAATCAACAAATTAGAGCCCTTTCATGAATAGGAATTCAAGGCACCAATAATAATTTGCAACTATTTGCCCTTGTGTACTAAGAGGGGGGGGGGTTGAATTGGTGGGAAATTAAAATTTAAATAAAAAAAGATAAGGAAAGAAAGATAGAGACATAAGATTTATAGTGGTTTGGATCCAACTAATCCTACATCCACTCTCCAATCACACTATTGGGTATTTTCACTATCTATGGAGTTTTACAAGATAGAAGAAAATTGGAGTGGGTCGCAGTCACGATTCTTGTATCTTAGTTGCAACTTAGAAGCCAAGTTCAAGACTTGAGATAATTTATTAATCTTTGAAATTTCCAAGCTATCAAATATGTTTAATTTGCAAAACAAATACTTAATATACATAATAGATAGCTTTAATTTGATTGACAAGATCAAAAGAGAGATTGACTAAGTTTTGAAATAAATTAGGTCAATATCAAACCTTGACTTGGATTTTCATAACCTCACTTATAGCAAATTAGTAGATTTTTCTTCACTTTCTCCATTAAGGCCTTAAGGTATTGTCTCAAATATGACAAATACCAACCAAGCCTAAGCAATTCTTGAACTTGCTAACAAAAAGAGATTCAGTCATCGTATCAGCCGGATTATTTGCAGTACTAACCTTCTTCATAATAATATTTCCTTGAGAAATAATTTCATGAACAAAATGGTACCTCATATCAATGTGCTTTATCCTATCATAAAACATTTGATCTTTTATCAATTGAATAACACTTTGACTATTTCAATGGATGACAGTCACCTGTTGATTTGAATTAAGCTCACCAACCAAACCTCTTAACCAAATAGCTTCCTTTATAGCCTCAGTTACTGCCATATACTCTGCTTCTGTAGTAGATAAAGCAAATGTAGACTATAAAAGTAGATTTCCAACTGATGGCACTCCCACTAAAAGCAAAAAACTGGTAATGGATCTTCTCCTATCAAGATCTCCTATATAATCTAAATCAACATAACTAACCACACTCTTCTTATTCTTTCCAAATTCTAAATAACAATTAGTAGTGCCATGCGAGTGTCTTAAAATCTATTTCACTACTTGCTAATGCTCTTTATTAGGATTAAACATATTATCTACTAACAACATTAACTGCATGTGAATGTCAAGACGAGTACAAACCATAACATATATGATATTACCAAATGCACTTGACTTAGGAACATATGACATATACTCAATATCTTTTTTAGGCTATAGTGATAGAGTGATAGAGAGTCTAAAATGTGCAGTAAGTGAAGTACTTACAATTTTGGCAATTTTCATGCCAAAGCATTTCAAAACCTTCTTAATGAAACTTCTCTCAGTTAGATACAATTTAGCTTTAATTTTGTTTCTCTGAATCTCCATCACCAAAATTTTCTTTGCAAATCCCAAATTTTTCTTCTCAAATCCACCACTCAACTCTTTTTTCAACCTATTGATCTTAGAACCATTCTTGATAGCAATAAGCATATCATTAACATAAAGTAGCAAATAAATGAATGAGCCATCATCAAGTTTTCTAAAATACACATAGCTATCGGATTAACTCCTCAAATTTTCATGCTCAACCATAAAGAAATCAAACCACTTATACCACTATTTTAAAGACTATTTCAAATAGTACAATGATTTCTTTAACAAGCAAATATGGTCTTATTTGCCTTCAATTCCAAAACTCTCAGGTTGTGACATATAAATTTTCTCCTCAAGCTGACCATTTAAGAAGGCACTTTTAACATCCAGTTGTTGTAGCTCTAAGTCATATATGGCGATTACAGCAAGGCAAGACACGAATAGTGTTATATTTAATAACAAATGAGAAAATATTATTTAAGTCAATTTTACAAACCTAGGTATAGCCCTTTGTAATCAATCATGCCTTGTATCTAACATCTTCAACACCTAGAATGCCCTATTTCTTCTTAAAAACCCATTTGCAAGCAACAATCTTCTTGTTTTTATGCGGTTTCACCAATTTCCAAGTTCTATTTTTATAGAGAGACTCCACCTCTTCTTGCATAACAACTAACCACTTGGCTAAATCATCATAAGAAACAGCTTATGAATATGTGGAAGGTTCACCAATATCTTTAATTTCTAAAGCCACAGCTAATGCATATGCAACATAATCTATATTATTTTATCTCTGAGGTATTTTCCTCTTTTTACTTAGCCTATGTGTAGCAATAGAGTCTCCTCTTGAGGTGATTCTTCTATCTCAATAAAAGTAGGCAAATGAACTAGATTTTGTTGTGAAACATCATACTTTGAAGGGAAATTTTCACCTCAACTTCTATAAGCTTAATTGAGTTCTTCACATTTATGTCGAAAGAAATAGGAAACTCCTTTCTTGGGGGAAGCATGGCAGATTCATCAAATATAACATTCCTATTGATTATAGTTTTGAGCATTTTAATATTAGAATATTAGACCTTATATCCTTTTACATCAAGAAGATAATCAAATCAGAATAATTAGCTAGCTTACCAGACCTAATTATTCTAAAACCTTGCAATCAATAAATGTGGATGGAGAATGATTTGCTAAGTAGCAAGCTGTAGAAGTTGCCTTTGCTAAAAAATCATTAGATAGGCCTAAATTGGATAATATGTAGCTGACTTTCTCTAATAGAGTTTTGTTCATGCGCTCGGCTACACTGTGGGGTCCCTTTAACTGTTAAGTGTCTAATAATACCTTTTTCTTTGTAGAATTTATTAAATTTACTATTATAGAACTCATAACCATTATTAGTGTGAAGGCACTTAATTTTCTTATTCGTTTTCTTTTCTACCAAAGCCTTTCACTGCTTAAAAGTGGTAAAAATATCATTCTTTTATTTTAGAAAATAAACCCATACCTTTCTAGAGTAATCATCAATGAAGGTAAGCATGAACTGAGCACCACCTTTTGAAGGAACACAAGTAGGTCCGCAAAGGTCTGAATGAATATAATCCAAAGTATCTTTAGTCTTGTGAACTAAAGTATGGAAACTGATTCTCTTCTATTTGATAAAAACATAATGCTCACAAAACTCTAATTTTGATGTACTTTGTCCATATAAAACGACTACTCTTACTTAAAATATCCAAACTTCTCTGACTCGTGTGTCATAGCCTCATATGCCATAATTTAATGATATCAAAGACTAATATAGAGGATGAAGAGATAGTAACTATACCTGCAATAATAGATCCTTGCAACACATAATCTACCATTTTTCGCAAACCCTTCATTATAACAAGAGCACCTTTCAATACCTTTAAAACTCCACTACTGGCAGTAAATTAATGACCATAAATTTCTAATATACACAAAGAAATAAGATTTTTCTTCAAGTCAAGAATATATTACACTTCAATCAATGTTTTCACCACACCATCATGTATTTTAATTTTAATAGTGCCAATTCTAGCAATCTCATAGGGTAGTCATCAACCATTATAATAACTCTACCATGAATAGGTTCATAGGCAAAAAACTAATCTTTATTTTCACAAATTTGATATGTCCAGATACAATCTAAAATCCACCTTTGCATAGATTTGGAATCATCTCCAATTACAAAAAGAACATCACATTCAAACTCTTCTTCTATACATTGGCTTCCGCAAGCTTCTCATCATTCTTTTTTTAATCTTTATCTTTATTTTCTTGCTTATTCTATAATTTGAAACATTTAGTTTTAATGTGCCGCTTTTTCTTGTAATAATTGCAAATCATATTTTTGTGCTTGGACTTAGATATGGATTTGGGTTTGTTGCTATTAGCATAATCTTTATTAGTAGACCTCCCTCTAATGCTTAAGCTTTCTGCAAGGCTATTACTACTTGATGCAAGTTCTTTATCCATAAGCTCTTTTGAAAATAAAGTTAACTTAACCTCCTCTACAGTAAGCATAGGCCCACTAAAAATCATAGTACATCTAAAGTACTTATATAATGGAGGTAAAGAGTGAAGTAGCATAAGAGCTTTATCTTCTTCATCATACTTGATATCTGTATTTTTCAGATCCATCACAATAGAAAAGAGAGATTGACTAAGTTTTGAAAGAGAGATTGACAATATCAAATATGTAGCATGTGTAGAATGTTCATGAGAGCTTGGATTGATATGCATTTGCTTTGGTATGTGTTTATGTGATTAGCTCAACCTAGGAGGCATTATAAGGAGAGTGATGGATATAACATTCCTCAAGAGTTGATAGGATAGTTCTAAGTGATTGTTGAGCTTTATTTTTGGCAAAAGTGAATAGAAAATATACTACTATTCTTGAATTTTAATTCCAAATGCTAAATACCCATTCATTTGATGAATTACCATGAGGATGAGAACCTATGTGAACCATTGAACTATTCTATTCATAAGAATCCAATAAAACTCTTACTTGCATATAAGAACTATGTGAACTTTTAAATTTACTTGATTATGAGTATTTATGTACATATGAACATGTGAACCTAAATATCTTTTATTCATGTCTTGATAACCCTTAATGGAATAGAAATCCCTACTGATGTGGGTTATTTATCAGATATTGTGCACATTATAACTTGATAAATAGGATATAATATCCTACTCCTATATAAGAAGGGTAACTTGTCCTAGACGTGAAACTCAATCAGTTTCATGCATTTCATGAAGAGTATGTCGATAAAAGACCTTTACTCTTATTATGTGGAAGAGTATGCTAACCTAATCCTTACTCTCTTATTCATATGGGGAATATGCTAATAAAGTGCCTCGATTCCTAAAATTTCATATGGCTGATTTCTATTTCCATGTAATTAAGAACCATAATTCTTTTCATATGTTATATACAATTCCATTATTTTAGTTCATTTTATATTTGGATATTATAAGATATGAGAATCAAATTGTTAAATTGCCAGCCATTTGGTAAGTATGAGATAATATCATCCTTATAAGTTAGCCCTATATCACCTAGCCTTATATTTATAGTAGTATATTCTTTACTCATTACTTTATCTCACTATCGATTATTCATGTTTTTCAGGATTTTAGAGTTATCAGTACGATTCTTGAGGCATCCCTTCTTCCTAAAGAACCACCTTATCAATATAAAGTCTCCATTTATTATTTGTAGTTAAAAGTACATCTTAGAGCTCCATGAGTGTTAAGAAAGATATTCTTTTAGCCTAATAGCGACATTGAATGATGTTAATGTATTAGCTTATTATATACGATTGTGGATGAGATGCATAGATATATGTGTGTATATTTAGGTTCAGATCTTGGGATGATATGCATTATTAATTGCTATAATTCCATATGGATTGCATGTTAGGCAGCTTCTATGGGTTTTTGGTGGCCTTATGCCTAACTATGTTCTATGACCGTAACAGTTGTGAAATTAAGTAAAGATGACAAAATTTGATATGTCTAGATTGGGAATCCAGTCCTGTCACAAACTTGACAGGGAATTCCCACCCCACCTATGGTAATAGAGCAGAAATGAGATTGAGTCTCCACACCCAATGCCGCCTTGCCTTGATCCTGTCTTGATTTTATATATATATATATATAAAACTTAACATAAATATATAAAATATTTTATCAAAATATATAAATTATGAAATTTTAATATTAACAAATTATAAAAATATAGATAGAGATCTCTATCTCCACCTTACATCCATCTTGAATGTGATTTATCTTATCTCGCCTTTTTCTCGACCGTTCATGAGGTGGAAATGGGAATCTCAAAACCCACCTGCCTCACCCATTGACATTCCTAAAATTAAGTTATAACAAAATATTTTAAATTTTAATTTATTTTAAGTAATTTTTAATTTAATTAATATTTTAATATTTATTAAGTACTAAAAATTTTAATTTTAATTTTTTAAATTAGATTAATAAAAAATTTTAATTTTATTAAACTTAACTAAAATTTTAACATTATATCATTTATGATAAGTGATTAAATTTTTAAATATTTTTATAATTTAAAAATTACACCACCTATCTTGTTCAATGCTTGAAATTTATTACCCTTAATTTTCAGTTTTATCTACTCAGCTGTAGTCCTTCAATCAATTTTATTAAATCCCCAAATAACAGAAAATACTGAAAATATTTTTCAAACAAAGCCAAAAAATTAAAAATTTTTTGACCAATCACATTCACCAACAAATACAATATAAAATAATAATCCTAAAACAGCCCGAGGACAGTTCAAACTTCAAACTAAAAAGACCACACACTCCCACTAGTTTTAGAGAGAGATGGAAGAAAATGGGAATGGGGATGCCGAGGGCTTCGACATGGGGGCTTTAGGAAGGTGCTTGAGCAGCTATGTTGATGAAGGTAGTCCAGAGAGTCACAGATACTATCTTTCACGGAGAACTGTTCTTGAGATGTTGAGAGACAGAGGCTATTCTGTTCCCAGTTCAGAAATTGATCTCTCTCTTCAAGAATTTCGAGCCATTCATGGGAATAACCCAGATATTGATCGCCTCAGATTTTCCGCCACTCACAACTCCAATCCCAATAAAAGGGTATAACAATTCTTGGGTTTGCCTTTGTTTTTGCCTTTTTTGACTTCTTGTTTTGTTGCTGAGAATATTAAAGAAAATTAAAGTGTCTGTCTTTTTTTTCCCCTTTAAATTTTCCTTTTATGGGTTTGAGGTCGAGGGGCTCTTCTCACAGAGACTGCATGCGTTTGCTTTTAATTGCCCGAGTTAGTTATTATCACTAAAATTTTTCACAATAATGATTTTGTGGTCTAGAAACTATACTTATTTTCTTGAGTTTTGATTATGGACCTTGTTTGGAATAAACATTCTTTAATGCATGTGGAAGCTTCCCTTGGAATTGGACTTTACTGCCCTGATTTTCACTTTTCCGTTGTCGTAAATGGTAGGATTTGTAAACTTTTAGTGTTATTCTGGCTATGTGATTTTCATAAATTGCTAAGGGATTTGAATCTTTCTTTCTTTCTGTTTTGGTGCAATCAGAAGGGAATTATTTATGGGAAATGGAATCAACAAGGTCTCTAACATCAAAACATTCTCAAAAATTACTAAAAATATGTGAATATTGCAAAACTTAGAAGACCTAACTCACTATCAGGAAAGGCAGAAAGAACCTCAAAGACTTGTTCCCTCCAAATAATCTCAAAACAGATAAAGTTAATAACAGGGTTTGGAAAATGTATTTTCTCTTCCATGTGTAACAACTTAAACCCTTACTTAGCTTCTTAATAATAGTAATCTTGGAACGTGCATTTGTCTTCCTAGTTGCCTTCTAATGGAAAACTTTTGGCTTTCTTCCTCTATGACTCAATGTTCTTCATCAAAATGGCTCATCAAAAGGATTTCACCACAAAAATAGCTCATTCTCAATCCCTTCTATCCAGTTGCATCTTTAATGTTTATATCTGCATCCATTTGACACAAAATTTTGTAACAGTCTGCCTCAACTGAGGGCATTTCTCATAAAAGGCACACACCATCTAAACCTCCCAGAACAAGATTTCAGACAAGAAACCAGAAAAGCATATATTTTAATAGCCAATACATAAAGTTCAGCTAGTGAGTCATTTAAGGAGAAAGTGCCATATCAAATATCATGCCAAAAAAGGATGGAACCCAAGTTCTTACACTAAACTATGCTAGGGAAAAGTTGAGGTTCCATCCCTTCTTGTAAACTTCCACAACTGCGACCTATAAGTTACTCCCACTACCTCAATGCACTAACCGTTATGCCCCAATCCATATGTAGCACTAATAAATTATCTCAAAATGTGGTCTTTTTCTATCATAAAGCTTCATGATCTTTTCCTTGAAAAAGTTTTTGTAAATTCACCAGAGATTCAATAATTAATATTCAACCCCCCCTAATGATAATGTTTTACAATCTTCTTTTTTTGTTGCCTTCCCTCTAATATGTTTGGCATTAGCTTTCTCTATTTTTTTAACAAAACATTTTGATTCGTGCTATCAAACATTTTTTTCCTTGAATATGTTTCCTTGGGGTTTTCTTAAATTTCTGGAACTTTTGAGCAAGTATTTTTGAAAAATAAAATTGAATATTAAGCATGCTCTTCTGCAATAGCTAATTATGCACATGAATATGATTATCACTGATTCATAGTTGCTTTTTGGGTATCTCACTTTTTATTAGCTTCGTACAAACTTACAGGCTATGTATTACTCATACAATTATGATTGATACTGTCTAAGTTATATAAATGCTCATGCTGTGATGATCTGAATAAAATTTAATGCATTTTATAAAAATCAGTGCGCAATAGTAATATGTATCATCATCATAGAATTTCTAAATGGTTCATCTGCTTGATGATTTTATTAGTAAGTGTGAGGTGAAGTACTTTTTCGCTTAATTGTGGGCCTTAAGCATCATTTTGATGTAAGTGAATTTAAACTGCAGATGTTGGTTATTTTCAGTGGACCTGGTGTAATTAAAGTTAGTTCAATCCGTATCATTGCTGCTCAGATTGTTAACAAAGATAGTTTAACTGGTCTGATATTAGTCTTGCAAAACCAAATAACAAACCAAGCTCTGAAAGCTCTGGATCTTTTTACATTTAAGGTTGAGATGTTCCAGGTATGTTATCTGATGATTACATTTTGCATATTTTCTATGTTACGTGTAATATAAAAAGAAAAAAAAATGAAAAAAGAGAGTATTTAGTTGCATTCCTTGCAAAGTAGGGCCTTGGGTGGTAACTCTGAGTCTAAGGTTGTGTTTATTTCACAAAAAGTAACCTCTATATGGAAAATATTATCCAGAAAAGAAAATTTATTTTTCATTGTCTAGTTATAACATTGAAAAGTGACTAGAAATTTTTTACAGATGTTTGGAGGACATTGGAAGTAATTAATTTTCTTCTTAATGGAGAATACAGTTAGAATGTTTGAGGCTATGAAACTCCACATTTTTCTGATTTGCAATTGAATATGAAAGAAAATTACGTAAAAAGGATAAAATTCTGGTGACTGCTGGTGACTATTTGTAGCCAGTAGTGATGATGAACTAGTGGGTATATGGCTATGTGATTCTCTTAATGGTTTTTCTTCTCTTTTATGAGTTCTTAAAAAAAAAATTTCGATTTTGAAAACCAGTAGGCCTTGTTTAGTTATGGAAATATTTTCCTTTGCTAGTTTTCTTTTTCATTTCCCAATGTTCTATGTTTCCATTTTCCAAATTGAAAATTAGAAAACAAGAGAATAAATTAAGATTCCTTTCCATTTAAAACTTTGTCTATTCCCCAATTTCCATTTTCGTTTCTAAAATTCTTTTTTTGTATTAAATATATAATTAGTATTTTTCGTAACTCTTAATTTTAAAGGGGAGTGGAAAACATCATAAAATAGTTTTCCATAATATAGTGTAATTTTGGAAAATTGTTTTCAAATTCAGCATTTAGAAAATTTTGATAACTAAACACCAAATTCTGGTCATCCATTTTTTTGGAATAATTTTCTGCATAGCATATTTTATTTTCCAGAAAACAGATTTTATTTTCCATAACTAAACAAGACCATAGTTTTTCATTTCAGCAGGAAAACATTTTTCTGTTGACTAGTAAAAATCCAAAAAATAACTATCCATAATTTTTCACAAACTAATTTTCATATGCACCCTGATATTAGAACTTGTTGACTTTCTTCTTTCTGTAAAATGGAGCTTACTCTTCAACAATTTTGTATGAAGTGGCTACTGTGACGCTAGAATCTGTAATATCCTGGTTGCAAGCCCAAGCATTTTCCACTTTACTTTTATTATGGCCCTTGCATGTAAAGTACATGCTTCGGAATTTACTTTGTCATTTATGTCCGTTGACATCACAAAGAAAAATGCAAATCTAGTTTAAAGTGGATTCTGGATATCCTGAGTCAAATTTTGAGTACTTTCTTGATTTTTGCCTTATTGGTGCTTTATGAATAAGAGATGTATTATAAGGATGTTTAGATATGTGTTATGATCCAATATTTGACATCAGTTGTATGGGGAACTTGGTTGATTAGGCCTTGGGCTCTCTACTCTTATTGGCTAGCTTTTAGGAGCGAGTTCCCTTAAATTACTTCACAATATGATGGGATCGCTAAGCATGAACTAATACTACATTTTTTAGTAGCATTTTGATTTTATGGGTCTGGATTTCTCCAATCCTGTGGCAGAATATGGGATTGTGTTACAGACCTAAGTTGTGACTTTAGATATTCTTCATTTTGATAACTTGACACCTGCAATTATTAGATTAGGTACATGGGCATTTTTTACTGCAGTTATGATCATGAGCTCTATTGGGTGTTATGCAAGTTTTGGCAATTTGAAAGTTTCAAAGGTACAGCTATGCAGACTGAATTGGTGGAAACCTGACAATTGGTATTTAAAAGCAAACCTAAGATATTCTATGTAATCAATGGTTAAGGAACATTTCCAGTTTGAGTTGTGAGTTAGTTGTTGCTTCAAGGGTTTTACTATTCAAGTGACTTCAGCAATATGCTCTTTGAATTTATCACAATCTGGAACATTAAATTGAGAATATCAAATGTAAGAAAAAAGTGTCGAATAATATCTCATAGCTAGGTTGACTTTAAAGCTTTCACTGTTATACCATGTGTTAATCGGTTAAAGCATAGAAGTTAATTGGTTATTCTGGCATTAAAACTTTCAGTGTTGACTTTAAAACTTTCACTGTATACCCTGTGTTGCCTGAGCATGACTGAAAAATTGGCTCTTGATTATGAGTAATGAAAAATGCATTGTTATGATTGATCACATAGTTGGCAATGCAATTATGGTGTTTCAGATGATATTTTGACTTCTATAAGTATTTGAGTTGAAATATATTGTTTTTAGAAGTGTGGAGCGATGGAGTGTCCAGATTGAATTAACCTTGAAATCGCAATCGCAGAAAATGTGTTGAACTATTACGAGTTTTCATGCAGCTGCTTATTTAACATACAACTTGCACTCTGAGTCTGAAATAGTACTTGAAATATGGAGTAACAAGGTTTCATTTCATGCTCCTGATCTCTCACCAAGATTTGGTTTATTTCTCAGATTACTGACTTGCTTGTTAATATCACGAAGCATGTATTAAAACCAAAGCATCAGGTTCTGACTGATCGGGAAAAGCAAAAGCTTCTAAAGCAATACTGTATTGAAGAAAAGCAGGTTAGGAAAAAAAAATCCTTAGAGATTCATTTTGTTTATATGGACATCATCATTCTTTCACTGCATTGAACTGATGGATGCATTTATATCTCTCCTTCACCAGTCTCAACTCTTCTCTCTTCTTCTGCTCTTTTGCCAACTTGCAGTTTTTTTTGTGTTTATATCTAAAACATCCATCCTATGTTTTTTTTTTTAAAAAAAAAAGAATAACAATTAGATATGTTTTTGCATCTTTCATTGTTCCAAATTATATAGTTTTATGAGGATAATATGGTGGTCAATTTAACTAAGCTATATGAGTTGTATGGAAAATGATATATCATCTATCTTGATTTAACTTGCTATGTTTGCTTTGATTTTTCTTTCCCTCGAATCAGTAAGCATAAGGAAAGTAAAAGGGAAGCTCTTTGAAAACATAGGATGACAACGAACTCAATTCGATGTTATATTGTGGTTGTCGTGCATCAATATGAAATAATTTAGCTATATCTACTTGATAAGTGAAACTGAAACAATGTAGTTGCTCTCAGAAGTAGCTTCTCTGGTTGCTTGATTAATACTATAAGCAGCGAGAATTCTAATGTCAAGTAGTAGCTCGCATATTGCAGATTGGATGTATGTGTATTTAGAGGTTAAAAATTAGAGAAATAGTAATTATACGATAAGGGTCAAGACATTGTAATTTATATCATCATTTAATTTATTTAGTTTTTGTTTGTCTCAATTTTTCATGTTATTTCACAGTTGCTCTATCATAATCTCAGTTTTCTTTTTGTTATTTTACAAGCTTCCTCGAATCTTAAAGAAAGATGCAATTGCACGATATTATGGTCTTGAGAAAGGACAGGTGGTGAAAGTTACCTATTCCGGTGACATTACTGAGTCGCATGTGACCTACCGTTGCGTGTGGTGATGACTGGTAATTCTTAGCCTATGCAGCTAGTTTTGGATCATGCTTTGGATGTTGTAGAATTTTTTGTTGTTTCGTATTACTTGTACTAGATGAGCTCCTATGTACGGTAGTGTAGTATTCTGATTTCATTTCTGTGTATGGACCTCTTGTACTAGTTTTAGCATTCCTACTTCCAAGTTCCAATCCTGTACTTGACAATAAACTTTTAGTCTAGGGGAAGTGTGAATGCAATGTTTATTGATGTGTTTGAATGTAATGGAATAAAGCTTTTATTTATTATTCTTTTTTCATGTTGCATTCCATTTATATATCACTTCCAATATATGCAATGCTAATTGTGTGTTTGACATGCGGTTGGACTGCTTTTGTTAAATTATTATTATTATTATTTTTTTTACTTTAATTTAAGAGGGCATTTTTTCATCCTTTAACTAAAGGGATAATAAAAAGAATCAAATCATAAAGATTTTAAATTTATAAATTTTGTGTTGAGTTAAATATTAAACTATTAAATTATTTATTTAGTTAGTAATTTTATTAAAAAATATAGAATGTATTTTTCTTTATTTTGGTATATATCATGTAAGAATATGTTTTTTGTTACACATGATAAAAGGGGGAAGATGACAATAATGCTACATTCTCTAATAATTTTTCTTTGTTTTCAATTTCTTTGACATTTTATGAAGGAATAAATTAGCTTAAATTTTAAGTTGATCTTTTTACCGTTTATAATTTAAAGAAAACTTGATTTAAAATATAGGTGAAACAATTACATATTCTTCATATATTTTTAAAAGAGCTAGGCTAATTTTACAAGTTTAATGATAACATTCAAAGTAAATCAATCTTAAAAATATTGTAGTCTAGAAAATTAAAAACTTCGTAAATTGAGTACGTTAGCAATTCAGCGAGATACATTATAATTTCAATGGAATAATCTAAAATACTATAGTCCGATAAAATTTTATAATTTAAAATACTATAATCTGAAAATATTTGAGTGAATCCCTAAGTTTAGGATCACTACAATTTTAGTGGATATTGTAGGAATTTTAGTAAGATAAGAGTCTACAAAATTTTCAATGAGATCGATGACAGAAATAGGGAGTTTGAGGATGGCTATGACCCCCTTCAATTAAATATAAAAATTTTTAAGTGTAAAATTATAAAAATTTGATTATATATTATATTTAACTCTCTTATTTTAGATAAAAATTTTCTTTAAATATACAAAATGGCTTAATTATACATATCACATGTGTAAATTATGATCAAGAAATTTGGCTCTCATAAGAAAATTTTCCGACTCCATCATTGAAAGAGATAATAACAATTTCAATGGGCCAAGCAATCTAAAATAATATATAGAGTTTATAAACATTAGAGTGGGTCAGGTGTATACACATTCACTCTAATGATAGTGAAATTATTTTCAGAATTGAGAGGTTTAAGTTGAAACCTATTTAGCGTCAATTTAAATAAAAAAAGGATAATTAAAGATTTGGTATTTAAACTTTTTGATTTTTTTTTTATTTTGGTATCTAGACTAAATTTTTTTACAATCAAGTACTTGAATGGAGAAAAATCATATCAATATGGTATTTTGCACTAATTTGGGTGTTGCCTGAGTATTGACTCAGCTATACGGGTCTGAGGTTTTGCTCGAGCACCGATTCGATTAGCTAAAAGAGATCAAAATGCTCATTTGAATTTGAACTCACGATGAAACTCTCGGGTTCAGATTGATTGATTTTGAAGAATTGCCACTTTAATTTTATTTTATTTAGAAAAAAGATTAAGGAAAAAACCCAAATGAACTCCAATTAATATCCTAAAGGAAAATATCACTAGTCTCAAAAATAAAAAGAATTCGGGGACTAGATTTTCGGTTTATCTTAACAAAATTAGTTTGACAAATTTAATACAAAATGACTTAAGATAAATTTCATGAATATTAGGAAAAGAGAGGATATTTTCTCTAACCCTTATAAGTATTAGGAAAAGCATACATTTCTCAACTAATTACAAGAATCCACAAATCAAAAGAGATTAGCACGAAATAAACAACACAATTATACATAAAAAAAGAAAATAGAAATAATCTCATTTAAAAAAAGATGAAGGAAAAGGGAAAATTATTTTAAAAAATATTTTAGAGTTGATGCTTAAAAGGCTGACATGCTTGCGTATCCCTTTTAATGAGAATCAAACCTCACATAGTTCTTCCTTCTTATAAAAGAGGGATTTTGGAAAAGGTTAAATTGACTTGTTAATTTAGTTTAGATTTAAAATTAACAAATTTAGATCTTTTCAGTTTTAGACTTAAGAAAAGATATAAGAGAGAGAATTATAGATTTGATTTAAGAAATCCCAAAAGAAAGAATTATACATTGGTTTTGCGCTTTCTTTGTATGAACAGGGTAAGTCTTGCATTGAATCTAAGCTCCACCTTGATTGGGATCTCAAAAGATAAATCTTGCACAGAAATAATTAAACAAAAAAGAGAAATAAAAAGATAATAATTGAAAATAAAAATTAAACTTTGAAATTAGATATGAAATTAAAGAAAAGAGATTTTTTATTTTGAAAATTGATAGAATTTTTGGCTTAAAATTGATAGAAAAATTGGATATTTTTTATGTTTGAAACTTGTCTGTCAAATAATTGGGAGTGGACCCTATTTATAAGGGAAAATATGAGAGAAATTTAAGAAATAACCAGAGGAGCAGCCAGCACGGGCAGCATGCTAGCCTGTGTAGCGACACCATTATGGTGCCAGCATAGTGGGCAGCACCACGTGTGCTGGCACATTTTTGGTGTTGCTTCATGACGTTCCGCCTAATTAGGCAGCAATAAAGTGATGTTATCCAGCCCAATCTTGTTCTTGGATCTTAGTTCAACTTGTTTAACTAGTTTCTGCATGTTTTAGTCCGTTTTTTATTCGATTTGAGCCTAATTTGATTTTACGGGTTTGTAATTGAGTATTGAATTTTTGGAAGTACAGATTTAAGGGTTCAAAGCTACCCCCTTATCATATTTGGCTGATTGAAATTCGGGTTTGATAAGTGTGAATAAGAGGGGTTCTGATGGTTTTTTGAAGAAACTAAAGGACTTGGTCTGCTTCAAGAGCTATATCGAGGTGCCATGTCTGATTTTAGGCTTTTTTTACTCCATTTAGACTGTTGGGTTATTTTCGCATTTCTATAGTTGCTATAATTTCAGAAGATTCTGAGCTCCAATTGAGACTCGGTCTATTCCTGGAGGTAGGTTGACATCTTGTGGACCCGTTGCTTTGAAAGAAACTAAATTTTGAGCTAAAATAGGCCAGTTATATCAAAACCAGGTGATTTGGACTTGCAAGTCAAAAGGTCAAAAGATGCAATTATGAGGGGGGCCCACCATCTTGGCTATATATACCCCTTAAGCCTTATTCATTCCTCACATCTCATTTATATATTCTCTCCCTCCAAACTCTTTCTCTCAACTTCCTATTTAGTTTCCTCTATTTTTTTCACGATGAAATACCACTATACTACTCCAATGGACAACCCAAATCTTGAGATATTGCTGAAAGAGCCAAAGTATCATGTCAGTTACTAATGGGTGTGAGGCCTCGCCCGAGCACCAGTTCAATATGCTAAAGGGAATCAAAATGCTCATTTGGGAAAGAACTCACGAGAAAGCCGTCGGGCTTATCTTTGATAGATTTGAAAATTATTTTTAGGAGTCGCCACCTTAATTCATTTTTATTTGGGAAAATATAAGGAAAACCCATTTGACTCCAATTATAACCCAAAAGAAAAAGGATCACTAGCCTCGAAACCAAAGAAGATTTGGGGACTAGGTTTTCGGTTTATTTTAACAAAATAAGTTTAGCCAATTAATATAAGAGTGACTTAAAATATATTTCATGAACAATTAGAATGCATGGACAATTTATAATATGCATGATCATTCAATTCATAAAATTTATACACAATTAGAATTCGAAATAAAAGAGAGTTAATATTACAATGAAATCCAAACTTAAGGGATATCTCCTCTAGCCCTTATGGGTTCTAGGGAAGTCACACATTTCCCAAACTAATCCTAATAATAAAGTAAAGAAACAAACAAAAAAGTAAGTGAAGAAGGTGCAAGGGTGATAGTTGATTAATTTTAATTGAATTTGATGCCTGAACCAAGCATGCCTATTTATCCCTTTGAATGGGAATCAGAATCCACGCAGTTCTCCTATCTTACAAAGGGGTTAGTTTAGCCTAGCTACTTTATCATGTTTTGATTGATTGATTAAAAGGGGGTTGAGTTAATTAATTAATTTGATTGATTACCGAGTTAATTAGCTAGCAACTTAGATAAATCAATTTAATTAACTAACTAAAAGATGTAAGGAAATTAAGAGAAAAGAAGCTTACCTCGAATGGCGGGCAGTGACTAGCTTTAGACGGTAAACGGCGGCTAGCTTCGGATAGCGGGTGGCGGCTGGCCTTAGATGGCAGGCAGCAATTAGTTTTGGATGGCAGGCAGCAAGCGGCGGCTAGTGTTGGATGGCGGTTGGCCTTGGACGGCGGGTGGTGGCTAGCCTTGAATGGTGGACATGAGCCTTGGGCAAGAGACTTTCCTTGAACAGGCGAGCGAAAAGTCTTAAACTAGTTGGGTAGGAATTAAGGAGAAACTTCCCAACTTGCTTTGCGAAGCAAGGAGCGAATGCAAAGTGTTTTGCTTGAAGTAATGTTTTAAGCTCTAGAAGTTGATCTTTTGAAGTATGGGGAGGCCCTCTATATATAGGAGGAGGTTTAGAGCATAGAAAACACAAAATCCCAACGTGGGATTACAAAAAATTGAATTTTCGCCGGAGTTGCTGCAGAGGCCTTTGCAGCACCGCAGAGCTCTTTGCGGCAGTGCATAGA
Organism: Reutealis trisperma; assembly: GCA_947687605.1. Taxonomy (NCBI): domain Eukaryota; kingdom Viridiplantae; phylum Streptophyta; class Magnoliopsida; order Malpighiales; family Euphorbiaceae; genus Reutealis; species Reutealis trisperma. The sequence goes on along the minus strand of CANTUT010000520.1, from coordinate 86,012 downwards.
GACCTTTGTGGTTTGCTAGAGGGCTTTGCGGCAGTGCCACAGAGCTTTGCGGTAATAGGCCCTGCTTTCTCCCGTTTTCGCCTGTTCTTGCTCATTTCTCATATGTTTTTCACGATTCTAATTGCATTGTACTCGTTACTTAGTCCCAGATGATCTAAAGGGTTTAAATGCCAAAAGGAAATATTTTGATTTTTTCCATTTTGAGAGTTTTCAGCTTCTGAAGGTTTGTTTACTGAGCCTAAATGCTTCTAAGGTTCAAATGCATACTAAAAGGTGCAAAATCAAGGGTTCACAGCTGCCCCCTCATCAGAATTGTCTTTGTCTGAAAGGCGATTCTGATGACAGTGAACTTGAGGATGAAAAGGATGCCCCGATATATTTGGGAGCGGCATGAAGTTCTGATGAGTGTGAAATGAAGAGAATGCCTTTGGTAAATTTGGAAGCGAAGTGGATGCCCTTGGTATATTTAGGAGTGAAGAGGATGCCCCTAATATATTTAGGAGCGGCATGGAATTCTGAAAAGGATGCCTCCGGTATATTTGGAAGCGAAGTGGATGCCCTTGGTATATTTGGGAGCGAAGAGGATTCTGATAAGTGTGAAATGAAGAGTATGCTCCTGGTATATTTGGAAGCCAAGTGGATTGCCCTGGTATATTTGGGAGTGAAGAGGATTCTTATAAGTGTGAAATGAAAAGGATGCTCCCGGTATATTTGGAAGCAAAGTGGATGCCCCCCTTATATTTAGGAGCGGCAAGAAATTCTAATAAGGATGCCTCTAGTATATTTGAAAGCGAAGTGGATGATGCTCTTGGTATATTTGGGAGTAGCAAGAAGTTATGATAAGTGTGAAATGAAGAGGATACTCCTAGAATATTTGAAAGCGGCAAGAAATTATGATGAGTGTGAAATGAAAAGGATGCCCCCAGTATATTTGGAAGCGGCAGGAAGTTTTGATAAGTGTGAAATGAAGATGATGCTTTTAGTATGTTTGGAAGCGGCAGAAAATTCTAATAAGTATGAAAGGAAAGGGATACTCCCGGTATATTTGAGAGTATTAAGAAATTCTGATAAGGATGCCCCCGGTATATTTGAGAGTGGCAAGAGAATGCCCCCGATATATTTAGGAGTGTTAGAAAGAAAACGGCAGTTCCTATCTGGTAGGAATGAAAAGTGATGATCCTGTCTAGTAGGATCAAGAAGGGATGACCATCCTATCTAGTAGGAATGGTAAAGATAACTGTCTTGTCTGGTAGGAACAGTAGTGGTCCTTTCTGGTAGGAATGAAAAGTGATGATCCTGTCTGGTAGGATCAAAAAGAGATGACCATCCTGTCTGGTAGGAATGGTAAAGATAACTATTCTGTCTGGTAGGAATAGTAGTGGTCCTTTCTGGTAGGATTGAAGGCGACGATCCTGTCTGGTAGAAATTAATGAAATGGTGATCCTATCTGGTAGGAATGATGATGATGATCCTATCTTTCTTCAAGAGTTTTGACAATTTGCCTTGATTCATGATCCTATTCAATGTAAAAAATGCTAAATAATTATGCAATGATATGATACCTTGAACCTGTAAAGAGTCAATCCTAATATAAAAGTATTGATCTTTAGTATAAAGATACCCCTATTTCAGAAAGATGAATATTTGGAAAGGATGTGCCGCCACTTTAGAATGATAGAGGAAAGCGGTTTGGTCATTTGGTTTTTTGGTTGATTGCTTAGTTTAGAGGTGAGATTGGTTGGTTAAGGGCTATCAGTTTGGCCTAGGAAAAAGTATGGTATAGTCTTGGAAAAGATCGGGCTGTTCAATTTAGGTAGGTTTGACTTCGGTTTGAGGCTAAATTGGAGAGTTGGATCAGGAAGGTCAGGTTTTTGGAGATGATTAGTTTGGAAGGTTTTGGGGAAGGTTAACTTTTGGGGCTTGTCCTCAGAGAAGTTTATGTGGAAGGTTTAGTCAAGTCTGGTATTTTGGCTTGGTCAGGTTGCAACCTTTGGGGAGTTTATTTGGAAGACTTGGTCAAGTTCTGCCTTTGTCTCGGTTAGGTCTGGCTTAGAGGATAGGTCAGGCTAGGAAATTAGTGGGGGAAGATTTGGTCAGATTTGGCTTTGGAGTAGATTATGGTCTTTTGTGAATGGTGAAAGCTAGGCTTAGGCTTCTTAGTTTGGGCTTTATGGTGAAGGCTAGGCTTAGGCTTCATGGTGAAGGCTTGAAGGCTTGATGGCCTTTGGTCAAAAGTCTTTGTCAATTTGGGCTTTTTTCCATGAGGGTGCTTTGGATGGTCGGCTTTGGCTTAGGTAGGGTAGTAAAGGTTTTGGTTGCAGGCTCATGGATGAGGGTTTGCCCTTTTGTCATGGTTATATTAGATTTTCAATGCCGATCGGATGGTTGGTAAGTTTTGAATTGATTGTAATTTGCTAAGGAGGCTTGGTCTTTTCAAGGACGATGAGGTTTTGCCAATGAGACATGGGATGACTTGAGTGGTTTGAACCCTTATTAAGCTTTGCAAGACATGACTTGATTTTGGTTGTACTAGAGAGCTGGCTTTAAGGATGATGAGTCTTACTTAGGAACTTCATTTCTACCCATGTGCTTGGCACTTAGAAGATGATGAGATTTTAGCATACGATGCTTCAGCTTGAAAGGATGGAATGGTACATTTTGAAGTTGGGGAATGGTTCAAAGGCAGGTTGAAAATTTTAAAAAGATCAGGAAGGTTGTATGATTTTGCTATTTGTAGCATGATCCATGAAAAAGAACAAGCCAAACTAACTTTGTTGTTTTGAGATTGAAGAGACATTTAGAGTGATAGAATGTAGACGACAGACTGGATGAAAGGAAATGCCCTAAGAAGTGGCTAAAGGACTGATGAAAAGAGACAATTAGGGGATAAAAGACTGATGACTAACTCGAAAGACATGCCCCCACTATTAGATAAATGCATAGAAGACAATATCATTTTAGATAATGAGCAAGCTAGTGAGGACGGATGACTTTGAAGACATGAGATGAGATGGATTGATTGAAGCTTGATTTGACAAACTTTGAATGATATGAAGGAAGATAACTAGGATGAGCTTTCTCTTTTTTTTTTTTTTTTAACTCTAACTTTTGCCTAAGCCGCCCTTTTCAGATTTTCAACTTAGTAAGCTTAGATTTTGGGAGAAAACATTCTACCATGATTTGTTATTTTTCTTCACTTTGAAGGGCTTTAAACTATGAATTTTAGATTTGAAGAACTTGTTGTCCTTTGTTGAGGTGTATCATTTGATTTTGTACTTCAATTATTTGATGAGAGGTTTACTTCTTGACCTACTTTGGTTAGGAGTTGGCAAAGCAATTATTGATGGCACCTCAATTGTAGTGGATTTAATTGATGTTCATTTTTCTTTTTCTCCTTTTTTTTTAAAGCTCATCCATGTTTAGACAAGTGCATAAATAATTAAAAAGATGTGAATGTTTTATTACAATGGAAAATTTTATTACAAGATAACAAAAAAGGAATTGACGTGATTGACGAAAAATAGAAAATAAGATGACAGACTCAGACTCGAATTTAGACTCAGACTTTGGGATTTAGACTTCATACTCAAACTCAAACTTGGAGATTTAGACTCAGACTTGGAATTCAATCTTAGACTTGGAGATTTAGAACTCAGACTTGCAATTCAATCTCAAATAGGTCAGATCAGCTAAACTTGAACTCTTCTATGTCATGCCACTTAGGGCTGAGGTAAGGTGGGGTTGAATTGGGTTTGGATTCTTCATCACTGCTCGGGTTAGTGGTGAGGAATTTAGTTTGAAATGATGCACTTTAGATGCAATCTTTAACTTTTGATGCGGTTGCAATCAAAGCCTTAAAAGTGGGTAAGTATTGGGTCAACAAGTGGGCTTAGTAGGCTGTAAGTAGATTTTTAACAAGGTCGTCCACTTGTTCTTGCTCGGTTGGCCTATTTACCATTTGGGCAGCTTTAGCCCTCCACCTCGTAAGGAACATGGAGAAAGACTCCTTTGGAAGTTGCTTGGTAGTTTCTAAGTCACGCCTAGTGACATCCATTTCACTGTTATAATGATATTGTTCAACAAAGGCATAGCAGATATCATCCTATGTCCTTTTCTTGCTCTTGTCTAATGAAAGGAACCATTTCTTGGTAACACCAATTAGTGATTGTTGGAACAGTTAAGCAAAGAGCTCATCGCTAACTCCTAAAGGTTTCATTACTCCCACATATATCTTCAGATGGGTCTTGGGGCAAGTGGTTCCATCAAATCTCTCTAGTTTAGGCATTTTGAATTTAGGAGGGAGCTTGGCACCAGGAAATAAGGTTAAACTGTCTACATCAATTAGATCATCACGGTGCTTTAGGGATTTGATGGTTCTTTCCATGGCTTCAAGTTTTTCCATGAGCAATCTAGTGTCTGGATAAGAAAAAACTTCCTCACTGTGGTTTCGATATGGGTTGGTTTGGCTCAATTTGGGCTAGGATTGGTTGAGTTCAAGATAAGGTTTGGGTTAGAATGGCTAAGGGTGGCCTGGTTAATTATAGCTTGAACTTCCTCAATGATGAATTGCCTTTATTCCTTAAATTGGGCTTGCTGAGCAGCTAGGTTAGCTTGGAAATGTTCTTCTTGTTTCTTAAGGACTTTGGTCACAAGTGTGGTCAAGGAAGCCATATCAAGCGAGTGGGCCATTAGTACCTTCAAATCAAAGTAACAAGGTAAGTGACGGGTATGGAATAGAAGAGGTGATGAAGGTACAGGCATGCAGATCCTAAGAGAAAAGGCTTCCTATTGTGTAATGGGCCAACCATTTTTTTTTTGGGCTTAAGGTATGTAGGGCAAATGTTTTGGGCTTTGAGTAGTAGACTGAACCAAGGATATTGGGTTTAAAGTAGTATGTTGGGCCAAAGTTATTAGGCTTAAGGGTAACAGACTAGTTTTGAAAGGTGATGGATCACGGGTGTTGGGTTTAAAGATATTATTGGGTTAAAGGTATTGAGCTTAGGGTAGTGTGTTGGGCTAAAGATATTAGGCTTAGGGTAATGTCTTAATGATTTGGGGTATAGGCTATAGGCATCTGTCAATCTGGGGGTAATGGATTGGTTTTAAAGGTAATGGGCCAAGGATATTAGGTGACGGTGTCTTATGGCTAGGTTGGCAAGGTATGGGTAAGAGGAGGGTAGATATGTTTTTAGGATACAATTTAGGGCGAAGACATTTTGGGTAAGGTTAAAGTAACAATGTTTAAGGGTAGAGGTGTTTGAGGTCAAGGCTAGGGAAATGAGGTTTTAGGTTTAGGGCTAGGGTATTGGTGTTTAGGTTAAAGGCTAAGGTAACGGGGTAAGGTTTTAGGGTTAGGGTATTGGTGTTTAGGTTAAAGGCTAAGGTAAAGGGGTAAGGTTTAGGGTTAGGGTATTGGTGTTTAGGTTAAAGGCTAAGGTAGAGGGGTAAGGTTTAGGGTGATGGCTTAAGGTTTGTAGGGGAAAAGGTGAATGGGATGGAGGTTAGAGTGAGGTGTTTAAAGGGTAGATGTTTGAATGGAGATAAGAATGTTTGATCCTTCTTTGGTTTAAGGTTTGACCTAGACTTAAGATGAATGCATGTTTTGTTATACAATTGGATGCATGATATGCATGAGGAAAATATTTCATGAAAATGCAAAGATGCAAGGTTTTAATTATGGTACATACAGCTTAAGGCTACGATCTAAGTTCTTTACATGAAAGGGTAAGGGTGGCTTGATTTGGGTACCTATCACACTAGAGCAATGATATACCTAACCACATGTGAGTCAAGGAGCCTCGCATGGGTCCAACAGTACGTGCATACTTGTTACACCTTTGAAAGGATCAAAGGATTCGTCGTGGGGTGGATGATTTCACTATCGGCGAATAGACCCAAGGAGGGTTGCCCACTCAATGCTACTCACTATCCATTGTTTTCCTAAAACTAGGTTGGATGGCAAAAAGCCTATGCAAGTAATGCATGCAAAGTCACAATCATATTAAAAGGCCAAATTCTTTTCAAACTAATTAGTAGTCCACTTATTTTTTTCTTTTATTAAAAGAAAGTTACTCCCCAATAGAGTCGCTAACTGTGAGGCCTCGCTCGAGCACCAGTCCAATATGCTAAAGAGAATCAAAATGCTAATTTAGGAAAGAACTCATGAAGAAGCCTCGAGCTTATCTTTGATAGATTTGAAATTATTTTTAGGAGTCGCCACCTTAATTCATTTTTATTTTGAAAAATATAAGGAAAACCCATTTGACTTCAATTATAACCCAAAAGAAAAAAGATCACTAGCCTAGAAACCAAAGAGGATTCGGGGACTAGGTTTTTGGTTTATTTTAACAAAATAAGATTAGCCAATTAATATAAGAGTGACTTAAAACATATTTCATGAACAATTAGAATGCATGGACAATTTATAATATGCATGATCATTCAATTCATAAAGTTTATACACAATTAGAATTCGAAATAAAAGAGAGTTAATATTACAATGAAATCCAAACTTAGGAGAAACCTCCTTTAGCCGTTATGGGTTCTAGGGAAGTTACACATTCCCCAAACTAATCCTAATAATAAATCAAAGTAATAAACACAAAACTAAGTGAAGAAGGTGATAGGGGGATAGTTGATTAATTTTAATTGGATTCGATGTCTGAACCAAGCATGCCTACGTATCCCTTTGAATGAGAATCAGAATCCACGCAGTTCTCTCATCTTACAAAGGGGTTAGTTTAGCCTAGCCACTTTATCATATTTTGATTGATTAATTAAAAGAGGGTTGAGTTAATTAATTATTTTGATTGATTACCAAGTTGATTAGCTAGCAACCTAGATAAATCAATTTAATTAACTAACTAAAAGATGTAAGGAAATTAAGAGAAAAGAAGCTTACCTCGAATGGCGAGTGGCGGCTGGCTTTAGACGACAGGCGGCGGCTAGCTTCAGATGGCAGGTGGCGGCTGGCCTTGGATGGCAGGCGGCGGCTAGTTTTGGATGGCGGGCAGCAAGCGGTGGTTAGCATTAGATGGCAGGCGGCGGTTGGCCTCAGACGACGGGCAGCGGCTAGCCTCGGATGGCAGACATGAGCTTTGGGCAAGAGACTTGCCTCGAGCAGGTAGGCAAAAAGCCTTAAACTAGTAGAGTAGAAATCAAGGAGAAACCTCCCAACTTGTTTTGCGAAGCAAGGAACGAATGCAAAGAGTTTTGCTTGAAGTAATGCTTTTTAAGCTCTAGAAGTTGATCTTTTGAAGTGTCGGGAGGCCCTCTATATATAGGAGGAGGTTTGAAGCATAGAAAACATAAAATTCCAATGTGGGATTGCAAAAAATTGAATTTTCACCGGAGTTGCCGCAGAGCTCTTTACGGCAGTTCTGCAGAGACCTTTGCAATTCTATAGAGGGCTTTGTGATAGTGCCACAAAGCTCTACAGCAACGGGCCCTGCTTTCGCCTGTTTCGCCCGTTCTTACTCGTTTCTCGTCCGTTTTTCATGATTTTAGTTGCTTGTACTCGTTACTTAGTCCTGGATGATCTAAAAGGGTTTAAATGCCAAAAAGAAATATTTTGATTTTTTTCATTTTGAGAGTTTTCGGCTTCTGAAGGTTTGTTTACTGAGCCCAAGTACTTCTAAGGTTCAAATGCATACTGGAATATGCAAAATCAAGGGTTCACAATGGGAAACTTCACGTATGTTATGTTCTTGCACTTTTTAGCTAGTTTTTGACAAGAAAAATGCATTATAAAGTAGAATAATAATAATTATTTTTTTTTACTTTTTTATTGATTTTTTTTTACTTTTTTTATTATTTTTTTTAAGCATGCATAATTGAGACCAAGAGGAGGTAGGAGTATTATATAGTCGGTTTGTCTTTTCCTCAATGACCAGAAAGCCATACGTCAATGACTTAAACCTTTTGGTTTGCTCGATGGCTGGAGTTAGATGTCAAGGGTATTGTCAATACTATTGTAATTAAGGCTTTGGCGGAGCGCTGGTGGGACACAACAAATACATTCTACTTTCCATGCAGTGAGATGAAAGTTACTCCTTTTAAGTGGAGCATGATCACAGGTATGCATTTTGGTTCCCACGCGCTTGAGTTCCATCCTTCTTGGACTGATCTCCCCCCTTCATAGGTGATTGCTCTTATTGGAGCTGATCCTCCCCACTAGAATATTAATGTCCCATGCTTTTGGCTTTATGACATCTTGAAAAACATGAGGGAGACACCATGCTAATATAATATAAATCAAGGTGCCAAGCTATGCGCCTTGGCTATTCTATGTTGTAGTTTTCTGCATAATGGCAAAGACTCTTTTAACTTGGGCATCTTATGCTCACTGATTAACTTAGATGAGATTGGCCAGTTTGATTGGAGAGGTGCAGGCCTCTATGCCATGTGTAATGAGATGTGTGGCATTTTACGTGGAAAGTATGATGGCATGGTGGCACTTCTATTGTTTGGGAGGTGAGTTTTTATACTTCATCCATGCCTCTTGCCCCCTGTTATGCAGTCAAATTGATTTTTTGTCTTCTTCACAGTATTGGACCTATGAGCATTTTCTAGGGTTGGCCCCTCAGTTATAGGATTTTGATATTGTTGACCCACTATATAGGTGCCTTTGGAGATATGCCAACAAGAGGACTGGGCATTTGCTGCCAACTTTTGAGATTTACAGATCGACCTTCACTTCGTTGACCCTGGAGCAGGTACCTTTGTGAATGTAGACTTATATTTTCCTTTCATTCATTATCTCTTACCCTGTGATTTGTTTTACAGGTGAGATTGGCTCTTTTTGCTAGGTTGATGGCCTAGGTATCGAACTGAATCAAGTAAAGCTTAAACTTGTCCTCGTGTAGTCTCTTACTACACTGTAGGCCTTTAAGATCATTCTACTTGGGAGAAAGAGTGAGGGTTCAAGTTGTAAGAGTGAGAGTGGTTCTGATGCCTCCTCTTGAGGACATGAGATATGGTTTAGCTGTACTAAGTGAGGACATTTTGGCTGCAAGAGTTTCTTATCTAGACCTTTTTTTGCCTAATGTTGACTATGATGAATTTAGTAAGGCTTTCTTGATGTAAGGCACACCTCTTTTAAATGGATTAGGCAAGTCAACTCATCAAGGTCTACTTCCAGCACCTCTCCAAAACTTGTTCGCTATTTGGTATACTAGCCAAAAGCTCCCGCAAGCAACGGGGCAATTGTAGTATAAGATAAGCTCCCAAGGTCGATTCACAAGGAGGCTAGGATTGGAGAAATATTTATGTTTCGCAGTTTAAAAATATTAAAGCAAGGTAAATAAAAGTGTAATTGAAATTATAAAGTAAACTAAATAAAAAATAAATAAATAAATAAATAAATAAAGAAGTTCAAAGTCTGATGCAGAAGAATGTTTAGGATTTAAATAATATTTGCTAGTCCTCATATGCTCATGGTCCTCTACTCCAAATGATAATCCAGAGAATGTAAATTAAGAATAGTTAAATCTCAAGAATAAAACTCATTAGCTTTCGCTTTCCTGAATTAAATCCTATTAATTCTTCTAACCCAAAATTGACAAACTATTTCCAAGGTTTATATTTCTAATTCACCCTAGAAACCCAATTAAATTAATTTCCGGATTTAAATTTCATCTCTCGATTCATCACTTAAATCCTAGATTGAATAACTGGTGATCAAGCAATTATCCATGACAACATGAATTCCATTCAATTAGGAAAAATGGATCATCAATTGGAATAGGTTACAGTCATAGCATATTCATAGCAATAAACATTCAAATCCTAAACACAGAGAGATTTAGTTCATGGTGATTAAGAAAAACAGCTTGATTTCATTAATAACTGGTGAATCCATGGTATTAAGCAAATATCCAGTAAAACACACAGAAATGAAGAAAACTAAGAAGCAGACTTTAAACACCGCTTGGATGTCCTGATTATATATCTATATTAGTCTCTCCAAGCATCCATAAGCAAAACCTGAACTTACAATCAATCTCTCGATTTTACTCGAATTTTTCTTACCGGGAACTAAGAACTCCCCTTTTCTGAATATTCACAATGATGAAAAATAATGACTAGAAAAAATGTACGTCCGATGACCTAGCTGCTAAAACAAAAGTTTGCTTTATATACTGCTTTCCGGCATACCCATAATACCCCTTTTAACAAAAAAAAATAAAAAACAAGTTAAAACAACTAAATTCCGGGCAGCGTCCGCTGGGACTTGATGCGAGCAGTTGAACCATATGCCTTTCACAAGACTCAAGGGGTAGCGAGGCGCTGAGAACGGGCTGCGAGCCGCAAAGGGCTGCTGCGAAGCAGCTGCAAAGCTTGGTGAGGCGACGAAACTTATCTGCGAGGCGTTGAACTGGCTGGGCTAACAGGAGCTTGAGAGGTGCTGAGCATTTCTGCGAAGCTCTCAAAAGTTGGCTGCAATTTGGCTTCCACTTACTAGGGCCAAAGGCCGACTCCCAATTTGTCAATTTAGCACTAAAGTTCCTGCAAAATTAGGATAACCTTCCTCAAACCTAAAAATAGCAAAAATAAACTAGAAAACACATATAAACTAAACAAATCTAAAAATATTAACTAATTGAACACCACAAAATGCCATACAAATATGCAACAAACAACTCCCCCACACTTACTCTTTGCTTGCCCTCAAGCAAAACCTTACTCAACAATCCATTAACATGCAACTCAAAAGATGCAGTAATGGCCTCATAAGATGAATGCTTGAATTAGAGTATACTATAAATACAGGAGTACTTAACACAATATACCCCGAATCATTCTAGTTCAACTGAGAGAAAATAAGACAGAGAATTTGTTGCACTTTATGATAGGCATATGCACTCACTATTATCACATGGAATTTCTAATTCAAAGATTCATAATAATTAAGGTTCATCCTCCTCATAGGCAAACTAACCAATCTAATCTCCACTAATAAAATTCACAACGGTCAAGAAGATCAAAAGGTCTTTTCACAGGTTGTAATGGGGTTTTAAAAGGTAAAACAAGGGCGAAAAACAAATTGGCTAACATGAACAAACAAAAATTTCCTTTGAAAAATACTGCACAGCAAATGCTAACTAATAAACCCTTCAATACTATCTCCTTCATAACACCCGGAGCAACAAAACATCAAAACTTCAAAACTGAAACTTCTTCTTTTTTTTTTTACAAACAGCTCCCCAACACTTTGTTTCTGTGCAAGGTTACTACTTTTTTTCTTCTCTCTTTTTTTTTTTTTTATTATTATTTTTTTTATATAACAAACAAAAAATATCGCTCCAACAAAAATAGAAATAGCTTAGATTAAATTCTCTACACTATTGTTCAAAGGAAATATAAGGGTAGGAACATTGCGGTTTAATTCAACAAAGAAACACAAGCTAAAAGTATGCATTCAATGCATATATTTGGCTCGAAGGGCTAACTAGGGACGATTACACAAACTGGGTGGTTATAAGAGTTTGGTTAAAGCAAAGAATGCCTAAATCCTTTCTTCCTTTGCTAAGTGAATTTGGATTTCGCCTCGAAAAGACTAGCTAGAATGTTCTAAGGAGGGCGAAATTCTTTAGTGATAATACATTGCATAAGCCCCCTCTAAGTTAAGCATACACAAATCTCTTAACACTAATCAAAGCAATTCAACAACAACCTCTCAATTTAACAGTAATGATTAAGGGTAAAAAGAATTTAGCATCACAGTAAATAGGTATAATCCAGTTCAAGCACATCTTTATTTTATCCTTGGCCACACCACGATTTTAAAAATTAGATTTCATGCCAAATTAAAGAAAAGTTGAGCAAAATTTTGATAAGAAAGCAACACAGAGAGCTAACTCAAAAAGAACTCACTAAACACAAACATACTAAGAATAAAAATACCCCCCACACTTAAATTCCACAGTGCCCTCACTGTGGACAAAATGCTGGCAAAAATTTACATAAAAATTAAACACAAAAATAAAAGAATTAAATAAACACTATATTTGGAAGGTTACCTCATTCGTCCGCCTCTGGTGGTGATGGAGGAGGTGATGAAAACTCAAGGCCATATTTCTCACCAATTAACTTGATATTTTGCCTTTGCTGCCTTTGTTCTTTTTCCAGTCTATCAAACCTCTTATGAATTTTGGCCATATTAGCATTATTCTGTTCTTCCATGGCCTGAAGTCGGCTCAGAACTTGCTGCCAACCTATTGATTCAGAAACTGATTCTGCTGCAGGTAATGGTATAGGAGCAGCGGATGGTTCTTCTTGATTTCTGTCTTGGTTGTCAGATGAAGACTTCCTGCGACCCCTCGCGGCAGGTGGATTTGTACTCCTATGATCCCTCCAAAGTGTGGGGAAGTTGGAGAGGTTTTAGGGGACGGGTTTCTTTAAAACTGATGGAGCTCTTAATCTTCCCCAAAACACCCTTTTTAAATATCTGATGAATCCCCTTTTTTTTTTTTTTTTTTTCTTCAGCGAGGCGCAAAGGGCGGCAGCGAGGCGCAGGAATTATTTTTGGACTCGCAGTAAACTTCTAGCGTCTTAAAAGACAGGGCTGCTGTATGCCCCTCTGTATCATGCTGCAAACTGCACATTCATCGGATACCTGCAAACAAAGCCAGGAAAACACCCCAAACATAAATCTGAACTAGAAAAATTTAAATTAACAAAAATTTGTACTAAAATAACTAAAATAAAACGAAACACAATAAAATTTAACTAATCAATTAAAATTAATTACTACTAATTAAAATCAAAACAAATAAAATTTCTGAATAAAATTTTTGAATGGAAATTGGGCTGCCTCCCAATGAGCGCTTCTTTAACGTCGTTTTAGCTGGACGTTCCTTAATGATTCAAGGATCCTTCAACAAAATAGATCCCACATCCTGAGCTTTCTGAATTTCCTCCAAGTATGGTTTCACCCTCTGGCCATTGACCTTAAATGTCTCATTTGTTCTTGAATTGAGTAGTTCTACTACTCCTAAAGGACACACTGCAGTTAGCACAAAAGGACCACTCCATCTTGATTTAAGCTTTCTTGGAAAAAGTCTCAACCTTGAATTATAGAGCAGCACCTTCATCCCAGGCTCAAGCACTTTTCTAACCAGGTGTTTATCATAAAGAGCCTTTGTTCTTTCTTTATAAATTTTCGAGCTCTCATAAGCCTTATTCCTAAGCTCATCTAACTCCGAAATCTGCAACAACCTTTTTCCTTTAACACCTTGCAGATCAAAGTTAAGGGCCTTAATTGCCCAGTATGCCCGGTGCTCTAATTCAACTGGTAAATGGCAAGCTTTGCCATAAACCAACCTAAAAGGGCTCATTCCCAGTGGTGTCTTATAAGCTGTTCGATACGCCCATAAAGCATCACTCAACTTAAGGGACCAATCCTTCCTTGATAAATTGACTGTCTTCTCCAAAATCCCTTTTATCTGCTTGTTGGATGTTTCCACTTGACCCGAAGTCTGGGGATGATAGGGGGTCCCCACCTTATGCTTAACACCCGATTTTTGCATCAACTTCTCAAACAACTTGTTACAAAAATGGCTCCCTCCATCACTGACAATTACTTTCGGTGTGCCAAACCTGCTAAGAATAAAATCTTTCACAAATTTCACAACACCGTTAGCATCGTTAGTGTGGGTAGGAATTGCTTCCACCCACTTAGAAACATAATCAACAGCAACAAGAATAAAAAGATAACCATAAGAAATGGGAAAAGGCCCCATAAAGTCTATACCCCACACGTCAAAAATCTCAACCACAACAAAGTTGGTGAGGGGCATTTCATTTCTTTTTCCAATATTGCCAACTCTTTGACACCTATCACATTTCTTACAGTATAAATGAGCATCTTTAAAAAGAGAGGGCCAATACAAACCGCTTTGGAGCACCTTTTCTGCTGTCTTCTTCCCTCCAAAGTGTCCTCCACAACATAGATCATGACAGAAACTAAGGACACTTCGCTGCTCATCCTCTGGGATACACCTGCGGACAATCTCATCCCTGCATATCCTGAACAAATACGGTTCATCCCAAAAATAATATCTACACATATGCAAAAACCTTTTCTTTTCTTGGTAAGTCATTTCAGGTCTCAAAACATCACATGCAAGATAGTTTGCAACGTCAGCATACCATGGGCTATGAGTTACAGCAAACAACTGTTCATCAGGAAAAGTTTCTAGACTAGGATGAATATTACTTACTGCAAGGTCATCATTCAAAGAGGGCAATCTAGACAAATGGTCTGCTACTACATTCTCACTTCCCTTCTCATCCCTAATCTCACAGTCAAACTCTTGCAAGAGTAATACCCATCTGATTAATCTAGTCTTAGCATGCTGTTTATTCAACAAGTATTTCAGAGCAGCATGGTCAGTATGTACAATCACTTTCGAACCAATCAAATATGATCTAAATTTGTCTAATGCAAACACTACAGCAAGCATTTCCTTCTCAGTGGTTGTATAATTCACTTGGGCACTATTAAGGGTGAGACTTGCATAGTATATCACTTTCAAAAACTTTTCAACCCTTTGTCCTAAGACAGCTCCTAAGGCATGATTGGATGCATCACACATTATCTCAAATGGTAGTGACCAGTCAGGGGCTACAATGATAGGAGCAGATGTAAGTTTTTCCTTCAATGTTTCAAAAGCAGTCATGCATGAATCATCAAACATAAATGGCACATCTTTTCCTAAAAGCTTACACAGAGGTTGACTTATTTTGAAAAATCTTTGATAAATCGCCTATAAAAGCCAGCATGACCCAAAAAACTCCTTATCCCCTTAACTGAAGTAGGAGGGGGTAAGTTGGCTATCAAATCAATCTTAGCCTTGTCAACCTCCATGCCCTCACTAGACACTATATGACCCAGCACAATACTATGTGTTACCATGAAGTGACTCTTTTCCCAACTCAATGTGAGATTGCTCTCAATGCATCGCTCAAGCACAAGAATCAATTTATGAAGACAATCATCAAATGAAGTACCAAAAATGGAAAAATCATCCATAAATACCTCAAGGTAGTCACCTATCATGTCTGAGAACACTGACATCATGCACCTCTGAAAGGTTGCAGGTGCATTGCAAAGTCCGAAAGGCATCCGTCTGAAAGCATAAGTCCCAAAAGGACAAGTAAATGTTGTCTTTGACTGGTCTTCCGGAGCTATGGCAACCTGATAATATCCTGAAAGTCCATCCAAAAAATAGTAGTAAGAGTGCCCTGCTAACTTATCCAGCATTTGGTTAATAAAGGGTAGAGGGAAATGATCTTTCCTAGTGGCGGTGTTCAGCTTCCTATAATCTATACACATCCTCCAGCTCGTAACAGTCCGAGTCAGAACTAACTCATTCTTGTCATTTTTTACAACTATGATTCCCATTTTCTTAGGAACCACATGGACTGGGCTGACCCACTCACTATCCGCCACAGGGTAGATGACTCCCTCATCAAGCAACTTAAGTACCTCTTTCTTCACTATTTCACTCGTATTGGGATTTAACCGCCTTTGAGCATCCCTCTTTGGTTTAGCTCCCTCCTCTAGAATTATTCTATGCATACACATAGAAGGGCTAATTCCCTTAATATCACTCAAACCCCATCCTATTGCCTTCCTCAACCGCTTCAAAACACTCACTAGACTTTCCTCTTCCTTCTCACTTAATAGTGCTGAGACTATTACAGGTAAAGTATCTTTCTCTCCCAGGAAAACATACTTAAGGTGCTTGGGCAGCTCTTTAAGCTCTAAACTTGGTGATAGGTCAATGCTCTTATTTTGGATCGAGGGGGGCTCTACACTCTCTTCCTCACTGGTTTTCTCTACCTCTCTTTCATTCAAACTCTCAAGGTAATTAACTACCTCAGGAATAAAAACATCTGCCTCACTTTCAATGTTCAAGGCAACTACCAATTTATCCTTTGAAATATCCTGCAAAAATACATCTTGAACACAAACATCTATACAATCAAGAAAGGAACATTCTTCATAGAAAGATGCAGTATGGGCAGTTAAATTCTTAAAAATGGAAAATTCTACAGTTTGCCCTAACACAGTCATAGTAAGTTTCCCATTTTTAACATCTATAAGAGTATTGGTAGTGGCCATGAATGGCCTTCCTAACAAGATATGAAGCTCAGATTCACAAGATGATTCATTCCCCATGTCCAAAACTACAAAGTCCACAGGCACAATTAATCCCCCTACTTGAACTAGCACATCTTCAATTATCCCCCTAGGATATCTTAAGGTCCTGTCAGCTAGTTGCAGGCACATTTTGGTAGGCTTAAGTTCCCCCAAGTTTAATTGCAAAAACAATGAATATGGCATTAAATTTATGCATGCTCCTAGATCCATCATGCCCTTGGTTACTTCCCCATTCCCCATGCTAATATTTATGATGAAACTACCAGGGTCTTTTTCCTTAGGAGGTAACTTGTGCTGTAACACAGCACTAGCCACTTCAGAAACCAACACTTTTTCCTCAGTTTCAAATCTTCTCTTTTTAGAATTGAGTTCTTTAAAGAATTTAGCATATGAAGGAAGATTTTTTATCACATCAAGTAAGGGAAGATTTATACTTACCTTGGCAAGCATGTCATAGATTTCAACAAACTGTTTGTCCTGTTTCTCATTCTTCAGTCTTCCAGGAAATGGAATTGGAGGCCGGTACGGGCTGTCGGCCTTGTGCAGTTGAGGTGTGGAGGCTTTGCCTGTGTTGGCCTTGCTTTCCTTTAGTTGGACTTCAGCTGGTTGGTCAATTTCTACTTCCTTTTCTTGCGCCTTATGTGGGGACCCTGCATCATTAAGATTCAAACCAACTTGATTGTCAATTATCTTACCACTCCTAAGGACAGTGATGGCCTTAGCTTGCTCGGGTTGGCTAGGCAGCTTTCCCTTTTGGTGTGCTTGAAGTTGATTTGCTAATTGGCCCACTTGAGTCTCAACCTTCTTCATTGACGCCTCTAAGGAGTCAAATCTCTTATTGTTCACCTCTTGATTTTGAGCACTGGCTTGAATGAAAGCATTCAAATTGTCTTCCAATGATGGTTTCTTTGGGTGATTCACATGTGCTTGATCCCCTTGAAATTGCTGGCTTCTTTGCATGAGCTGAAATTGAGGCTGTGGTTGCTGATTGTTTCTCCATGAGAAGTTTGGATGGTTTCGCCAACCAGGGTTGTAAGAATTGGAATGAGGGTCATTTCTTCCCCTTGGTTGGAAACCATCCATAGCTTGAGCCTGTTCAAATTCACTTGCATAAGTATCATAACTCGAAGGGCATATGTTAGCTCCATGCCCATAAATACCACAGATTCCACACGCCTCCTGAGTTTGCATTGGTGCGTTCCCTCTTGTGTTGAGTAACTTGACTTGCCTTGTCAACTCAGCTATCTGCATGGCCACATCTTTGCCATCACTCCCCTCTTGAGTACCATACCTTTGTCCCCTGACACTCTTTTGCTGTGAATTAGTTCCTAGCATCTCATAAAGATCATAGGTCTCCTGGGCAGTTTTTTCACCCATTGCCCCTCCAGCTGCATTGTCTACCATTCCTTGACTCTGCGGGGTGAGTCCATCATAGAAAAACTAATTCAGAAGCTGCAGTGGGTAGGAATGGTGGGGACATTGAATCTGCAATAGCTTGAATCTTTCCCAAGCTTCATGGAATGGCTCACCATCCAATTGTAAGAATGTAACTATCCTTGTCCTTAAGTCAGCTGTCTTTTGATGCGAGTAGAACTTCCCCATAAACTTGTTGTACACTTGGTCCCATATTGTCAGTGAATTTGTAGGAAGAGTCATGAGCCATGACTTCGCAGCATCTTTCAGCGTATATGGGAAGCACCTCATTCTCAGTTGGTCCTCTGTAAGACCAGAAAGTGGGAAGGTCTGTAGAGTTGAGTAGAAATCTCGAATGAAATTCAAAGGATCCTCCTTCAGTATGCCATAGAAAGATGAAAGCATACTATAATGGATATTCTTCAATTCATAATTCCGGGCAGCTTCATCAAGTCGGATACAAGATGTTGCAGTGCCTATGACAGGCCGCCCAAAATCTTTCATTAACCTTTCTGCGTTTTCAGCCATTATATTCTCCTCTTGTTCTTCTTGTTCAAAACCCTCTTGTTCAAATTCTTCCTGTTCAAATTCTTCGTTGAGGTCCTGATTATTGTTCCCAAATTTTGCTCTAATTGCTGCTCTCCTATTGATGTTATCCACGAAAGGAACTATGTCGCCTTCCAAGGATCTCCTTCCTTGCATAAAGAGTTAAAGCACTGCTAAACAGCAGGGTTAGGTAACACGCAAAATAATAAATTAAAATGACTGTAAAAATAAATAAATTTGCCAAATTGCCTCCCCGGCAACGGCACCAAAACTTGTTCGCTATTTGGTATACTAGCCAAAAGCTCCCGCAAGCAACGGGGCAATTGTAGTATAAGATAAGCTCCCAAGGTCGATTCACAAGGAGGCTAGGATTGGAGAAATATTTATGTTTCGCAGTTTAAAAATATTAAAGCAAGGTAAATAAAAGTGTAATTGAAATTATAAAGTAAACTAAATAAAAAAAATAAATAAATAAATAAATAAAGAAGTTCAAAGTCTGATGCAGAAGAATGTTTAGGATTTAAATAATATTTGCTAGTCCTCATATGCTCATGGTCCTCTACTCCAAATGATAATCCAGAGAATGTAAATTAAGAATAGTTAAATCTCAAGAATAAAACTCATTAGCTTTCGCTTTCCTGAATTAAATCCTATTAATTCTTCTAACCCAAAATTGACAAACTATTTCCAAGGTTTATATTTCTAATTCACCCTAGAAACCCAATTAAATTAATTTCCGGATTTAAATTTCATCTCTCGATTCATCACTTAAATCCTAGATTGAATAACTGGTGATCAAGCAATTATCCATGACAACATGAATTCCATTCAATTAGGAAAAATGGATCATCAATTGGAATAGGTTACAGTCATAGCATATTCATAGCAATAAACATTCAAATCCTAAACACAGAGAGATTTAGTTCATGGTGATTAAGAAAAATAGCTTGATTTCATTAATAACTGGTGAATCCATGGTATTAAGCAAATATCCAGTAAAACACACAGAAATGAAGAAAACTAAGAAGCAGACTTTAAACACCGCTTGGATGTCCTGATTATATATCTATATTAGTCTCTCCAAGCATCCATAAGCAAAACCCGAACTTATAATCAATCTCTCGATCGTACTCGAATTTTTCTTACCGGGAACTAAGAACTCCCCTTTTCTGAATATTCACGATGATGAAAAATAATGACTAGAAAAAATGTACGTCCGATGACCTAGCTGCTAAAACAAAAGTTTGCTTATATACTGCTTTCCGGCATACCCATAATACCCCTTTTAACAAAAAAAAATAAAAAACAAGTTAAAACAACTAAATTTCGGGCAGCGTCCGCTGGGACTTGATGCGAGCAGTTGAACCATATGCCTTTCACAAGACTCAAGGGGCAGCGAGGCGCTGAGAACGGGCTGCGAGCCGCAAAGGGCTGCTGCGAAGCAGCTGCAAAGCTTGGTGAGGCGACAAAACTTATCTGCGAGGCGTTGAACTGGTTGGGCTAACAGGAGCTTGCGAGGTGCTGAGCATTTCTGCGAAGCTCTCAAAAGTTGGCTGCAATTTGGCTTCCACTTACTAGGGCCAAAGGCCGACTCCTAATTTGTCAATTTAGCACTAAAGTTCCTGCAAAATTAGGATAACCTTCCTCAAACCTAAAACTAGCAAAAATAAACTAGAAAACACATATAAACTAAACAAATCTAAAAATATTAACTAATTGAACACCACAAAATGCCATACAAATATGCAACAAACAAGTGCCTCGCTCCAAATCTAGCATTTCTATTCCTAGGGCATTACCTTCGAGGGTTGATAGCTTGGGACTTAGATATGGTCCCTCGAATTTTATGGCTGGTCCTTTGGATCCTGATGTTAGTGCTTCAACTTCAACTTTGGCTCTAGATGTTTCTATGGGAGACTCGACTGCTCCGATTCCCCATCTTCTTCACTCACTTGGTTACCTATTCATCATGAATATTTTTCTCATGATGCTAAGGATCGTTGACAAGATCTCCTGGATAGACGATCGCACTTCTTCCATACCATTCTTAAGAATATCACAGAGGTATGATCTCATATAGGTGCCAGTTAGTTCTTAACTATTTTTTAGTGATTCTCGCGTCTGATCTTTCTTTTTAAATTTTGATAGATCTCACTTGCTGCCACTATGATATTTTAGGCCGGTATGCATATTTCATGAGCACCACCTTGGCTACTTGGACATGCTCGAGGAAGAAGTGGAGATGCCCAAGCAAGATTATCGTAGGTCCAGGTTATGCCGTCAGTGACCTTCCTATTTCCCTTGGATATTAACTAAATTACTATGTATGCCATGTATGTATGTTTATAAGATGATATTGCACTTTTATCTTTATGTTATGTTATATGGATGTATGCATAATGTTTATAAATGTGATCCATGTAATCCCTATGGCTTTGTAGGACTTCCATTATGTTTTCCTTATGTTTTTCTCTCATTATTTTCTTCTTTTCTCTCTTTTGTCAACTTTTTGCACTGATCCTCATATGAAAACAGTATTCAAAGACATGAAACTTCCAAGAAACATTGCCAAAATTTAGCTTAGGGGTTGAACAAGATGAGAGAGACACGCAGCAAGCTGGGTGGCATCATATGGTGGGTCTAACGGGAATGAAAATGCACCAGCATGGAAATGGTACTGCCTAGTGTTGCAGCATGATTCTGGTGCTGCTGGATCTATTTTCAAGGTAGATTCAGGCTTCTCCCCTTTTTAAGTGCTTTTTAACTTGAAAATACTGTACCATCTCAAATTTCTGAGGCCCAAAATCATTTCTCTTTGCTCTTTTCTTGCCTTTCTTTCTTATTTTTCTAGTCTCTCTTTCTTTTTCTCTCGCTTTTGTTTCTTTCTTTCTCTAGTATTATTTTTCCTTTCTTCTCTCCTTTTTCTTTCCTCACCATAGAGCTCTATTTTAGCCACTCTATGCATCTATGGACCAAAAACCTTGAACAAGTGGAGTGTATTAATTTAGGGAGGTTTGGAATTAGTGCTATGCCAACCCTATGGGGTGTGAGGATTGATTGAGATTTTCTGAGAACTTACATAAGGTTTTGGGTTCTGGATATTCATGTGTTCAAGTTTAGGGCAAGTATAGATGAGATGTGCCCTACTTTTAAGGAGTTTAGTGTACTCTTAGGATCTAATCCTAAGGCGAGTATGGCTGCTTCGGTTGAAAGGGTAGGTTATTTTAACTCTTTCCAAAGGCTTTTGAGATTGGATGTGGCAACCACTAATCATTTGGTTGTGGGGGACTAGGTTGATCTGACTGCTATGATCGCTGAGTTCTATGATCCTCAGGGTTTTGAAGAGGGTGACTGGCAAAATCATGAAATATAAGCCTTATTTTTCTACTTGACTTTAGGTTTTCTTTTCATAGGCCCTGTGGGTTGGGGAGATATCAGAGTGATAGAGCTAGTGTCTCAGATAGAGGATGGTCACTCGATTGCTGCCATTGTTTTAGCTAAGACTATTCTTAGCTTGGATCAATGTAAGGCCTTGCTCGAGCATCGGTATGATCCACTAAAGAGAATTAAAATGCTCATTTGGGAAAGAACTCACGAGGAAGCCCTCAGACTTATCTTCGATATATTTGAAAATTGTTTCTTAGAGTCGCCACCTTAATTTATTTTTATTTGAGAAAATATAAGGAAAAAATCCATTTGACTCCAATTATTACCCAAAGGAAAAAAATCACTAGCCTCAAAACTAAAGAGGATTTGGGGACTAGATTTTCAGTTTAACAAAATATGTTTGGCCAAATAATATAAAGTAACTTAAAATATATTTCATAAATAGTTTAAAATGCATGAACAATTTATAATGTGCATGATCATTCAATCCATAAAGTTTACACACAATTAGAATTTGAAATAAAATAGAGTTAATATTACAATGAAATTTCAAACTTAGGGGATACCTCCTCTAGCCCTTATGGGTTTTAGGGACATCACACATTCCCCAAACTAAGCCTAATAATAAAGTAAAGGAAAGCAAAATAAAAGCAAGTGAAGAAGGTGATTTTGGGTGGGGGGGGGGTGCTGTGGAAGAGGGTTGGTTAGTTTTAATTAGATTCAATGCTTGAATTAAGTATGCCTGTGTATCTCTTTGAATGAAAATTAGAACCCACGCAGTTCTCCCTTCTTGTGAAGGAGTTAGTTTAGCTTAGCCACTTTATCAT
The DNA here is from genome assembly GCA_947687605.1 of Reutealis trisperma. Lineage (NCBI taxonomy): Eukaryota > Viridiplantae > Streptophyta > Magnoliopsida > Malpighiales > Euphorbiaceae > Reutealis > Reutealis trisperma. Next base: position 63,671 of record CANTUT010000520.1, on the reverse strand, counting down.
GTTTTGATTGATTGATTAAAAGAGAGTTGAGTTAATTAATTAACTTAATTGACTGCCAAGTTGATTAGTTAGCAACCTAGATGAATCGATTTAATTAACTAACTAAAAAAGGCAAGGAAACTTAGACAAAAGAAAATTAAAGGAAAAGAAGCTTATCTCGAATGGTAGGTAATGATTGGCCTTGGATGGTGTGGCGATAGACCTTAGACGGTGGGCGGCAGCTGACCTCAGATGGCAGGTGACTAGCCTCGGATACTGTGGCAACTAGCCTCGGATGGCGAACATGAGCCTTGGGCAATAGACTTGCCATAAATAGGTAGGCGAAAAGCCTTTAACTAGTCAGGTAGGAATCAAAGAGAAACCTCCCAATATGAGCCTTAGGCAATAGACTTGCCTTGAATAGGTGAGTGGAAAGCCTTTAACTAGTTAAGTAGGAATCAAGGAGAAACCCCCAACTTGCTTTATGAAGCAAAGAGCAAGTACAAAGTGATTTGATTGAAGTTAATGCTTTTAAAACTTTGGAAGTTGATCTTTTGAAGTATGGATAGGTCCTCTCCATATAGGGAGAAGATTGGAGGAGGAAAATACTAAAATTTCGATATGGGGTCGCGAAAATAGGAGAATTCACCTAAGTTGCCACAAAAGGCTTTATGGAACCACAGAGCTCTTTGCGGCGTGCCTCATAGCTCTCTGCTGTTCTGCAGAGGGATTTGCAGCAGTGCCATAGAGCTCTATGGCAATGGGCCTATTTTCACTTATTTCACCCGTTCTTGCTCGTTTCTCATCCGTTTTTCACAATCTCAGTTGCATTGTATTCATTACTCAGTCTTGGATAATTTGAAGGGATTCAAATTTCAAAAAGAATCACATTTTGAGATTTTTCGGCTTCTCGAGGTTTGTTTACCGAGTCTAAGTGCTTCTAAAATTCAAACGCATATTAGACGATGCAAAATTTAGAGTTCACAATCAAGCATATAAGAGTAATGGGCTTTAGTTTGTGAGCCCAATTATTCTACAGGTATGTTTTCTGAACTTTCCATTTATTCATTTTTTTCTTCTTCTCCTTGCTCATATAGTCATTTTCCAAAGCAGATATGGCTCAAAGATCACTTAAGAGTGGTCTCTCCTCCTACTTGAAAGGATTACTTAATCTCTTGGTATAAGTCCCGCAAGATAATAATAAAGTTCAATTTTGAAAGGGAGTGGATATCATGGCTGTTTGAGTTGGACTCAGAGGAGCTGCTATGGCTTTGCCTTTGGTACAAGATTAAAAAGTTCATGACTATAAGTTTTGGTTACAAGATGGTGTATTTGCTCGGATTGCACATCGTGACCTTTTACCAGGGGACTAGAGTGATGAGACAAATGGGTCATGCACAAGGAGTGTCCCCTGATGGTGCCCTTTTCCAATCTACTCTGATCACTCCTATTATGGCCAAGGCTATTATGAATGGCTGGCTTCGAAGATTTCACACTATTCTTCCTTCTCATTGCTCTGATAGGCTGGAGGAATATAATTTGTGGTGGATGTTTATGTTTTAGCCAGTAGAGAAGGCGAGGAGGGTAGCCTTACTGCATGAGATTGAAGATAAAGGTACTGCGAATAGGGCTGCTCCTAAGGAGGATGATGAAAAGGGGAAGAAGAAGATAGCTTAGATTTTTAGGACTCTGGATTTTCAAGATATAAGGGCTTTGGATATAGCCATGGATAGTGGATTTTGTTTTTTCTATTTTTTTTATCTTCTATTAAAAGGATTTTATGAAATTTGAATAATACATCATTTATTTATTCTAAGTTTTGTCTAAGTTGCCCTTTTTGGGTTTTCAACTTAGCAAGCTTTTTTTTTTTTTTTTTCCGCAAACAAAGAACCAAAGAATAAAGACACAAAATGGTAATTTTATTAAACTTTGGACCGTACCCAGAATAGGCTGCCTATGTATCTTCTTACACATATTCAGTTTTGACTGATTAACATGTATCTTGAAGAATTAGGTCCATGTAGTTCTAATTTATATAATGCATGAAAAATTACAAAGAAAACTAACATTCATACAAAATAACGCTTTAGTTGATCTAAGTTGCATGGATTTGCAAACTCTATACCATCTAAATCCATGAGGATAGCCCCTTCACCTTATAAGAACTTTTTGAGTATGTAAGGCCCGACCTAGTATTGTCTGAATTTTCCTTTAGGATCATGCATTGGAGCTTTGATTTCTTTCAAAACTAAATTTCTTTCTTCCAAGCCTCTGTCTCTAGCCCTTTTATTGAAGTGCCTTGATATCTTCTGTTGATAACCTTGAATTTGACATAAGGCATCCATCCTCTTTTCATCAATGGTGTTAAGCTGATCATGATAACCCTTTAATCATTCTACTTCTTCTAACTAACTCTTTCATATGATTCTGGCTTAACTGATTTCAACCTCGATTAGTAAAACAACTTCCATACCATATACCAGTGAGTAAAGGGTGGCACCTGTTGGGGTACGGATAGAAGTTTGGTATCCCTATAAAGCGAATGGTAGCTGTTGATGCCAATTTTTATGATTATCAATCATCTTTTGTAGAAGGGTTTTGAGTGTCTTATTAGCTGCTTCAATTGCGCCATTAGTTTGAGGACGATAGGGAGAGGACCTATAGTGCTGAATCTTCTCTTTCTTTAACAACTAGACCACTCTTTTTGAAAATGAGACCCATTATCTATAATAACCTATAAAGGAATTCCAAACGACAAAGGATGTTAGTTTGGATAAAATGGGCCACTCTTTTGGAATCTAACACTTGGAGCAACTTCAACCCACTTTGAGAAATAATCAATTGCCATAAGTATGTATTCATGTCCGGTGGAAGATTTAAGGCTTATCCTTCTAATAACATCAATACCCCAAGTTGCAAAAGGCTAGGGAGTTGTAATTGGGTTAAGGGAAATGGGAGGCTGTTATTAAAGCTTGGCATAAATCTAACATTATGGCATCTCTGTACAAACTTCGCATAATCTTCGTTCATAGTTAACCAAAAATAGCCCAAATTAATTATTTTTCGAGCCAATGTAATCCCATTTATATGAGGATCTTCTTCTCTGCTATGGACCCATTATATGATCTATTGAGCTTCATCCTTAGTTACACACTTTAGGTGTATGTTATCCTATGCCCTTTTGTACAAGACATCACCATTTAGGATAAAGTTACTGGCCAGTTGCCTCAGAGTTCTTCTTTCTAATTTGGTTGCTCCTTCTGGATACTTACCATGTTGAAGGTAGTTGAAAATGTCCTAGAACCAAGGTTTTTTATCAACCAACTAAATATTCATGCACATAGTGTGATATCCGGGCTCCCTTTTCACCTCGATCACCACAGGTTTGATTATCTCTCCATTACTCATATCTGGCATTGATGCAAGTATGGCTAAGGCATATGCAAATTGATTATTAGCTCTAGAAAAATAATGAAATGAGAGCTCATGAAAGTTCTCTGTAAGATCTTCAAAGCATTTATGATAAGAAACCAAACGCTCCTCTCTTATCTTCCATTTGCTAAGGGCTTGGGACACAATAAGATTCAAATCCCCATAAACCACTAAGTAGTCAATTCTCATGTTCACAATAATTTTTAACCTAGTTATGTAGGCTTCATACTCAGCTTTGTCATCTGTCACTTCAAAAGCTAGCTTGACAGCTATGGGCAGGTTTTCTCCCTTAGGGTTAACCATACAATTCTAGCACCATAACCATTGTTGTTTACTACACCATAAAAAAAATAAAAAATAAATAAATAAAAAAAGCTTCCAGACTTCAAGTTTAAGTTCCATGATGTCTTCATTAGGGAATTCTAACTTAGACCATTCATTATTGGTAGGGGCGGCAGCTAATTGATCGGCTAGCACACTCCTTTTTATAGCTTTCCTTTATACATACTTTAAATCACAAGCTACTAGAACAACCATCCATCTTGCCATTTAAGACATTTCAAAGTGCTCTTGTTAGCAAGTACATGAGTAATGTAAGAGCTCAGGTAGTGCTAAAGTTTATGACAGATCCATAACAAAGAAAGGCATAGCTTTTCAATATGGCTATATTTGAGTTCATGGGCAAGTAGTCACTTGCTTAGGTAGTAAATGACATTTTCTATATGGGAATCAAGGGCATTCTGAGTAAGCACTGCCCCTATAGCCTCTTAAGTAATAGAGAGGTATAGGAGTAATAGCTTGCCCAGTCTGGGTGGTTACAGGATAGTAGGGATCAGGAGGTATTCTTTGATTATTTTAAAAGCTTTATGTTAATCTTCTTTCCATTATTTAGAGGCTCATTTCTTTAATAGCTTGAATATAGGCCCACATACATCAGCTAACTAGGAGATGAATCAACTAATGTATTAGAGTCATCCCAAGAAACCTCTAATCTCCTTCTCTGTCTTTGGTGGTGGCATCTCTAGAATTGCTTTTGATTTGGCTGGATCAACCTCAATCCCCTTTTTACTAACCATATACCCAAGGAAAACACTTGATAATGCACCAAAGAGGCATTTTCCTGGATTTAGTTTTAGGTTATATTAGCGAAGTCTAAGGAAGAATAGCTTCAATGCTTCTAAGTGCCCTTCAGCTGTCTTAGATTTTATCACTATATCATCCATATAAACTTCAACATCTTTATAGATCATGTCATAGAAGATAGTGATAGCCATCCTCTGATAAGTTGCCCCAGCATTCTTCAATCTAAATAGCATTACCTTGTAGCAATATGTACCCGATTCAGTCACAAATGTAGTTTTCTCTTTATCTGGTGGATGCATTTGAATTTAGTTATAACCAGCAAATAGGTCAGTCAAAGAGGCTACTTCGAACCCTACTATACAATTGACCAATAAGTCAATGTGCGATAGTGGAAAGTCATCTTTTAGACATACTTTGTTTAGATCCCGGTAGTCAACACACATCCATACTTTACCATCCTTTTTTGGAACCAAAACAATATTGGCTAGCCATGAGGGTATGCGATTGGCTTTATAAACCTATTAACTCGTTGCTTGGTGATCTCTTCTTTAATTAGCAAAGACCATTTTATTTTCAATCTTCCCAATTTCTATTTGATAGGCTTCACATGTTCATAAGTGGGTATCTTATGCACTGTTATATTTGAATCTATGCGAGTCATATCCTTAGGGGCCCATGCAAAACAGCCAGCAAACTCTTGGATCAATTTGATTGAGCCATCCCTATTATAACATGCAGATGCAATGAATGTAGTTTTGGGATTTTCATTGGTACCAATATTGATTGGTTCTTTGCATGCATCATTTTTCATTTCATTTATCTCTTTTTCTAATTATTATTCAAATTAGATTCAAGATATGATATATCAAAAGAAATGGAAAACATAGGATCATAAAAGGAAAATTCAAATTTCTTATTACGAACAAAGAGACCATTGTCAATGGTTACATTAAAATTGAAAAAATGACTAGGATGATTATTTACAAAATCAAAGGAAGAAAAAGACTCAAGGGAATCTAGCACGAACTCTAGGTCAGACTGGGACTTTGATAAAGATTTTGATGGAGACTCTGACTGGCCATCTCCTCCTTCATAGTACCAGTTGTTAGGTTAGTTCTAGACAAGTTGGATCTTTTTCCTCTTCTCCTCTAATCATGAGGACCTGCTCAAAGAGTGTGTCCTCTATATTATCCTCCTAATCCTGCTCTAACATGAAAAATGCTCACACTCTTCCATGCTCAACCTGACATCAAAGAATATTTCAAAACCTAATATCAATTTCTTGGTAATAGGATAAACCCATGGTTCAGAAAAACTACAATATGGAAAGTCTTCACCATCTTTCACAAAATAACCATTCAAGGTTTTGAAATTAGGGTGCAAAGGCCCATCATAAGACTCACCTCTCTTTAAGTCTACTACCCTCTCTTTGGACCTTTTCTCCATTCCGACTATATCCTCATTAGTGGGCTTATAGCCAAGCTTAAAATGTGGAATAGCTATAGGGTACTCTTTGAAGCTGCTCATCCCCTGTTGGCCCTTGCCTAAACCCAATCCAAGAAAATAATTCATATTCCTCATCATGTAAGCCATAGCAATATTACCATAAGGATCAAAATCAAAAGGAATAAATTCTTTACCTCCTTCTCCTTCAATGAACTGCACTATATCAAAAGAGAATCCAATCAATGGCAAGAAAGCTTGTTCAGGTTGAATTTCTAATATGGGTATAGGGTTTAAGGTTTCACTTCTCCCATGTCTATCTCCCTTGATTGTCATGACAGAAGTTTCATGAGGGAACTTGAGTTTATAATGCAAGGATGAGGGAATGTCTTTAGCTTTATAAATCTAGGGCCTTCCAAAGAGGAGGTTAAGTCATGCTAGCACATCAATAACTTGGAAAGGAATGGGAGCAATGACAGGGCCAATAGTAACAACCAGGGTAGCAAATCCTAATACCTCCCTTTTGGTATTGTCATAAGCCCTCACAATTTGATCAGAAGGTGTGAAATCAAAGACTTTCAATTCCAAGCAGCTAGCCACCTTAAGTGGGCACACATGCAAAGTTGACTCATTATCAACCAACACCATTAGAATAGTCTTTCCTCAGGTCAGGACTATTATATACAAGTCATAGTTATAGCTCAATTCCCCTTTAGAAAGGTCATGATCAGTGAAAGATATGGCAACAACATTGGTGGTATTGGTGAGTGAAGCTACTAAGGTTTCAGGAGTGATATCTATTAAAGCCGAGCATTGATTTAATACCTTGCAAAGAGCTTGGAAATAAGGGTAAGATGATTGAATTAAGCTCCAAATTAATATGTTAGCTTAGGTCTTTTTCAATTGTTTGAGGATGAGGTCTTCGTCAAGCTCCAAATTAATATGGGTGGTTGGTTGACTTGAGGGGTAAACGTTTGGTAAATTCTATCACTTCTGGTTATGGCATCAATTTCTTCAATCAAATTGCTCATGTCAAGCACATAGCAGAAATCAGAAGCTAATCAAGTTAAAGAGATAGGTTCAACTTCAAGGTCATGGTAGTGATGAAGTTAATTTGGTGATTTAGTAGTGGATTGGTGGAGATGTTAGGCTTGGTCTTTGGTGGAATGATATCACCACTATCAATCAAGTCTTGGATATGATGTTTTAGAGCCTTACATGCGTTAGTTTTGTGCTTAGCTCCTTGGTGATACTCACAATATTCATTAGGGTTGTAGTTTTTAGGCAATGGATTAGGGGGTGCTCTAGGTTCCAGAGGCTTCACCATCTTTGCCTCTGATGCCTTCTAATAGACTACAACTAGAAGGACCCCAAGGTCAGTGAAGCTTCTCCTTTCTAGTCTTAGATGTTGGTGGTGAGAAATGGCTGATATCTTCCCCCCTTTTTGATTTGTTAAGGAGGTAACATTAGACTAGTAAGGGGTGTTTTTCTTATATCTAAAGGTGGAAGGCTCTTCTTTAATGTGGCCAGTCTAGATTAGGTCTTCTATTTTTGATGCAATGGAAATAAGAACCTTGAAATTTGGAAGGTACTAGGTTAGGAGGTGGTTTTAGTAAATTGGAAGAAGGTTTTTGACAATGATATCAATCTGCTCTTACTTGGTAGGGCAGTTCACCATTTGAACAACCTTAGTCCTCCATCTTATAAGGAACATGGAGAAGGACTCTTTAGGAAGCTGGTTAGTAGTAGGGCTGAGCGTGGATATTAAAAGTTCCAAATTAAACCGAATATCCGAACCAAAAATATCCAGAACTGGACCAAACCGTTGACTTTTTGATTTCTCCGAATCAAATTGGACCGAGTAAAATGTTTTGGTATGGCTCTGGATATTAACATATATCTAGACCGAGAACCAGACCGAATTGAACCGAATTGTACCAAATTGTATTGGACCGAAATAACCAAAATTTATTAGACTTTCTATTTATAATACATAAGCAGTGCTAATTGAATAATATATAGGTAATACAAAAATTATAAGATTACACATGATATTATATCAATTATCAAATTATATCAAAATTATGTCAAAAGAAAATTTAGATAAATTATAAATTAAATTTATAATTATAAATGTATATACCTCAATTCAATTGAATATAACTATTGATATTTGTACAACTTACTTAAATATTAGGTTCATTGAATTTGTAAGCTCAATAATATTGTTATTTTAATTGTAATTATGTTTATGTGATACTAATAAAATTTTAGATTAAAATTTTGTTAGTATCTATCTAATACTATAATCTTTAAAAATATTTTTTTATTAATTAATATTTTTGGAATACATTGTTAATTTTTAATAAGAAAGTATTTGTAAATTGTAATAGGCTAAAGCTAGGGCTGAGCACAATTCGATATAGATATTCGGCTCAATTTGAAACTTTTAATATTTGCCCTCAACCCTAATTAAAACTAATAGTTTGTATAAAAAGTTAGAAAGTGATTATAAATTTATAATATAAGACATTATGTATTGGCTTTAACTTTAAGTAATATACAAGTCAAAATTCAATTAAAAACTTAAAAGCTAACTATTAAATTTCTCTATTTATATATGATATTCAATTTAATAATTGAGAATTAATAAATATAAAATTAAAATTAATACTTGAGACTGCTAATTTAATTGGTATGCATTGAAAAAGTTTGAAACTATAATAGTTATATTTTATCATTTCTTAATTTTTTTAGAAGAAAATATTTTGAAATTTATAAAATCTTTATCTTCTTTATTTGCTTGGCATTTAAATAAAATCATTAAAGTGGTTTCAAATTATAAAATCATTAAAAATTTAGTCAAATTTAATTTTTTATCTTGCACAAAATATCACATAAAATCAAAACTATATCGTTTTATACAAAACAGTGCAGTTTTGGTTATAAGCTTTAAGGAATTCAGTTTTTTTCCCCCCAAATTAAGCAATTCAGGTCAAAATTTCATTTTTCTCTTCTTGTTCTTCCCTAACCGTCGATGTCGCTGCTCAATAACCCTAAGCCACTTCAGTTCAATCCTTCACTTTATCTTGTTGTTCTTCCTTAATCGTCGGCCCTACTGCTTGATCTTCATTCTCTGCTGCTCAATCTTCTTTCCTCGTTGACCCTGCTGCTCGATTCTTCGCTGGCCTGGCTACTCGATTCCTCGCTTGCCCTGCTGCTCGATTCCTTGCTTACCCTGCTGCTTGATTCCTCACTGACCCTGCTGCTTGATCTTCTTCTGTTGTGCATCCGTTGTGTTCTGAGGTGAGTTCTTAGATTTTGTTCCAGCAAGATGAAATGTAAAGCATCTCATCCACTTGGTTTTGATTTTTGTTTTGATATTTGCGTTACTAATTTGATTTTTGTTTCATCTTTGATTGATTTGTTTTTTGCTTCAATTTTTTATTTTTGTTTTGACTGCCAATCCTCATTGGTTTTGCTTGTTGTCTTAGCTCCTTCTAGTGACCTTACTTATTCGGGATTCGCAGGACCTGGACCAGTTGATACCTTCTTCAAGTTCCTCAAGTAAGCTCCCTTCTTTAAATTATGTTGATTACTCTCACATTTTCTGTTTCGATTTTTATTTTGATTTTTTTTTTCAATTTTTTGATACCTGTTGGTTTATGATATGACATTTCACAATTATTTTTTGCGTTGGTTTAAAAGATAAATTTATTAATTTGTAGTTTTTACTTTGTTTTATAGATTTGAGTTCAGAAATGAAGAAGAGTTCAGAAATGAAGAAAAGTAGCACTGGAGTTTCATCTAACAGTAAAAGGAAAGCACATCAAAATGTCAGCATTTACATGAGCGATGACTTGTTTGAAGCTCTGATGCCACCAATATTTGTAGGTGATAAAACGATTGGGAATCCTCCTTCCCAAACAATTGGTTCCTCTACAATGCCACCACAACCAGCTGCCCCTTCTTATACTCCAGTCTCCTCTTCTTAGGTAACTTCAACTAAAGGTATTACTTGTAAAACTAATAAAAAACTAGGTCTGGGGTATGGGATCATTTTGAAAAAGTTGTAGATTCTAAAGGGAAAGAGACTAGGAGGGTTGTATGTGTATGGTGTCATAGAGATTATCAGGGAAAGAGTGAATTAGGTACTTATGGATTGTGGAAGCATTTAAGGGAGACCTGCAAAAAATTTCCTTAGAAAAAGGAATTAGCTAAAGCATATAAGGGGAAAGATAAATCACAAGCAATTTTAATTTTTCAAAAAAGCACTAATTCTGAAGGTGCTAAGTTAAGTTCTTGGAAGTTTGATCAAGAAGAGTGTAGGAAAGCTTTAGTAAGAATGATTATTAAGGATGAACTTCCTTTTAGGTTTGTTGAGAGAGAAGGTTTTAGGGAATTTTTAGAAGTTGGTATTCCTCAATTTCAAGTCCCTTCTAGATTCACTATTGCTAGAGATTGCTACTCTTTATTTATTGAAGAAAAAAAGAAATTGTATTCCTTGCTTGGTTCTGAGTGTCAGAGGGTTTCTTTAACTACTGACACTTGGACAAGTATCCAAATTTTGACTTATTTGTGTTTAACTGCTTACTTTATTGATCATGATTGGAACATGCAAAAGAGAATTCTCAATTTTTGTGTCATTAAGAGTTATAGAGGGATTAATATAGGGAATGCCATTGATTTTTGGATGGAAGAATGGGGTTTGAAAAAAGTGATGTGTATAACTATTGATAATGCTTCATCTAATGACACTGCTATTCAACAACTTAAAAAAAAAAAGTTGATAAAGAGAAATGCTTTAGTTTTAGGTGGGGAGGCTTTTCACATGAGGTATTGTGCTCACATTCTTTAGTTAATTGTGAAGGATGGCATTCAAATTGCTGAAAATTCTATAAAAAGAATTAGGGATGTTATCAAATACATTAGGAGCAGCTCCCAAAGGTTGGATTTATTTAAGAAAGCTTGTGAGAATGCAAATATCAATTATACATCATCATTGCAATTAGAATACCCAACTAGGTGGAATTCTACTTATACAATGTTAGAAATGCTTTGAAATATCAAAAAGCCTTTGACAAACTAGAAGACATGGATGAGAAATATATAATTGACTTTGGAGATGATATACCTAATGAGATTGACTGGAGTAATGCTAGGATTCAAACCAAGTTTCTTAAAAGATTTTATGATGTCACTAGCAAATTGTCCGGTTCATTGTACTCCACTTCTAATTTTTATTTTCCCAAGATTGTGCGCATTTTGAAAGATTTGGAAACTTGTCAAAATAGTAGTGATAGCACCTTAGCATATATGGGCAACTTAATGAGAGCCAAATTTGACAAGTATTGGGGATCTCTTAATAAGATGAATGTGATGGTTTTTATAGCGGTGGTGTTGGATCCTAGATACAAAATAAATTATTTAAGGGTGAAATACAATGTCCACTATGGTGAACAAGACGCAACTGAATTGTTGGATAGGGTCACAAAAGCTATGAATGAATTGATGGATGAGTATAAAACATTAGATGAGCAAGCAAATATAGGCTCTTTAAATTAGTCACAAGTTGGTGGTATAAGTGATGAGCTGATGGATGAAGACATGGATGATTATTTTTTTACAAAATGTGGCCGAGCAATATGTGGTAGCTAAAGGAGAGTTGGATAGGTATTTGGAGGAGCTTCCTGAAAAGTATACTCATGATTTCGATCTCTTGGCATGCTGGAAGGTTAATGCTGTAAGATACCCAGTTTTATCCAAGGTAGCCAAAGATGTATTGGCTATTCAGTCCTCAACTGTGGCCTCTAAATCTGCTTTCAGCATTGGAGGGAAAACATTATACTTGTTTAGAAGTTCTTTAACTCCTACTATAGCTGAGGTACTTATTTGTTGCCAAGATTGGTTGAGGAATAAAAAGAAAGCTGTCCAACTTGAAGAAATAATTGAAGATCTTGATAAATTTGAGTCAGGTATTTATTTTTCTTAAATTTGCAATTTGTATTACTGTTTTGTTCTTATTTTTTTTGTTCATAAATTAACAAATTGCATATTTTTGTTTATTTTTTTTCAGAGATTATTCAAGAAGCTGAAGTTGCGAAAAACATATTGCCTAGGAGCAAAGTAGATTGCTAAATTGCTAATCCAACAGTTTCTTAGGATCAAGATTCAGGTCCTTGTCATTTCCTTTACTAAATATTTTTTTTTTAATTTTGATTTATAGTTATTATGCTTTTATATGTAAAGGTCAATTTTAATTTGGTCTTAGAAGTGTTTAATGGATTGATGTGTAGTTTTTGCTGGTTTGTGTCTTTGATTTGATATTTTTGGTCTTAAAAGATGATCATACTCATGCTAAGCTTGGGTTTTTAGTCCTTATGAGTCCTATTGCTACTGTGAGTTGTTGTTATAGGTTGCTTTGTGTTTTGTTGTTATAGGTTGCTTTGTATTTTTCTTTATATTTTCTTGGTTTGGTTTTTACTGGTTTATATTTTTGTCATGAAACTTGCATTAGAGTCCAAAGTAAGTGCAAGTTTGCTACAACTAATTTCTTGCAAAATTGACTATTTGTCTATATCTATTTCTTCCTTACATATTGTGAAAGCATGAAAAAATATTAGTCAATTCCCCATAGTTGGGCACATGCTTATGTCTAGACATTATTGGCCCATTTTGCTTTGAGTTATTATGCTCATGTTCTAGATAAAGAAGTTGCAGTTTTGGTAGGTTCTGCAATGGATATTTTGATGCTTATTAGTCATGTTGTATTTGGACTTTCATTTTCTACTACTTTATTGCTTGTTCTATATTTTTGCTCATTCTAATTAATCATAAATTATATAATATATGCAGGCTATAATGCAATGCTAGGATGATTTTATATCAGGGCTTGTAGTATGGAAATCACACATGTGAGGCCTACTCCAATGGGTCTCAAAGAGTTGGCTATGTTTCCCTAGTTTTTTTTTTAGCAAGTATTGTAAAAATATTATGTTTATTTTATTTATTATATGAATTTATTTGGTTGTAATATGCTACATCAAAATCAAACTCTTTTTAATTTAATTAGGTAATTAACTTATGAATTATATTCTCTGAATCTCCGTATTGGACTGAATTGGATTAGACCGGAATTGAAAATATCCAATCCCCGAATTGGATTGTCCCAAAATTTTTAGGACAATAAAATACAAAGATTTTTACTTCAGTTCTAGTTTCAGATCTCTGCAAAACAAAATCTCCGAAGTTCGGTCCAATTCTGAAGATTTTCAAATCTCCGGATTAGACCAAACCGTGCTCAGCCCTACTTAGTAGTATCTAACTCCCTCATAGTGATATCCACCTCAATGTTATAGTGGTATTATTTGACAAATACATTGCATATGTCATACCAAGTCCTTTTTTTATTTTGATCAAGGTCGAGCAGCCATTTTACTGTAGTTTTGGTTTAGAGATTGCTAGAACAATTGAGCAAGGAGCTCATCATCCACTCTAAAAGGTCTTGTTGCCCCTATATACATCTTTAGGTGGGTTTTAGGGTAGGTAGTTCTATTAAACTTGTCAAGGTTTGGCATTTTGAATTTGGGCAAAAATCTGGCATCGAGAAAGAGGGTTAAGGCACTAACATCAACCTGGTCATCGTGCCTCTTCAAGTTCTTGATAGTCCTTTCCATGTTTTCAAACTTCTCCATAAAGGCTTTGAGCTCAAGATGAGAGAAAAGTTTCCTCACTTGAAAATGATTCTTGGAAGAGGAAGTAGCAGAATGGGTAGTGGTATTTATGGTTTGTATAGGCTGCAGGGTAATTTTAGGAATTTGTATAGATTGGGTAGTGATGTTAGGTACTTGTGTGGATGGTGTAATGCTTGGGATATGTGAGGCATCAGCTACATTTTTCCCTTTATCAATCAAGTTAATAGGTGTTTTGAAGAAAAAAGCAATGTTTGTGTGGATTTGGAACAAACTAGGGTTGCTTGATTTAGGTTCAGGGTAGGTGAGCTCACAACTAGATTGAAAGAGACTTGACTAATAATGTTTTGAACCTCTTCAAGGATAGACTATCTTTGTTCTTGAAATAGGGCCTTTGGAGCTTCCAAGGCAACTTGAAAATTTCTTTCTATAGCCTCAAGTTGCCTTTCTTGTCTTAAGAGAAGACCAGTAATGAATGTCTCTAATTAGGAGTCTCCTCCTCTTGATGGGTTGCAGCTTAGTCAATGACTTTTGATAGGTTGCTGATTTCCTCGACCATTTTAGGCACCTTATGAAAGAAAAATAGAAAAGGGATAAGACTTTAGCTTAGAAAATTGGGGAAGGAATCATGATGTAAGGCGATCACAGACTTTCAGATGGTGATGGGTGAATTATTGATTTAGGCTGACAGTTTCTTTTTAGGAAAATGGGCACTCCACTTTGTTCAAGATTCTTGGTCTTATGCGTGAATGAAAAGTCATTTCATGAATGTGCAAATAGGCTTTATTTAGGGTGCATATAACCTAAGATCCAAGTTCTGAATCCATTGCATGAACTGGTAAGGGTGGCTTGGAATTAGGTACCCATCATACTAAAGCAGTAATATACCTAACCACGTGTAAGTCAAAAAGCCTCGTGTGGGTCGAATAGTATATGTATATTCGTTATACCTTTAAAAGGATCAAAGGATTTATCGTGGAGTGGATGATTTTACTATCGGTGAATAGACCCAAGGAGGGTTACCCACTCGATGTTACTTGTTTTCCTAAAAAATCTAGGTTGAAAGGCAAGGAGCCAATACAAGTGTTGTATGAAAGCTATTTCTATATTAAAAGTGCTAAACTTCAGTTTCAACCAATTATTAGCCCACTTTTCTTTTTATAAAAAAAGAGTCCCTAGTGTATGAACCCTCAATTTTACACCCTTATCATTCAAATACAACCTTAGCACTTACTAAATTTAACATGCTACGTGGAGCCGTTACAGTGGTCCTGCTAACCAGTTAGTGAGCGGGGGTTCCGGGCAGCATTCTCAAAAGAAAATTTTTTTTAGCCTTCAATTACATTGCCCCCGGACATCCAAATTTCTCAAACTCTATACCAACAACCAATCTCTAAAAAGAAAATCTCAAAATATGTGTCAGGGTGACAAGTAGCGTGCCGTAAAACAAGCATGCAGTGCCGTGTCATACCTGTGCGGTGCCACACGCCTTACTTACGACATGCCATATAACCCTGATGTGATGCTACATAGGCCTGGTGTGGAGCTGCACCAGGTTCTGCAACCTTCTGACCACCCGATAGGCCCCACTACCCAGAAAATGACCATTTTACCCCTTTTAGTCTAATTTTCAGCCATTTCTAGTCCTACCCCTCATGGTTTTTTCACATTTCATTACTTAAACTACCCTCACCCACTTTTCCTATAAATACCCCCATCTACTTCTCAATTCTACACAACTCTTGAATTTAACTAGATTGCTATCCTCAAATTCCTCTCTTCTTCTCTCTTCAATCACTCTCTAATTAATTAATTAATCTTTTTAATTAATTAATTACCTCACCCTAACCAAGTTAATTAATCTTTTTAATTAACTAAAACTCTTTTTTAATTAATCACTCAATTAATTAATTAATTAATTGTTTTAATTAATTAATTAATCACTCTTTTTCTTCAAAAATCATTCCTTTTTTCAAAAATAAATTAATCATTTTTCTTAATCCACCCTTCATCCAAATTAATTAATTAATTATTTTAATTAATTAGTCCATCAATCCATCCATTTCATCACATTAATTAGTTAATTAATAATTTTAATTAATTAATTAATTTTCCAATCAATCCAATCATCCGATTCTAATAAAATGGAACTTCGATCTAATAAAATCCTTCGCCTGTCAAAAGCAAAGATATCAACATTTTTCCTTCACTCTCAAAACACCTAAATCAAAATCAATCTAATCAACTACTAAACCCCTTTACTTAATCATGGAATGAACCACGTGGGTTTTGATCTACATGGGTTTTGATTCTCATTCAATGGGGTACGTAGGCACGTTTGGAATCTAAATCCAAATCTCAAATCCAATTCCTAATCAATTTCCTTTCCCCTTTTGTTTAATGTAATTTGTGGATATTTTATTTTCCTCCTTGCACTCATGTCATATTCATGCATCTTATTTACAATTATCATCTTATAATATTTGTCATTTATGAAATCAATTTTTCAAAGTCAAATTAAACTTAAGAGTTAAATTTTGATTATTTAAAATCAAAAACCTAGTCCTCGACTCAACCTGGTTTGAGGCTAGTGATTTTATCCATGGGCAAGTTAATTAAAAATTAATGAATTGAAGTCAACTAGGTTTTTCCTTAATTTTTCCATTTAAAAATAAATAAGTCAACTAGGTTTTTCCTTAATTTTTCCATTTAAAAATAAATTAGAGTGGCGACTCCCAAAAATCATTTTCAAAATCAACCAATCCAAATCTGAGGGTTCTATCATGAGTCTAAACCCGAATGAGCATCCCGGTTCCCTCTAGCGAACCGGACCCATGCTCGGGCAAGGCTTCACACAGTGGAGTTGCTAGCTGTGAAGCCTCGCCCAAGTACCGATCTGATATGTTGAAAGGGATCGAAATACTTACTTGAGTTTGAACTCACGTTAGATCTTTGGTGTGTGCTGTCGCCTGCACCCAAATTAAACTAACTATCCACAAAACTATAAATATAGCTAGCGGTAAGCAGGGTCGATCCCACGAGGAACTTTGAGTTGAAAAACATAAAATCTCAATTGAATGTAACAAGGGGGGTTTTTGAGAAGCAATTAAATTAAGAAAACTGAATAAACAAATGAAAACAGGCAGAAACTATTTAAAAGGAATTCAATAGAAAACGAACCTTGTCCGCCAATCCGTCCGCCATAGGCAATTTTATCCAATCATCGATATCAAACATGGCAAAATGATATTCAAATACTTGTGGCAATAATCAGAGATTATTTGTTTTCTCTTTTTTTCTTTTTTAATATCTTAACAAAAACACGTATCTCATTAAGAACTTAGAAATTAACCTAATCTTGGTATGACCTAAGATTAAATTAAAACCCAGCTTTAAGATCTGAAAACCCACAATCTTAATTCTAAATAGCTAACACCGCATATTTAGTTTTAAGAATATTTATTTCCCCAGGATCCCAAAATTCTAACGCCGATATTTTAAAATCCTAGTTGCTACTATGATCAAAGCTTTGCACAATTACGGATGCAAATATGATCTAACCGGTGATGAGTTTAATGAGAAAATCCAATGTGCACCTTGGTTTCTAATCAACCTAACCACAAATAGAATTGTAGAAAATAAATCAATAAATGAATAACACTTGCCTTCATTAAAATATGTAATCTCATGGGTCAAAGATTGGCCTATGGCTTTTGGTTTTCAGCCAAGAAAATAGGTTTAGCCTCTAATGGTCATTACAATTGCTGAATAAAGAAGAAGGAAGAGAAATCTAAATTCAGTCCCTTCTTCCCTCAAAATAAATCCTATTAATAGGTAAAATAATCCCCCAAAATAACTGATAAAAGATCTGCAAAATATCCCTAAAATCCCTCAAAATTCGATTTACAAAATAAAAGGAAAAATGGATATGTTTATAGCTGTAATTTCCTATTTTTGGACTACAGTAACTCCCTAAGCGTGCCCAAGCTTAGTCATGAAATCGGTCCATCAGCTCAGCACAGCACTCCCTTCAGTTTTTAACTCCCAAATTCAATATTTTCAGCTCCTTTTTCCACTCTTTTGCTTCCTAAACTGAAATGAATAAAAGGCAAATAATAGCATTAGTTTAGGGATTATTTATGCTCAAAAAATAGGAAAATTAATGCTAAAAATAATGCTCAATTATAATCCTATCAAATTCCCCCACACTTAGTCTTTGCTCGCCCTCGAGCAAATCAGAAATCAAAACAAAACACAGCAGCAAAGACAACTCAAAAATAAACAACTAAGCAAACTCAACAAACTCATCCATCCAAGCACCAAGAGCACAAACTCCACCAAGTATAAATAACTCAAAATTCAAGTGCCAATACCCCTCATAATAGATTTTCACCAACTAAAAGCAAAATCAATTTAAGACAACTTCGTTCAAGATTAAACAAAAAATCAAAGTAAACTTCCTCACAGGGTTCCGCTCTTATTCACTCAAGTGTTTAGGTTATACAATGATCGCTCAAAGCATTATCTAAAAGAAAGCACAACCATAAACTTGCAAACTCACCAAGTCTCCACCACCTATAGCACATGGAAATTCGAATCAAAAGGACTTTAGCATTGGGTTGTAACGGGGCTGGGGTTAAGGTATGGATTAGGTAAAAATAGGGTGAAAATCATGAAATCCAACAAGTAATTAAGCAACTAAATCCAACAAAGAATTCCGTCAATCATTTTTCTTTCTTTCCCTTCCTAGAACTTTTACTCTTATTTTTATCAACAGAAAATACATCAACCATAGTTGCTACTTTATTCATTTTTCTTCTTCTTTTTTTTTATTATTATTATTTTGAGAGTTCAGAATTGAAATTCTTTTCTCTTTTTCTCTTTTTTTTTTTTTTACATGAATATAGAAAATAATAGTTCAAGATGGAAAAATTTCATTGAATATATAACTGAAAAACTTTGCTTGGAAAAATTCAGAATTTTCTTACTTAAAAACTCATTAAAATTCATGATTTGGGTGCAAGAAAATTAACAAGGCTTTTGGGTTTAAAACATGGGTGTTCATGAAAGAAAGATAGGAAATGGCTCAAATGGGCTGTCAAGGGAAAACACATAAGGGTGGCTGTTTAAACTAAATGGTCTTATTCAAAAATGGCCTTAATCATGTTCAAATTTCCACATACACTGTAGCCTCAATATGGTGAGAAAGCAAACTCTAGAGGTTTTCAAATTAGACAAGCATCACACACAAGAAGAAATTTCAGACTGAGATTGAAGTTTTCAGCCCATTTCTTTTTTCTTTTAAAATTCTCACATGGTATAAAGGTGAAGTTTACTTTAACCCTATGCTCAACCTATCCCTTAATTATCAAACTTTGATTAAGTGCTTAAAATCAATTTATTATTACCATTCAGAGCATCAAACACCATCAAATTCAAGTTATCTAACTCAGCTTTGTAAACACTCCTAGACTAATCAAAATGAGTTTGAAGAGTTTGCTAAAATCTTTTTTTTTTTTTTTATGAATAACAACTAAGAAAAATAAGAGAAACGAAAAAGAAAACTAACACAAAGAACTAAAATTGTAGCAAATAAAGAAATTAACTAACACAAACAAAAATGACAGAAAAAGAAGAAAAATTACCAAACTGAAATCACAACAAATGAAACACACAACTCACAAGTAATGAAATACAAGCAACAAGAGAAAATTCCCCCCCCACACCTAAATTAAACATTGTCCCCAATGTTTAAAAACACACATGAGAAATAAAAAACACAAGCAACAAGAAAATAAAGAAATACGAAAAAGAAACAAGAGAAAAAAAAAATAAGAATGCTTCTCTATGGTGTAGGTGGAATGGTAAGCTGAAATCCTTGGGAGTGCCAGTACGCCATCAGATTTTATTCTAGACGATTCAACGCCTCTCAATTCGCTGAATGCGTAAATCTGTAGCATCAGAAGGTGGTGGAGCTATACTGGATGAAGGCGGCTGGCTGGTAGAGGGAACAGACACTCGTCTCGTTTCCCTTTTTGTTTTCCAAGGCTGAATTGGATACACAGGACCTGTAGGCAGAAAACGAAACATACCCTCCTCGACTTCTTTTAGCAAACCCATACGATACAAATAATCAACATGCAAAGGTTCCATTTGGCAAGCAATATGCAAATCAGTGGATTCAAGATTCAATAATTGCAATTGTATGGCAAGATGAGTGATGCAAGAGCCTAAAATCAAAGGTTTTTTCTTCTTATTAAGCACTGTCTGAAATTGTGTGAGTAGCCAAAAACCTAAATTAACATGATGTTTATGGTCCATGTACCACAAAAAATAGAATTCCACTTTGGACAAAATGTCTGCATTATCTTTCCTACCTAAAAAATTAAAGGCTAACAATTTATGGACATATTTAAGCACAGGATTTTTCAAGTAAGAACTCTTAGAATGACTAGAGTTATAAGGAGCATAATCAACTGAGTATTCTGTCCATAATTTAATAGCATCAAAATCATCAGAGTACTCACAGTTGGAATTGAGAAAGGGGTCCTTATTTATTTCAGTTTTCCTCACAAATCCCATAACTACATTAAAATCGGCAATTGACAAACGCCATTGTTGTCCTATTAACCTAAACTCTATAATGCCTCTAGTGAATAAATCATAATTGGCATCAGAGTGAAATTTGAATGTAGTGTAGAATTCATGAATAAGCTCAAAAAACACAGGATAGTCAATTTTAAAAAAATTTCTCCAACAATACTAATCAGTAAAGGTTTCAAAAGCTTCCCTAATTAGGAGATCATCAAGGGAAGGATTATGAACACACTTACTTGCCAAAATTTTCCTCTGGCACAGTTCTTCATACAGTTCTCTTTCTTTTAGAAGGAAGAAATCTGAACAATTCCCTTTTGGCATAGCCCATTTGTTGCGCGCTTCAACTGCTTTTCCTTTTCTCGTGCGATTTCTTGTTTCTCTAACTTGAGGTTGCTCTGGTTCACTCTCAGTTGCAGAAGAGAAGTGGTCACTAGAGGAAGATAAAGGTGGAGTTGGTACAGGAACGGTACTAACTGGTGGCTGAATTCCTCTTCGTGCAGCAGCTTTGGTGCGAGCCATTTGATGTATGGTGTGATTCGGTTATGGAAATGTAGAATTGGTGGCTGAGCAAAGTGGGCTTGTCCTTGGTGAGAGGGACTGCTGGTTCTGGTGAGTGAAGGATTGCCGAAAATAGAGTGCCACAGTTTGGGAAAACTGCTGCTGAAAATAGAACACTGGCTAGGTTGATCGTGGTGTAGTGTTGGAAGAAGAAAGATGATCGACGATTTGGAGAAGAGAGATGGCTGTGTGTCGGCTAGAACAAGAAGAGGAATTAGGGATTATAAAATCTAAAAACTAGAATTAGAAATAAAATAAAAGAGGTTATTAGAGTAAAAATAATAAACATTAAATAATCAATAAAATCTAAACATAAAGACTTAAATTTAAGTTGGGCTTGGACCCAAAAATTAAAAACAACTAAATATTATAAACCTGAAAATAAAATAAATGCCCAAAATAAGAACTTAAAAGAAAATAAATCAAACTTTTCCATGAACATGCACTGCTCTTCACGTACTTGCTCAGTGCTTTCGAAATTTTTTTTTTCAGAAGAAAAAAAAATTTTATTTTTTTATAAACTGTCTAAAAAAAAATCAATTAAACAACTAAATGACTTAATAACCTAAGTGTAATTAAAATCTAACTAAAACCAAGTAGAATGAAAAATAAGTAATCAAATAAAATAAGAAAAATCAAAATTAACTTAGGCTGCCTCCCAAGAGCGCTACGTTTATTGTCTTTAGCCAGACTTTGAAAAATAAAGATCATTTTTCAATCACATGATCATTCAAAAGTGTTGTTATTGCAATCTCATCCTAAAAATTTTCATGAAAAGGCTTAAGCCTGTGTCCATTAACCTTAAAAAATTTTGAAGTTGCCAGGCTCTGAATTTCAACTGCACCATGGGAAAACACATTAGTAACTAGGAACAGTCCAATCCAACAAGACCTCAATTTTCCAGGAAATAAACGAAGCTTAGAATGATAAAGAAGAACTTTTTGGCCTACAAAAAATTCCTTTTTAGAAATTAATTTATCATGAAATGCTTTTGTTCTATCTTTATAAATCCTAGAATTTTCATATGCGTCATTTCTAATTTCCTCTAATTTCTGTAATTGCAATTTCCTAGTAATTCCACAATCAGTCAAATTCATGTTACAGCTTTTAACAGCCCAATATGATTTGTGCTGTAATTCAACGGGAAGGTGACAAGACTTACCAAAAACCAACCTGTATGGGGACATACCAATGGGTGTCTTATAGGCAGTCCTGTATGCCCACAAAGCATCTTCCAACCTCAAACTCCAATCCTTCCTTGTGGGGTTGACTGTCTTCTCGAGAATTGACTTGATTTCCCAATTAGAAGCTTCAGCTTGGCCATTCGTCTATGGATGGTAAATAGTCGATACTTTGTGAACTACACCATTTTTCCTCATAAGAGCTTCGACTGTCCTATTGCAAAAATGCGTCCCCTTGTCACTTATCAAAGCTCTTGGCACTCCATACCTACTAAAGATGTTAGTTTTAAGAAAGCCTGCAACAACTTTAGAGTCATCAGTCCTGGTGGCTTTAGCTTCCACCCATTTTGAAACATAATCTACTGCTAAAAGAATGTATAGAAAACCAAAAGAAGAGGGAAAAGGGCCCATAAAATCTATACCCCACACATCAAAAATTTCACAAAATAAAATAGGCTGTTGGGGCATTTCATTCCTTTGTGAAATATTTCCAGTTCTTTGGCACCTCTCACAATTTTTGCAAAAATTATATGAATCTTTAAACAATGAGGGCCAATAGAAACCACAATCCAAAATTTTTCTTGCTGTCCTTTGAGTGCCAAAATGGCCTCCGCAACCATATGAATGACAAAATGCAAGAATTGAACGAATTTCAGATTTGGGTACGCACCTTCTTATTACCTGATCTGCACAATATTTTCATAGGTAAGGATCATCCCATACATAATACTTGGCTTCACTTTTGAGTTTATCTTTTTGAGCTCTTGCCAAATTCGCTGGTATCTTCTCAGTGGCCAAGTAATTTACAAGATTGGCATACCATGGCATTCCTGATTGTGCAAAGAACAGTTGCTCGTCTAGAAATTCATCTTTCAAGTTTAGTTCACTACTGATGTGAGGGAGACGACTCAAGTGGTCAGCTACTAAGTTCTCCATTCCACTTTTTGTTTTAATCTCCATGTCAAACTCACTCAAGAGAAGCACCAAGCGAATTAGTCTTGGCTTAGCATCTTGTTTCGTCAACAGGTACTTAAGAGCTGTATGGTCAGAAAAGACAATAATTTTAGTACCCAACAAATAAGAACGAAATTTTTCTAATGCAAAACCAATAGCTAAAAGCTCTTTTTCAGTAGTGGAATAGTTCCGTTGGGCCTCATTCAAAGTCATGGAAGCATAATAAATAACATGGGGTGCTTGTCCAGTTCTTTGTCCAAGAACAGCCCCTACTGCTCTATCGCTCGCATCACACATCAGCTCGAAAGGAAGACTCCAATCCGGTGGCTGAATGACTGGGGCTGAAACTAACAATTCCTTTAGCTTATCAAATGCAGCCTTGCACTTTTCATCAAACTCAAATGTAACCTCCTTTTGTAATAGCTTACACAAGGGTAGTGCTATGTGAGAGAAGTTCTTGATAAATCTTCGGTAAAAACCTGCATGACCAAGAAAAGAACGAATCTCTCGCACATTGGTGGGATAAGGTAAAGATTGAATAACATCAATTTTTGCTTTATCTACCTCTATTCCCTTAGAAGAGACTACATGGCCTAAAACTATTCCTTGTTCTACCATAAAATGACATTTTTCATAATTTAAAACAAGGTTAGTTTCAATGCATCTTTGCAAAATTAAAGCTAAATTCTTTAAACCCTCATCAAAAGAATTCTCATGGACTGTGAAATCATCCATGAAAATTTCCATGAATTGCTCATCATAATCAGAAAAAATGCTAACCATACACCGCTGAAAGGTAGCCAGTGCATTGCAAGTGCCAAAAGGCATACGCCTATACGCAAAGGTTCCAAATGGGCAAGTAAAAGTTGTTTTCTCCTGATCCTCCAGGGCAATTGCAATCTGGAAGTATCCTGAAAAGCCATCAAGAAAACAGTAATATGCCTTTCCGGCTAATCTTTCTAACATTTGATCCAAGAATGGCAAAGGAAAATGGTCTTTCCGGGTTACAGCATTTAATTTCCTATAATCTATACAAACTCTCCACCCATTTTGAATGCGAGTGGATGCCAACTCACCACTTTTGTTCCTTACCACTGTAACTTCAGTTTTCTTAGGAACAACCTGAATTGGACTTACCCACTCACTGTCGGAAATTGGGTAAATGACCCCGGCCTGAAGTAGCTTCAAAATTTCTTTCTTAACCACTTCCATCATTGGTGGATTGAGTTGACGCTGAGGCTGCCTAATTGACTTGGCTCCTTCTTCCAACAAGATGCGATGCATGCATGTAGAGGGGCTGATTCCCTTGATGTCCGCAATCATCCATCCAATGGCTGTCTTGTGCTTTTTCAAAACTCTTACCAATTATGTCTCTTGTTCTTCTGTGAGTTTACTTGAGATGATTACTGGTAATTACTGCTTTTCCCCAAGAAATACATAATTGAGGTGTTCAAGTAATGGCTTTAGCTCAAGCTCCGGTGCCTGCAAAACAAAAGGAACCAGTTTTTCGTTAAATGTGGGCATGTCTAATTGTAAATCGAGCAGATTTATAGATTTTTGAATTTTTGAGAATTCATTCATCTCTGCTACTGCTTCTTGTAGCTCTAGACTCCAACTCAGTTCTTTATTTTTCTCATTCAGGTGCTCTCGATTGACTACTTCCAAAGCGTCTCTCCCATCAAAATTGAAAACATCCTGTGCTAAACAATCAATCACATCAATCAAATAAATAGAACAATCAACATCAAGGTATCTCATAGCCTCATAGATATTGACTTGGATGACTTCACCATTGCATTCCATGGTCAGTATTCCTTTGTCAACATCTATTTTAGACTTGGCAATTTTCAAAAATGGCCTTCCTAACAAAATAGGTGCTGAATGATCATTATTTTCCATGTCAAGAACATAGAAATCAGCTAGAAAAATTAATTCTTTATTAAATTGGATGAGAACATCCTCTATCAGCCCTATTGGGTATGCATTTGATCTATCAGCCAATTGAATCACTACCCCCGTTTTCTCTAATGGTCCAAGATTCAAAGTTAAATAAATAGAATAAGGCATAACATTAATTGAAGCTCCTGAGTCCAACATAGCCTTTTCTATTTTTACATCACCAATAGTGCAAGAAATGCAAAACACATCACCAATAGTGCAAGAAATGCAAAACATACCTGGGTCTTTGCATTTTTCTGGAATATTCCTTTGAATCACAGTAGATACATTCGCACCCACCCTTATCTTTTCAGGCTGTTTCATTTTTTTATTTCTCTTGGGGGTGCATAGTTCTTTCAAAAATTTTGCATAACGGGGAATTTGCTTAATTGCATCAAACAAAGGGATATTGATCACACAATTATCAAAAGTTTCATGCAATTCAGCATTTTGGTCAAGTTTTGGATTACTTTTCAAAGCATCCGGAAATGGTGGCTCCACATTATTTTCAACCAAAGAAGAAGACTTACCTGTAAACTCACCATTTTCAAGTGGTTCAGAATTGTTTTCAAAATTTTCTACCTCTTCCTCTTGTGGTTTCTTGGCGGGTTGTATCTTTATGGATGGCTGCACTTCTTTCCCACTCCGCAACACAATTGCACTTGCATTTTCCTTGGGATTGACTATGGTTTGAGAAGGTAACTTGCCTAAATTTCTAGCTTCCAAATGACTGATAGTAGTAGCCATTTGGCCCATTTGATTCTCCAAATTTTGGATACTTGCTTTTGTCTCTTGCTGAAATTTCAATGAATTATTAGCCAAAGACTTAACTATATCTTTGAGAGACATACCTGAGTCACTAGATTGAGCTTGTTGTTGCTTGGGATGATATTGTTGCTTAAATGGCTGAAAATTGCTTGGACCCGGGTTCATTTATTGATTCCCATACCGAAGGTTTGGGTGATCACGCCAGCCTGGGTTATATGTGCTGGAGTATGGGTTGTAGCCTCTTTGCCCTTGTCCCATAAATCCTCCCATAGCATTCACCTCCACCGAGTCTTCTTGGAGAGTTGGGCATGCATTGGTAGGGTGCTCGGTCAATGAATAAATTTCACACCTCTTAACAGCCTCCCTTTTTCCTACAGCCATTTGACGAACCAAAGAAGTTAAATCATCAATTTGTCGTTCCAACGAAGGAATATTTACCTCATTAACTCTTTGTGTTGATTGGCCAAATCGGGTTCCAAATTGCTGAGAATTGGAAGCCATGTTGCTAATCAGATCATGGGCCTCATTCGGTGTCTTATCTACCAACGCTTCACCACTTGCTGCGTCTATCATGCTTCGATCCATAGGTAGAAGACCTTCATAGAAATACTATATAAGCAATTGCTCGCTGATCTGATGATGAGGACAACTCGCGCATAACTTCTTGAAACACTCCCAATATTCGTACAAAGTCTCTCCACTATTCTGCCTTATCCCATAAATTTCCTTTCTGATATTGGCAGCCCGTGAAGCTGGGAAGAATTTCTCTAGGAATTTCTTCTTCATCTCATCCCAAGTGGTGATGTTGCCCGATGGTAAGTAGTAAAGCCAATCTTGAGCATCACCCTTAAAGGAGAAAGGGAAGGCTCGCATCTTTATTTGTTCTTCGATAACACCATTTGGTTTCATACCTGTGCACACTACATGAAACTCCTTAAGATGCTTGTGCGGATCTTCACCTGCAAGACCATGGAAAACCGGTAAAAGATGTATTAGTCCATATTTAAGTTCAAAAGTTGCATTTGCATCTAAATTAGGAAAAGTGATGCAGTGAGGTTGCTAATTTAGATCCGGAGCTGCTAGCTCCCTTAGAGTGCGATTTCTAGCCATGATTTGAGGTGATTCAGGTGCTTGAAGTTCTGGTTCAATTGCTGGAAAATCAGTTTTGATTTCTGGTTCTACGAAATTTTCACTAAGCGTACCCACGCTTAGTCCAGACTGTGCTCCAATAGATGTTTCAGACTGCTGCAATCGTCTCAGTTTTGCTTCTTTCCTCAGTTGCTTGGCAGTCCGTTCAATCTCCGGATTGAATTGTAGCTCTTTTTGTCTTGACAGACGAGTGTTGTGCATCAACTGCGAAAGGTTCCTCGGCAATGGTGCCAAAATTTGGTATGTGCTGTCACCTGCACCCAAATTAAACCAACTATCCACAAAACTATAAATATAGCTAGTGGTAAGCAGGGTCGATCCCACGAGGAACTTTGACTTGAAAAACACAAAATCTCAATTGAATGTAACAAGGGGGGTTTTTGAGAAGCAATTAAATTAAGAAAACTGAATAAACAAATGAAAACAGGTAGAAAGTATTTAAAAGGAATTCAATAGAAAACGAACCTTGGCTGCCAATCCGTCCGCCATAGGCAATTTCATCCAATCATCGATATCAAACATGGCAAAATGATATTCAAATACTTGTGGCAATAATCAGAGATTATTTGTTTTCTCTTTTTTTTTCTTTTTTAATATCTTAACAAAAACACGTATCTCATTAAGAACTTAGAAATTAACCTAATCTTGGTACGACCTAAGATTAAATTAAAACCCAGCTTTAAGATCTGAAAACCCACAATCTTAATTCTAAATAGCTAACGCCGCATATTTAGTTTTAAGAAGATTTATTTCCACAGGATCCCAAAATTCTAACGCCGATATTTTAAAATCCTAGTTGCTACTATGATCAAAGCTTTGCACAATTACGGATGCAAATATGATCTAACCGGTGATGAGTTTAATGAGAAAATCCAATGTGCACCTTGGTTTCTAATCAACCTAACCACAAATAGAATTGCAGAAAATAAATCAATAAATGAATAACTCTTGCTTCATTAAAATACGTAATCTCATGGGTCAAAGATTGGCCTATGGCTTTTGGTTTTCAGCCAAGAAAATAGGTTTAGCCTCTAATAGTCATTACAATTGCTGAATAAAGAAGAAGGAAGAGAAATCTAAATTTAGTCCCCTCTTCCCTCAAAATAAATCCTATTAATAGGTAAAATAATCCCCCAAAATAACTGATAAAAGATCTGCAAAATATCCCTAAAATCCCTCAAAATTCGATTTACAAAATAAAAGGAAAAATGGATATGTTTATAGTTGTAATTTCCTATTTTCGGACTACAGTAACTCCCTAAGCATGCCCGCGCTTAGTCAGGAAATCAGTCCATCAGCTCAGCACAGCACTCCCTTCGGTTTTTAACTCCCAAATTCAGTATTTTCAGCTCCTTTTTCCACTCTTTTGCTTCCTAAACTGAAATGAATAAAAGACAAATAATAGCATTAGTTTAGGGATTATTTACGCTCAAAATATAGGGAAATTAATGCTAAAAATAATGCTCAATTATAATCCTATCAATCTTTCAGGTTCATATTGATTGATTTTAAAGAGTCACCACCTTAATTTTATTTTATTGGGAAAAATACAAAGGGAAAAACCCAAATTAACTTTAATTAATATCCCAAAGGAAAATATCACTAGCCTTGAAATCAAAGAGGATTCGGGGACTAGGTTTTCGATTTATTTTAACAAAACTAGTTTGACAAATTTAATGGAAAATGACTTAAAATAAATTTCATGAACAAAAATAAGGATGATGCTTCAGTAATAATATCCCTATAATGCATGCAATTATAAAGCAATAAACAAAATAGAATCTACTTAAGAATTAATACAAACCAAAATAGATTAAAAATAAATAAAAGAGAGGATCTTTTCTTTAGCCTTTATGGGTATTAGGAAAAGCATACATTTCTCAACTAATTGCAAGAATCCACAAATCAAAAGAGATCAGCACAATAGAAACAACACAATTATACATTAAAAAAAATAGAAATAATCTCATTAAAAAAAAGATTAAGGAAAAGGGAAAATTATTAAAAAAAATATTTTGGAGTTGATGCCTAAAAGGCTAGCATGCATATGTATCCTTTTGAATGGGAATCAAACCCCATGTAGTTCTTCCTTCTTACAAAGAAGGAGTTTTGAAAAAGGTAAATTTGATCTGTTAATTTAGTTCAAATTTAAAATTAACAAATTTAGATCTTTTCAGTTTTAGACCTAAGGAAATATATAAAAGAGAATTTTAAATTTGATTTAAGAAATTCCAAAAGAAGGAATTATAACTTGGTTTTGCACTTTCTTCTCCAATAAGGGGAAGTCTTGCACCAAATCTGAACTTCACCTTGGTTAGGATCTCACAAGATTAACCTTGTACATAAAGAATTAAACAAAAAAGAGAAACAAAGAGATAATAATTAAAAATAAAAATTAAACTTTGAAATTAGATATAAAATTAAAGAAAAGAGATTTTTTGTTTTGAAAATTGACAGAACTTTTGGATTAAAACTGACAAAAAAATTGGATTTTTTTGTGTCTGAAACTTGTTTGTCAAATGACTGGGAGTAAATCGTATTTATAGGAGAAAATATGAGAAGAAGTTAAGAAATAATCAGAGGAGCGGCAGGCATGCTATGCAGCGGCACCACTAGTGGACCAGCATATGCGGAGGCATGCTTTTGGTGCCTCTCCATGAAGCGGCACCATTTATGTGCTGCCCAGTCAAGCAGCACTAAAGTGATGCCGCCAGGCCCAATCTCACACCTAGGTTTTGGTTCTACCCATTCAACCTATTTTGGCCCATTTTAGCCCTTTTTTTTTTATCATAATTCTACGAGACTGGTTTGATTCTACAAGTTCATAATTGAGTGCTTGTAGTTTGGAGGTGCAGATTTGAGAGTTCACAATGGGACCCGACATCTCACAAACAAATATGTCAATTCAACTTTCCACTAACAACTCAAATTAAAAAACCAAATTACCTTTTTCTCTCCTCCTCATCTCCTTTATTCTTCTTCTTCTTCTTCTTTAACTCTAAGAAAACAATTGAATCTGTGGAAGGATCATGCACCATCAAATATATCTTCGAAAGGAATGGTGGCAATGAATTGGAACTCCCCTGAGGTTCATCCATTCTAAATTCCAATTCATCCATTCTAAATTCCAATCTTTGATTAGAACCACAACATTAATGGTCTCTAAGACCCAAAATCATTTGCCAAAGAATATGAAAATTCTCCCCTATTATTCAATTGCAAAAATCCCAAATGACCAGGACCTCGTATTCTCACCAAGTGAAAAAAATTTTCTATCTATCCATTAGGAATCACAAACCTCGAAACCCCGACATATGGGTTAATTTCATCCATCGTTCTCTAAAAATTGACTAATGCATACTTTCGTCCTCCAATTTTAAAACATGATAGAAAAATACTTAAACTATACTACTTTGTAACCAAATAGTCCTTCCATCCAACTTCCGTTACATTCACTAACAGCTAGCTAATGCAACAAGTCCCACTAAGCATTTTTTTTTTTATTTTTTTGTGCCATGTCAATCCTCAACTAAACTCTTCTTCGCTCTCTCTCCTGCTGTGACACCATTTATTATTTTATTTTTCAACCTTTAAATTAAAGCACCCCTTGACTCGGTCTTCAACTGTTAAATTATTATTATTATTATTATTATTATTATTATTATTATTATTATCCATTTTAACTGACCTCATAAAATACTTCAATTGGTAATTCAGGTATGAATTCAGTGATCTCCTCCTTGCAAATAAAGCACTAGAATTTCTAAAATTTAAAAAGCACATACATCATATTATCATTTTCAATATATTCAGAGAATTATTTTCATATTATTTTCATTTTTATTTTATAATCCCTAATTTCTAGTTAAAAGAATTGAGTTATAATGCTTATAAATTTGCATATCTTCTAAGCGATGGTAAAGTCGGTGTTGCTATTACCTACACATAGGGCCATTAACTAAATTCTTAATCAACTCTATAATCAAATTCTTATACTAGAAAAGCTCATTAATCTCCATTCCTTCAATTGATTCTTCCCACCAATTAAACTCATCTCCTTTGCTAATTTCTTCACTAAAACCCTACGTTTTACTATCACACACAGAATTTTTATTGAAAAAGTGATCAATTACAATTTCTAGAGATAAGTTTCTAAAAGCATAAGCTATTCCGTAAGAAGAAAAAGTAATAACAGCAACATCATAAGTTTCTAAAAGCATAAGCTCTTCCGTAAGAAGAAAAAGTAATAACAGCAACATCAAGGTTGCAAATGGAGGAGAGCTCATTAGCTTTCTTGACAAGACCTTTGCGACACTTATTAAATGTGGTCTTAAGATGTTGTTTGTTCTCTATTTTCTTGATTTCTTTTTTCTTCCATCTTGTTCCTTGTTTTCTCTTCATGAATTTCAAAATTGCAAAAGGATTGAAGAGATTGAATTTTTATAAAAAAAATATATATATAGGGTTCTTTTATTTTGAATCACTCAGTATCTCAGAGTGATAAATAGGTCAAGAAATGATATTTCATGGACTATGAACATCGATACTATAGATGTGAAGTCGATTAAAGTTTTTTAAGGTTTGTCATTGTAGATGAATAAAGAGAGAGGGAGGGAAAAGCTAAAGAAGATGGAGATTAAATGGTAGCGTATCAAAGAAAAAAGAAAGCTAGCTTTGAAACATTGTCATTGTGAGATTGAAGGTAGTTGAGAGAGAGAGAGAAAGAGAGAATGAGAGCTTGATCAAGAGCTGATGTGGCATAAAAAATTAACAATATGCTTAATGGACTTGTCACGTCAATTAGCTATTAGTAAATCTAACGGAAATAGGATGGAAGGACCATTTAGTCACAATGTAATATAATTCAAGTATTTTCCTGTCACATTTTAATATTTGTAGATAAAAATATATGTTAGTTAATTGTTCGAAAATGACAGGGAAGATTAACTCCCAACAAAGATTCAATTCACAACTTTTGAATTTACATTGAATACTCATCAATTCAAGTCAAAATAAATAAAATAAAATAAAATGAACCCACTTATGCTTGGACAATAAACGATCCAAACATCTGCTTTTGGTATACAATCCGTATAATTCTCTCCAAATGATTATCAACCATCCTTTTAAAATCCAATAAAAACCTAAGTCAAAACCCTAAATTCTACCCAAAATTAAATACAAAATCTGGGAAAAAAAGTAATAAAAATCACTAAACTTTTGGTATTTTTTATTTTACTTATTAAAAATTAATTTATTACAAAATTATAATTTTTAATTTTTTCTCACCGACGAGTCACTAAACCTATTCTAATGAAGATTTTACTGAAAAACTGACGTGGCATTTCACGTCACCTATAATACTGACATAGATAAAATGATATTTTTATTGTCTCAACTTGGTAAAATTTATCAATTGAGTATTTGAACTTATAAAAATTTCAATTAAGTGTTACAATCTATAAAAAAATTTCAATAAAATATTATTAGCAAATTACTAATAAATAATGTTATGTAAATTACAAAAATATCCTTAAAAATTATAAAATAATCAAAAATTTTTAAAATTTTTACAACTAAGTCATCTTCTTAAAATTTCAAAATTCTAAACACACAATTATAAAAAAAAAAAAAAAAAAAATCTATTTAATTAAATCATAACAAGAAAATCTTTATTTAAATATTCTTCTAAACATATAACTTTTTATTTCATTTTAGTAAATTATTGCAGTTTAATTGAAAAAAATAAATGAAGCGATTTTGCAAAGCAGATATTTTGAAGGAGCTAAATCTGAGGATCTTGGAGTGAGATTTAAGGAGTTGAGGTTTTACGCGCGGTTTCTGCTTGTTTCACTGATTTTGAACCGGACTGAGATGGTTCAATTGCTTGCCGACAAGTTTAGAGCTCTTGTTGATGGTAGCAAGTCAAATTTTCGGGTAATTTTTTTAATCTTTTAGTGGAAAATGTTTGTTTATTTTGGCTTGAATTCTTTTTTGTCTCTTTAGGTCTTTGGTTTGTTTTGGTGGTTTATTGATTTTTTTTTTCTTTCTTTTCTTGAAGTTCTTTCAGTAGTGTTTGAGAAAATTAAAAGACTCTGAATGTTTCGGTGTTTAAGTTCAATTTCAGATTTTATGTGGTAGTTTTTTGTTTGTTATAGCTGATGTTTTTTGCGAGATTAAACATGAAATGAGGCAATTTGTGGAATTGGAGATGAGGAAAGCTCTTTTGGTGAGAATTAGCTCTTTTGTTGGTGATGGCAGGTCTGGGTTTCTAGTAGACTTTGCTTAATTAGCTGTCGGGGTGGGTCTTTGCGAAATTTGTGAAATTGGATTAACTTTGAGGTTTATTCTTAGTAATTGGTGTATTTTTTTTTTTTTTTCAGATTGAGTAGAATTGGGTATTTGTTTTGCTGGAGACGGAAAGATCTGTGAATTATTTTATTGTAACTTTGCTTCTTTGTTTGTATGGAAATTGGTTCAAACATGATAAAACTAAGTTCTAACATTTTCTTCGGTTTACCTGGACAAGGAAAACCCGTTAATTTGTTTTTTTTTGGTTTTCGTTAAGATTAAAAACCGTTTACTTCTTTTCTACTATTAAAATTATTTTTTTCAATTAAATTGCAATAATTTACTGAAATGAATTAAAAAGTTATATGTTTAAAAGAATATTTAAATAAATATTTTCTTGTTAGGATTTAATTAAATAAATATTTTCTTGTTGGGATTTAATTAAATAAATATTTTCTTGTTAGGATTTAATTAGATAGATTTTTTTATAATTAAGTTTTTGAAATTTTGAAATTTTAAAAAGAATGCTTAGTTGCAAGAATTTTAAATTTTTTTTATTATTTTGTAATTTTTTAAGAACCTTTTTATAATTTATATAAGGTTATTTGTCGGTAACATGCTAATAACAGTTTATTGAAATTTTTTTACAGGTTACAATATTTAATTAAAACTTTTATAAGCTCAAACACTCATTGAGAAATTTTGGCAAGTTTGGCAAGTTGAGATACAAAAAATGCAATTTACCTGCTGACTAAGCTAAACATGTCAGCGTACTACGTTAGATTATTAAAATTGCATGTGAAATATTAAATTTTATACTGTTTTCTAATTTAGTCACTAATTTTCAATTGCTTACAATTTGATCACTAAATTTTAATTTTTTTTTTTTTTTTACAAAAGGGTCACGAAAACAAATTCGATATATCCAAAAATGATTTGTCATTTTCAGCCATAGTTTTGAGAGTTCGTAATATTATTTTTAATATCATTCAACTTTCTGTATTTAGAGCTTTATTTCAATACCTTTCATCATTTGAAATTGAACGGTGATAGAGATCGAAAAATAAAACCATTAAAACTTGTAATCGTTTTCCTGCAAAACAAAGGAGAGTGAGAGCGAGCGACTTATATTTTTGTATTTTTGATGTTGAAATGAGTTGATTGAAATCAATCTCAGTGAGTTTTCACCGGATTTGTTTTGTGACCTGCCTATGAAAAAAATTAAATCTTATTGATCAAAGTGTAAGAAATTAAAATTTAATAATCAAATTAGAAAACAGTACAAAATTTAGTAACTTTACATGAAATTTTAATAATCTGACGTGTTCAACTTAATCAATAATGGTAGGTAATATGAAATGCCACATTAGCTTTTCGGTATGTTCTTCATTGGAATTGCCTTGAACTGCTGGTGAAAAAAACAAAAAAAAAAAAAAAAAAAGAAAAGTTAGTGACATTTCTATAACAAATTAATTTTTAGTGACTCACCAAAATTTTAATAATTTTTAGTGTGTTTTACCCTATAAAATCCAACCAAGTAAAACCCTTTTCACTCTTGTAGAATTGCGCTCAATCATGATACTCAAAGGTAAATCACTCTCATGGAATTGCGCTCAATCGTGATACTCAGAGGTAGAAATATCTTCCAATTGCAAAGGAAATGATACTCAAATCTATAAAAAATGAAAAATTCAAAAGAACCCCCTTCTTCCACTTTGCTGAATCAAAACCCAAAAGCAAATTGCATATAACCCAAATGCAACAGTCAAGTTCATGTATGTATATAACCAAAAAAAAAAGAGAGAGAGAAGATGAGAGAGAGATAAGGTTAATTTGGTCTTTTAATTTGAATTGTTAGTGAAAAACTGAGTTGACATATGTGTGAGATATCAGGTTCTACATAGCTGAATCAGTGCTCAACAATATCCAAATCGGAGCAAAGTACCATATTGATATAGTTTTACTCCATTCAAGCACTTGATTGTTGATTGTAGAAAATTTTAACCAGATAAAAAAAATTCAAAAAGTCAGACACCAAATTTGTAACTGTCCCAATAAAAAAAGGAAAGGAATCTGTAATGCCACCTAGCACATCATTATGATGTGTTTTACAATTTATAATATACAACTAGCTACTACTTGAATACTTCAACTCATTTATCAAACCAGCATGTTAATAATTGATTTCATCATTAAAAATTGTAAGACCTATATCAGTATAAAATCCACATCCATTATGAAATCATCGTTTAATACACACCATGACTTCTTCATTTTTGCATGAAGATCATGGAGCAAAGAATGAATAAGATTAGACTGATAATGGGTCTTGTCACGAGCTAAAAACACATGAACCTTATTCCCAACTTCAATCCAACTGCAGCCAGGCTGCTTCTTCAATCCCTTGTCCTTCATTTTCAACCTCACCCTTGCAGCTTCTTTCCATTTCCCATTAGAAGCATATATGTTGGACAACAATAAATAAGTGCCTGCATTTTCTGGCTCTTCCCTCAAGAGCTCATTCGCAGCCAGTTTCCCTATTTTTAGATCTCCATAAACATTGCATCCGGCAAGAAGAGCCCCCCAAATGGATGATGATGACTTAATACCAAGCTGTTCAATTAAATGAAAAGCCTCCTGGAGCCTCCCTGCTCGACCACACAGATCAACCAAACATGTGTAATGATCTTCTCTTACTTGTATAGACTTGTCTCTCACAAGCTCATCAAAGTATGATAATCCTTCCTCCACCAAACCAGCATGGCTGCATGCAGAGAGCAAACCCACATAGCTAACGTCATTAGGTTTGAACCCTTGTGCTTGCATTTCATTAAACAATTCAATTGCTTCCCTTCCACACCCATGGTGTGCATAGCCCGCAATCATACAATTCCAGGAAACCAAATCCCTCTTGTTCATTACTCCATCATCAAACATCTTCCTTGCTATACTTAATTCCCCACATTTTGAGTACATGTTAATGAGTGCAGATATAACAAATGCCATATCCTGATAAACAGTTTTACTTATCATCTGATGAACTTGCTGTCCCTCGCTGAGACCAGCCAAGTCACTGCAAGCACCCAAAACATTCACAAAAGTTCCCTCATTAGGCTTCACAAGACCATCCCTTATCATTTCCATAAATATCTCCAATGCTGCTTCGCTTTCCCCCTCTTGGACATACCCAGTAATCATTGTAGTCCATGTTACAACATTCTTTTTAGGCATCTCATCAAACACCATCCTTGCCCTTCTTAGCTCCCCATTCTGAAAAAAGCCTGTGATCATTGTATTCCATGAGGGCAGATCCCTTTCAGGCATTCTCTTAAACAACTCAAACGCCTCATCCAACCTCATATTCTTTGCATACCCAGTAATCATTGCATTCCATGACACCACATTCCTCTCTGGCATCCTTTCAAAAACCTCCCTAGCCTCATCAACCATACCATTCCTGGCCAATCCGGTCACCATTGCTGTCCATGAAATCACATCCCTTTCGGGCATTTCATTAAATAGTCTCCTCGCCTCCTCCATTCTCCCACATTGTGCCAACGCAGTGATCACTGTGTTCCACGAAACCACATTCCTCTCCGTCATTCTCTCAAACACCTGAAGAGCCTTATCTACTTGACCATTTCTAGCATATCCCTCAATCATTGTATTCCATGAAACAACATTCTTCACCGGCATTGCCTTAAACAACCTCTCAGCTTCCAAAATCTGATTCAGTCTCACATACCCACTAACCATAGCAGTCCATGTAACCACATTTTTCATGGCATCAGCTCTATTGAACAACCTCCTCGCTTCAACAACCAACCCACGCTTGATATAACCAGCGATCACAGTCGTCCATGTGACCACATCCCTTTCACACATTTTATCAAACATTTGGCGTGCTTCATTAATTTTCCCTTCTCTGCACAATCTGGTGATAAGCCAATTGGACCTTGCCAAAATGGAATTGGCGCTAAAATCTCTATCAGGGAATGAAATTTTGGGAGCTACCGTTGAGTAGTTTACCAAGTAAAGGAGAAACCTGAAATTGCATAACACAGGCTGTTTGTTGGTTTTGCTTGAATTTGACAAGGCGATTGCTACTCCCAAAAACGATTGCATCTCAAACAATGTTGTTCAAATCGGTGAATAAGTGAAGAATAGAGAAAAAGAAGTGGGTCTACATTGATATCAACTTTAGGCAATTTTTATTCTTCCACGAGTGAATTGGACAAGGAGAATTAAAAATTTTTATAGACTTCAAAAGTTATATATTATTTAATAATAATTTTTAAATATTTTATAAAAATAAAACAGTATTCAATAATGAATTTTAAAAATTTAAAAAAAGTTTATAAAAATTAAAAAGTATTCAATTGTAATTTTTTTAAAGTCTATAAAAGTAAAAGGTATTCAAAAAGTCATTGAATTTTATAAATGATAGATTTTTATTAATTTTTTATATAGTTATATGAATAAAAAATTTCAAAATTTTTTTTTTGCTTTCCCGCAAGATATCCATATACTTTTTTTTTTTCAGTCACAAGTAGCACATAAATATAAAAATCAACATACATTTCCTCATCAATGTAGCTTGATTCCCAAATTAAAGTATATAAGAACATAAACTTACTCGTAAAAACTCATCAGAGTAATGAAACTTTAGATCATTAATTTTATCTATTCCCAATCTCTGCATACAATCAACCAAAACTGATTTATCTTTATTTTATTCTATATAATCCATACATTCTTTGGCATGCAATATTTGATGACTATATTATATAACTTATCTTTTAGTTTAATAATTGATTGTAGGGTAGAAATTAATGGGTTGAGAACGTGATTAAGATTTTAAAAATGGTGGCGCATGAATTAATCAAAACAACAATATTCAGTTAAAAAACTTAAAATAATGAATTAGTTAAGATTAAACTTGTTTATAAATCATATATAAATTTAAAAAATGTTAAATTTTTCAAAAACTTTATTAGTTTAACCCGCAATAATAATCATTGGAAATCTATTAATATTTATAAAAGTATATCAATGTTTATAAAAAATTTTTAAAATAAAATTTTTAAAAGTCATTCATAAATTTATAAATTATGTAAAAGTTATTAAATATCTATAAACTCTTACAAAAATCATTCACTTGAAAAAACTCTATAAATTTTTTTAAAGGTCTTAATTGAATACAGCCTTCTTAATATTCAATAATATTTTAGTTTAAATAAATTTAGCTTTAATATTTTTAATTTATATTTTCTTTAAATATTTCAATATACACATAATATTATTATTATTTTATTAAATTCAAATATTATATTTTGATAATTTTAAATAATGGATCAGCTAGCTTCCAAAAAAAAAAAAAAAAGGCTCAACTAACAAAGCAATAAAAATATATTTTACAACTGATTTGTTAGTGTACACCAAAACATAACCTAATAGTAAGTATATATACGATCTGAGCAATAAGTTCATATTCGATTTCCCCCTCTTTGCTAAAAAAAAAAAAAGGTTTATTAGTATAAATTTTAATTAAAACCTATATAAATACATTGAACTGAATAAAAAATGAATAGGTGATTTTACATAATTTTAATTTTTAAAAGAATTATTTATCACATGAGAAAAAAGTAAAAATTCTTATGTTCAGCTTTTATTATATAAATTATAAAAAGTTTATAAGTT
This sequence comes from Reutealis trisperma, assembly GCA_947687605.1. Taxonomy (NCBI): domain Eukaryota; kingdom Viridiplantae; phylum Streptophyta; class Magnoliopsida; order Malpighiales; family Euphorbiaceae; genus Reutealis; species Reutealis trisperma. Next base: position 24,907 of record CANTUT010000520.1, on the reverse strand, counting down.
TAGTATAAATTAAATTTGGTTCATCAAAAGAATTTATGTTCCTCTATGAACTGAATATTATTAACTATATAAATGGTTTAACTAATATGAAAGATTTAATTTATAAAAATCTCTTAAGTTAAAGTTAATTTTATCCATGGTTATCGAACTTTCAACATACACACATTATAATCCTCAAATTCAATTTTTTTTCTTAAAAATCATTCAACTTATATATAGATGCACAATAAAATCCTTCCGTCAAATTTCCCAACTAAAAATCACGAATGCCTGCAGTAAACACACCATGTAAGCATTTTTAAAATAAAAAAATACCATGTTAGGCAATCAAACTAAAACATAAACCCATTACACTCAAGTTCATATATATGTAAAACCTCAGCTCAATCACCCGCTAGAATCAGAGATCATAACTTTCGACTGACCATGCATGCATGCGAAGAGCTTAAACTCCCATAATCCTACTTATAAAAACTTCATGATTGGTAAAATCAAATAGAGATCAGAACATTAATTCACTATTATGCACATTTAGCAAGCAAATAAACCAAAAGCATAAATCAGTTACTTCTAGATTTTTTGAATGCTCATATATACATCAGCAACCCATAGAAAAGCTAGTTGTTTTTTATACACAAATGTTGTCTTCTCCAACATAAGCATAAACCTTCTCATCTTCTCTAACATAAGCATAAACCTTCTTTTCTTTAATTAATCCTATCAAGAAATAACACTAATGGGGATCATCAAGAATCAATCTTATGCTCTGTTCAAGTAGCTTATGGAGAGGATCATAGAGAGCACAACATACTCTTTGGTAGAGAAGAAGGTGATGATATGTAGATTTTTCACTATGTTCGAAGTAATTGGAGACAAGTTGGGTAATGGTCTAGCATGGTGGAGAGCCTTCTCAATGCATTCTCAATTTGGTTGAAGAACTTAAGTCAAAAGCAATTGGTGAGAATCTTCATCATCTTCATCATTAGAATGAAACTCAACTTGTTCTCCTTATTGCTTAAAACAGTAATCTTGGACCATATCTCATGTAAAATATGCTAAAAATCACTCAACTTTTGATGATTTTTTATTTTGCTCACTAAAAATTAATTTATTACATAAGTGTCAATAAATTTTAATTTTTTTTTACCAGCGGATCAATAAGCCAATTTCGATAAAAAACTCACTGGAAAGCTAACGTGGCATTTCACATCGCCTGCAAATGTTGACTAAGCTGAACACATCAACTTGCCATGTCAGATTATTGAAATTGCATTCAAAGTCATTCAACTCTATATTGTTTTCTAATTTGGTCACTAACATTCAATTTCTTACAATTGATTACTAAACTTTAATTTTTGTTTTCACAGAAGGGTCACAAAGACAAATCTGATACATTCAATGACAATTTTTGTCATTTATTGCCATAGTTTTGAGAGTTATTAGTATCATTCAACTCGCATCTAGAGTTTTATTTCAATACTTATTTCGTCACTTAAGGTTGAATTGAGATGGAGATCAGAAAATGAAACCACTGAAACTTTTGGCCATTTTTCAGTGAAAAATAGAAGAGTGACGACAAGTGAGTCATCTTTTTGTATTCCTAACATCAAGATAAGCTTATTGAAATCAATCCCATTGAGTTTTTCAACAAATTTGTCCTCGTGATTTGCTCGTGAAAAAAATTAAATTTTAATAATCAAATTGTAAAAAATTAAAGATTAGTGATCAAATTAAAAAATAAGACAAAGGTTTGTGACTTTACATGCAATTTTAATAATCTAACGTGGCAAACTGACTTGTCTAGATTAGTTAGCATTTGCAGGTAACATGGAATATCACGTCAACTTTCCAGTGAGTTCTTCATCGGAATTGGCTTAGTGACCCGTCAACGAAAAAATAAAAATTTAGTAACACTTCTATAATAAATTAATCTTTAGTGAGCAAATAGAAATTCACCAAAAGTTTAGTGACTTTTGGTACATTTTACCCACCATATCTCATTGTAAGAATTAGATTGAATAGCAAGGGTGAATTCTCGAGTGAGATTAATAGTGGGAGATTGCATAGTGCTCAACACCGGTTTCCCATCCATTGAGGTTCATGGTAGGACCAAACAACATTTACACATTTCACTTACATAAACAGATAGTAGGCATAACAACCACTGCCAAAACTCCATTGTAAAACTTACCATGAGAAAACAAAGGACCATTATGGTTATGGAGATCAATTGTGGTGGTAGGTGAGTTTGGTTGCGATGACGATGTTGCCATTGATTGTGACTGGAGAGATAGGCAGTGCAGCATTTGACCAATTCCTCCAAAGAAAAAGGTAAAACCGCTAAAGATTTCTTCGCGCACTAACACTCAGTGATACATAGTAATGGCACTGCATTTGTAGATTTTTGTGCTGGTTTAGGGAAGGAGTTCTTCTAGGTTAGATGTTAATAAATTGCCGAAAACGGAGGTGATGATCTGTGGTGGCTTACAGCCCAGTGCTTATACTAAAGCTTATGTTAATAAATTGGCATTTTTTATTTTAAAACTACTTACATGGCATGTTTACTATAGGTTACCATTAATTTTAGTTAGGAAATTTGACAAGACTTTAATGTGCATTTATATTAAGTTGAATAATTTTTAAGAAAGAAAATTGAATTTAAGGACTATAGCATGCATATGTTGAAAGTTCGAGAACTATGGATGAAATTAACTCTAAATTATCACTGTTTGTAACATTCAAATCCTTTCATCCAACTTTCCATTAAAATTCTAATGGAAAGCTGACGTTAACGAGCTAGGTAAGCATTTTTTTTTTATTTTTTATGCCACGTCAGATCAATCCTCCTCTCTTTCTCTCTCTCTTCCTCCCTCTCTCTCTCTAAATTTTCTTTCACTTTCTCTTTAGCCAAACCAATGAATTCATTAACTCATTCTTAGAAACTCCACAATCCAAACCTAATAAAATTTTTAACAAGTCCATATAAATTCGTGAAAATTATATAGGAACAATGAAGTGATAATGATTTGTAATGGAAGTGTTCTAGAAAATGAACTTGTATCCATACCTAAAATATGTAAAATCAATGTGAAAGAGACTGATTAAGTTGTTACAAGAATCAACGAAGTGAAAATTATCCCTGAGATCAAATGAGGGGTGTAGTGGCATGTATTCTTCTAAATCTTTATTGTCAAAACGCAAGTAGCATTGGTCATGGTCATCAGAAGAGGTACTGAAATGATGATTAAGCAATCGGGGCTTTTTTGTTTGAAGAAAGGGTTATGTAAAGGTGAGTGGAGATGAAATTTTGTTTTTTATAATAGAATACCATGAATTGCAAACAAGGTGCATTTCAAAATGGAATTGATTGATAGCCTGCACAATATTTCAGCCATTATTTCCTCAGGCAAATCATCAAACATTTTGTGTGCTTTAGATTTTACTTAAGATTTTGAAGTTTTCATCTTTTGCATGGTGGAAAAGAGAGAGTTAGTTGCAGAGTACTACACCTTTGACATAACATTGTTAACCTCATATTGAGTTTCATACTTAGTTCAAAGTCATACGGAGCCAATATACCAAAGAAAAGTTCAATGAGATATTTCAGTTTTTAAGCCAAATGAAATTCAATTAGATCCACTTGGATTTCAAGCTAACTTAATCCAATTGATATTATATAGTTCTATTGCATCTTTTTATTATAAGAATTTCCAGGAAGATAAAATGGAAACTACAAGGGCTCCAATTACCATAAGCATTTTGTATCCATCTACCTAGAAATCAAGATGCTTCATTGTGCAAACTGATTTTGTTGGTATTAGCTCTTTATATGTGTTTGATTTTAGTGCCAATATTGGAGGTTATAATATGTAATTTAGTTTGGCATTTGTTGGTGAGAATATGAAAAGAAATGAATTACTTTAATATAAATTGAAAAAATGCCTTAAGAACGGAGGAAGTGGAAAATTTTGATTTTATTTTATGGGTAACGAAAAAAAATTTTGAAGTTCGCATAGGTACAAATGTTTATGTGGAAGAAACATTTGAAATAGGGGTAGAGAGAAATTTTATTAATTTGGATTGTGGAGTTTCTAAGAATGGATTTCAATTTGGCCGCAGAAAAAGTGAAAGAAAATTTAGAAAGGTGGAAAAAGAGAGAAAGGATTGATTTGACATGACATAAAAAAATAAAAAAAAATGCTTAGTTATTTTACCACACTAACTTTTCGTTAAAATTTTAATGGAAAATTGGACGAAAAGATTTTAATATACACATAGTAATAATTCAAATATATTTATATGACTTTTTTAACTGAAGCACCCTAATATACATTAGTCATATGTTTGATTATGGCGGTTGAAATTAACACCTTAAATTGATTAATCAAGTTAAAGGTTTGCAATTGATTCGCTCAAAAAAAAAAAAAAAAAAAAAAAAAGAGAGACCTCAAGAATTAGCTAAGTGGTTAAGTCGATTTGCATTTGACCATTAACCTTGGCTCGAATCCTAAGTGAAAAATCAAGTGACAATTGATGAATTTAAGCGAACATTGTTCAAGGAAGTGTTTCATCTTGGTAACAGACACTGACATAAAACATTTTTAAATTCGTTTACTAAACCATAATACAATATAATATAATCAAATATATTTTTAATATAAACATTATATTAAAAATATATTTAATTAATCATGTTACATTATATTACAATCTACTAAAGGTAACCCAATTGCAAACAAAATACAAATTACACTTCTAATTATTGGCCTAAAGTTATATAAGGTTTTTGCCATCCGAAATCAGTTCAATAGTTACACATAATCCAGTATCTTTCTCTCTCTCTCTCTCTCTCTCTCTTTTTTTCCTTAACTGAACAAGAAAAGGAGGAAGAAACCCAATATAATGGGGATAGGCAATTGAAGGACAATTTTTGTACTTAGGGAGCTTCAAATTGGAGTCAATTTTACTAAGTAAAATCATCTATCAGCATTTTGTGCCAAATTAACAATGTAACCAATCTATGTACAATTCACTATGTCAATATTTCAATCAACGGTGCACATGAAAAGGAACTCATCCTTCAAAACATTTCATACTTTACAAGCATTTGGCACTACTGCCAAAAGAAGATTCCAACAACCAATCAAACTCTGCAGATCAAGTTCTCGAACTCCGCAAATCAAGTTCATTATTTGAGATTAAGATGGCTTGAGATCTCCAACTTCCATTGAACAGTCTTGTTTCAACCTTGTTCATACATTTTTCCTTTCTGACCTGCATAAGATTTACAATTTTAAAATGATACATATAAGATAAATTTCATGGATTTACAGGTTCCAATAAAGTGAGCCTTCGAAAGCTCTACACAATACTTCGTCGACTGTAGTTTGCAGTTCAACCATATGTTTGTAGTCCATGATATGGTCTTTAGGATCAGCCTCGCCAATATATTTCTTGAGGGTTGGCGTACATTCATTGAGAACTGGAATACATGATTTAAAGGAGAAGAAGAAAACGTTTTGAGGAACAAATATAAATAGTGACTACTTTTTTTCACTCTTTCAATGCAAAGGCACACTATTGGCTACAGAATCATGGTTCTCATTCAAACTAGGCTTCACTAGAATCAAGTTGGATAATGTAGATCATCTCTTATATTCTGGTTTACGACATGAGAAACCTGATACATGAAACTAAGCTATTTTAAGGAATCATAAGTTCATTTTTTGGTTGTGATGAAAAGACAAAGGGCCAAGCATATTTTTGCATAAACAGCAAACTCCCACTGTCCTACACCTAATAGACACTCTTCAGTCACACAAAAAGCCCAAGCAAAAGAATGTTACTTCTTTCTTGATCATATTGTTGCCCCACAAGAAAATAAGTTATCTAAACAATATCCCAATGATGCTTTACAATTTATATCTGCAGGTGAACTTTACTGTTCTAACTAAACATCTCTCATCATTGTTAAGCGCATGCTGATATATGCCTTATGCATCAAAAGGAGACAATTCATACACTGCAAAGATGGTTCAGGTTAAAAGAAGGCAAAAAGACTGCAGATGATGAGAAAAAATAATATAGAGTCAAGCAAACCATAAGGCCAAAAGAACATAAAATATCTTAGGTAACTGATGGCTCTATGCTGCAAAGTTCCAGTTCTTAAACCATTAAACCTAAGCCATTGGAAGGCAACCATCTAGCCCTATCAGACAAGTCAGAGACGAAGCTGCCATGGCCACCTCACAAGCCATGCTGTCAAATATGAATTACTGAGTAATCCATATAAATGAGTAACAATCCATTCTCAATAAATCATCTCATTAACTATAACCAACATTTCCCAAAATTTGCAATATTTAGTGTACCAAATGAGCTATATGCTAAAACCAGCTTTCAACATTGAACAGCTCTTTAAAAGACCAAAGCTGAAGACCAAGTTAAAATCCAAAACTACATCACTTCTTGAAAAATTACCTATAGTGGCTACAAATTGAATAATTTGAACCAATTTTAGCTAATAGTTAATTTCTTTCTCCAGACCATGCTATCTCTATGCTCTTTGCTATGCACTAAAGGGAAAACTGTATGGGGAGAGAACCTAAGCAGTGGTCGCAGACACTTTCAATTGTTGAACTTCCTGGCTGCTATTAATAATTTTTAAAGTGAGCACAGCTGAAATAACAGCTTTTGAATTTGATTAGATATTAGACCAAAATATTCCTTCCTACTATTTTTTTTTTCTTGGCAAGTGCACCCTCCCGCTAAACAATAAATCTTAACTCCAATTAGTCCTTTGATAAAAGGCTACCCTGGCACATTAATTTTAACCATTCCAGAACCTGATGTAAATACCTAACTACCCCTAACAAAAATTAAAAAAAAAAAATGTTTTAGACTAAGTGAGGCCCACAATTGAAATCCGTGCACATAAATAGAAGAATAAATTTTCAAGAAAGGTATTAGAAATATCATTAAATTTTTAAACAATGACAATTACCGAAGCTTAAAAGTATCAAAATGAGATCATAGGTAATTAAAAAATTACAGAAGGTTACAACCAAATATGAACAAGGTGTGTTAATATTAGGAATAGATTCCTGTTGTCCATTAATTACTTCACTTGGCTGATTGAATTTGCTTTTGATTACTGATTTCATAGAAAGAAACGCTGGGAAATTGTTAACCACATTTGGAAAGTAAGGGGCCGCAAAAAACCAAGATGATAATCCCCCAATGAATAGCTGACATATTTGAAACAGAACAAAAGATAGCAGAACACTTGTCCATATTTTAGAAGGAATGAATGGAACCAACAGTCCCTTGCTAGGAAATAACAAATAAAAAAAAAAAAAATTGATAAACACAGAGATAAAGAAAGTAAACAAGTACGAGGTACAAATAATTCATCCACCATTGTAAGATTTTTATATCATCTTTCACAACATTAATAATCTGTCTTTCTATTCCTACGCCACTAACAATATGTTGCACATGGTAGTATTAGACATCCCAAGTGGAATTTATGTGGCACATTGTTATTGGTCTACATAAGGAATAGAAGTCCCACTGATTGGGTCTCTTCTCTGCATAGACAAGTGGGTTGTTATGTTTTAGGTAACCAAAGAAAACAAGTAGTTCATGCCATATAAGGATGGAGCTTATTGGCATAATATAAAAGATATACAACAAATCACTTGTTTTACCCTGTACAAAATCATGCAACAAAGATGGAACAGGAAAAATTTATGCATCCTCAAAATAAGGCCAAAAATACTACTCACACTCACATATCTATCACGTAATAACAAATCAACATGCATGATCACTTTCACATGCATTGTTACTTTACTCCAACACAGTTAGGAGAAAAAAGATCTATTATTGCATGCAGGCAATGCTTTAGCATTCTTTTACCCTCATTCCAACAGCATTTTATTCATTACTGTCCTCAAAAGTTATCTATATAAATAATTGTTTTCTCCCTGAGAAAAACTTTCTCTCTGTCTCTCCCTAAATTATATCTAACCTAGTGTTTTCATAGATCTAATTTCCAAATCATTTAAACATAATTTTCAACTATGTTTGGAAATAGGAAACTTCCAGTGTGAAGTATTCAAGCATTAAATTTGCTCGCTCTTCCTTCCTATTTTTGGATCCTGAGATCGCTCATATGTCTTAAGTGTTTATTGCAAAACTTATTCTCAATCTCATAATACACAGCATTATCAAAATCTTCTCTATTCAATAATCACAAGTGATGGAGTCTATATTCTGATTTCATTAAGAGATTGATACTAGGATATAAAGCCATAAAAACCATAAAAATTTACACTGTTATACTTCCAATAAGCTATCACAAGGCAATCAGTTGAAGAAACAGAAGTGGCAACTGCAAAAATTTATTGGCAAATTCCTCAAAAATCTGCTACTAGACTCCATCCAGCAGCCTTCAAACTAGAGAATTTATGCACTGAAGCACGAACCAGCATATACTGCATACGAATTTTGTCTCCAATATACAACCACTCACACCCCTAGCTAGATTCACTGATACATTGCATAACCACAATTTGCTCATAACATTAATTATTGGGATCAATAGTAAAAATAAAAAGGGTCTGAACATACATGTTTGTTACCACTAATCTAAAACCTTGAGCTATTGGATAACAACATTTCAAAGTCAGTGTATGAATGATTTGTCCATTATTTCAATGATAGGGTACATAACACTTGTATGTATATATAGTCAGCCAAGAATTTAAAGATATTAACAATTAGCAACTAACATTTACAGTTAATTGTGTCATTTTAAAACGTTTAGAACATAAAATTGTATTTTAGTCCACTTCTTCACTATTCTAGGAGAACAAAACCTATATTAGACTCTCAATCTCTCTCTATCTAAACTAAATTTGAACTTCTAGGTTAAGCATAATTCTTTAATATGCTATCCAAATCTCTTGAACCAGTACAAAGGACAGAGAATTTTGAATCCTAGGCAACTCTTATTTTCTTACAAAACAAATTTGTTTCCTTTTCTATATTTTGAAAAATACCCTTCTAAGCCATCAATTATTGAATATTGAAATTCTCATGACGAAACTCCAATTGTAGAATTTAACAAGAAGCAAAAGATATCTGTAATACTAACAAGAATCAAAATGTTTCCGCTAAAATTCAAAATTTGGGGTCAAACTGAACTGAACGCAAAAAAAATATATACAAATAAAGACATAAACCGATACCAAAATTAGTGTTTTGGTCTGATTTTCCCACGGACCAAGAAGAAATATCGACTGAGAACACGAATTAAGGTAAACAAATACAGGTAAACACAATAAGAGAGAAATAATTTCCATGGGTTCGAAAGAGACTAACCGAATTTGAAATACTTCAAATCACCCAACATGGAAAGGTCCAATATCTCCAGTTCTAAGAGAGCCAGCAACCTCATCAGCAACAGTCAAACAAGAAGATACCCATCCACTAAGTGCTAGCCAAACCATCTTTACCATCCACAGAGTCAAGGCCCATGGCATTGCCATTTCCCCTCTCGCTCGCTCGCTCGCTCTCTCTACCTCCAGTTCCAAGGTACCGATGAAAACCCAGTCGTTTTTTGAAGTCAAAACTCAAAAGAGGATGTACCCTTTCATGGGAAAGGAATTCCAAAGGCCGAGGTCAAAGAAATGGAAATTGGGTGGTATTTTTAAGGCTTCTGAGCCGTGAAGAATTGGAAAAGGAAGAGGATTGACTATGGTTGCGTGGCTGGGTCAGTGTTTGATCCAATTTAACGAGGCATGTGTAGAACAGTAGACGAGCAGGAAACGTGTTTGAGTTCTGGGGGGGAATCTGATTTTCCAATACAAGCTAAGGTGGATAAATTTATGGGCAAGTCTACTCTAAATCAGTAATTCAAATAATTGTTCGTTTTATCAGCACATGCAAATAGTAAAATATACTTTTTTGGTAAGTGTAATTTCAGTTATAATGTTGATGTGGATTAAAATTTTTAAATTTTTTTATTTGAAAAAGAAAATTATGCATAGAAGCTTAACTTAGAAAATTAATTATAAGTAGATCTTTAGAAAATTTCAAAATGCTCCAAATTTTTAGAATTCTTGCAACTATACTATATTCTTCACAATTGTTCTTCTACCAAATCAATAGCATCATCTATTTAAAGGCCCTTGCCAGCCACTGCTAAGACCAATCAGCGGCCATTGTGGCGCATTGCGCCGTCCTTGATCGTGAAACTGAGCTCCATCATTAATTCTTGCAAGCTCGCCATTGAACCTTCTTTGCCACCCACGAGTTTGGTCACCATGCTCAATCCGAAGCCACTAGTAGCCATAGTTGGTAGCAAATCACCCAATCAGTGATGCATCAGGTGCCTTTGTCAGACTTGTATTCATGGTTTTAAAATATCATGACATATGCACTCGAGATGTTTATGAAAACTTCTTAATGCTTTTAATTTAGGTGGTGCTAGTGTTTAAAAAGGGCAATTAGGTTCCTTCAGCTCTAAAAGCTCTCATAGTCATCCGTCTCTCCAAACTTGTGTAAGAGGATATAGTTAAAACCATTTTATATCCTTTCATGGGTGCCTTAAATGTCATACTAATCCCTATTTTACCAGATGTTGGTTCTATCAAGGTAGCCTAATAAAACACAAACACAAATTTAATTGAACAAAAAAAAAACAATTTAAATTCTACCAATCTAGTTGATTTGGAAAGAATGAACCTTCCCAGGGCTGATTAAATTTTTTTTTTTTTGCATAATTGATCATTTTAAATGCTGGTCTATAATAAAATCTAAAAGACTTTATTTTAATAATTGGATTTTAACTACGAAAATTGTTTGATTTCTATAAGAGGAAGTTAGTAATTAACTAAATATACATGTCTTTGATGTTGGCAGTTGGTTGCATCATCTTTTACTTGATAGTTGTATAAGCTCCACATCCTTTAGTTACTTCGTTAAAATATAAGGGAACTTCTTCCAATTAGCTGAAATATAGAAAAAACAAAAAATCAATGAGAAAATAGAAGAGGTATAAGAGGATTATTATCCAAAATTAAAGGTTAATTAGAAAAAAAAATTAAAATGACAAGAAAGAAAATAGGCTAATAAGGACTAAAGTAAAATGATCAAGGAAGAGAGAAAGATAGAGGAGAGTTTTACTTGAGAAACTTCAGTCTTGATTTTAGTTCTACGAAGGTTCTTGCGTGGATCCCTAACTCTTTGGCAAAAAGAAGAAGAATCAACAGCAGCTTCAGTGGAAAACAATCTTCTTACTGCAAGCTCATTGCATTAAAGATTTTTTCTTCATGAAATTCCTAAATGTAGTCATTAATGAAGAATTGAAAAATATTGACTGTGCACATCAACTCTCTAATGAAATTATCCAATAAAACCAATCAAAACACTACATGTCAATTCTCTAATCCGCATTAGCATCACTTACTTGGTTATCAATTTGAAACCAATGAAAACCACTTGATTGAAATTTTTTTATAGGTTTAAATACCAAATTGAAACTTTTACAAATTCAAACACCTAATTGATAAATTTTGCCAAATTCAAATAACAAAAAGGTCATTTTACTGGTGCAATAAATGATCATATTAATAATCGGTTGTGTGGTCAGTCTTTTCATTTTTTTTTATTTAAGAATGTGCAAAGAAAAAGTTTCAAATTTAAATCTCAAATCATAATCATCAATTTGTTAATTTAAATCAAATGATTATTCAATCAAGGATGGGATTCTTTTTTTAAAGGATATATTCGTTTTCTTTCTTATGAGAAGGTAAATAAAATTGTCCACCAAACATAATTTAAGGGCAAGTATATATATAGCGTCAATTTAAACTCATAATTCTCCCTCCTATATTAAAAAAAAAGGTAAATAAAATTATACATTCATATTTTTTCTATTTCCTGTAATTATAATCTACATATTGGTAAGATGTGGATAGTTTAGGCAAATTCAATGGCGTTTTTAACTTCTATTCGAATTGTTTGAGGAAATTTTGAGAAATTTAAAGAAAATCTTCAATTGTTTTGTTTTTAGATTTAGGTCCTGTTTGATTTAACTGTTACCGAATGTTGATAGCTATTATTAAGCTAAAGGAAGGATGTGAAATAGATTGTTTGTAATTAATCGCTAATCGCTGATAGTTTATAGCTGATTTTGACTTTTCATTTTTTTAGAATTAAAATATTTTTTTGTTAACTAATTGTAAAAGCCCAAAAAGTACCTAACTATTTATTTCCCATAACCAAACAATGTTCAATTGTTTTGTTTTTAGATTTTGGCAGGTTTAGCTGTTAGTTATTATAGTTGGTAGCTGATAATTAATTGCTAATTGTTAGTAGTTGTTAGATTGTTGTTCAATATTTAGTAAAATTATTACTCCCTCCATTTGAAATTATTTGATGTTTTAGAGTTTTTTCTTTTTTTCATTTTATTTGACGTTTTGTAGAATTCATTGCATATTTATGCACTTTCTGCCATTTTTACCCTTTTCTCTATCCTAATTGAATACTCTTCTTTTGAAACATGTGACTCAATTATGTGTTTCCCTTATTCATCTTTGCTGTCCTTCTTTCCTTGTTATCTTTCTTTCCTAACTCAATCGCTCTCTTCTTCTTCTTATCTACCTTTCCTTTCTGGAGTGATCTTCTTTCTTCTCTTTGCTTCTCTCTTACTAGATTTTACTAAAATACTTTGTTGTGCGTAAGAAATTGCTTTTTGGATGCTTGATTTACTCTATATTAAGGGCTAAATTTTGGGTATTTTAATTCTCTTAATTGTTGATATAGGTTAGTAATTAATTTGAGTTAAATTTCGATTTCAATTTTGAGGATATGTGTGAATTGTTTTATTGAATATTTTACTGAAAATCTAAATTTATATAGGTGCAATTGTGGCTAAGTTTGTGTTGATTTTGGTTATTTTATGGCTGAACCTTTTGTAAATTTCTGATTAATTTTCAATGGCAGATTCTTTTTTATGGCTATGTGTGAATATTGGACACGGTTTTCTTTTTTCTTGCTTCATGTGCATGATGCTTGGGGATGAATTGGGTGTTTTTTAGTTGCTTAGTTTGTTGCTGAGGATGAGAATAAATCTCTTGTCAATTTGTGATTTGATTAATCAATTAATGACAATGCACTACAACCCATAAAACTATAAATTGAAGAGCTATAAAGAAAGAAAATGGACTAAGTTGTATGTAAAATGATAAATTTAGTGTCTTAACTTGTCAAAATTAGACAATTGAATGTATAAACATTTAAAAGTATCAATTAAATATGTGAACTTATAAAAAAAAAAACACAATTAAGTGTAGTAGCCGGTAACCACATTATTTTTTCTAACGTGGATTAAAATTTTAAACTTTTTTTAGTTGGAAATTGAATTATATGTTAAATGACTAACTTTTCCCTTCTTAACTAAAAGAATTAGTAGTTCCCCTTCATATTTAGAATGAAACTAAAAACTTTTTTTTAGCAAAGAAGAAATTAAAAACTTAAAATAAATAAACCCAGATAAGAATTTCAAAATGGAATCCAGATCTGGGTTTTGGAAGATGAACACAAATAGCTTGAATAGAGGAGTTAAAAAATCCATGCTCATAATATAAATTCTCAAAATTAATCATTTATTTATTATTCATTTAAAATCATAGAGATACCCACCAAGAACACCACCATTGACCACCAAAACCAACTGCCATGATTTCCTCTCTGACAACCATGATTACTGATTAGGATTCAGTAACAGTTTTGAGTCAAAGCAATCTTTGGAGCTCTACCTTATGCTCAAAGTAGTCATCTCTTGAGTCCTTACGACTTTATGCTGAACAGATCTTTGGATCTTCCTTCACTTCCCCTTGCAAGCTCAATCAATCGTAGGTTCATGTTCCTTTGTTTTTTTCTTCATTTGGGGTTATTAGTTTAGTAATTTTGTGCTTTTGATTTTGTGGGTATAGTTGGCTATATCAAATGAAACCGATAGCCAGGAATTGTTTTGTTTTTTTGATGGGTCTTTGATTTTTTTTTTTGGACAATTTACTTTTGATATTTTTATCAATGACAATTATTCTTTATTTTGTGGGTTTGTGATTTTGTTTTTTTAATTGTCCAATTCTTAGTTTTGGCTTTGCAAATAGATGAAGATGACTATGATAATTCTTGCTTTGCAAGAAGATAAATTAGATATAGGTTTCACAATTTTTTATTTAATTTTTAATTTTTTAATTATAATATTATTTATTATTGAAAAATACAATTTAAATTTTAATATTTTTTATTATATTAAATTTAATATTATTTAAAATATAAAATAGATTTTCTAAGTCAGCAGCCAACAATTGTACATGTCATTACTGTTAAACCAATCAGACGCCTGCAATTATCCATGTCAGCTATTTATAACAGGCTACCTGTTTGTAACTTGGAAATAACATTTTATTGTATTTTTTTTTACAGGTTCACACACTCAATTGATACTTTTGAAAGTTTAGACACTCGATTATCTAATTTTGCCAAGTTAAGACACCAAATTTATCATTTTTACTGAAAGTTGTAGATTAATGTACTAATAAAGAGAGGACTTACTGTGAACTCTTAAAATTGCACCTCTTGTCAACCAGTTTACAATTATAAATTTATAGAATCAAATTGGGCTCAAATTATATCAGAAACATACTAAAACCAGCTAAAAAAGTGCAAAACCGATTCTGAGTAGCATGCACAGTGTGCCGGCAGCATGGGCGGCATGCTGAGCATGTCAGCGTGCAATAAGTGTAGCTCCACTGGCCGGTGTGCAGCCAGTGCCGCCGCTGGATGCCCCTTCACCTTTGCTCTATAAATAGAGCTTCCATTTTAGTTCTCTTGGACGAATTTTGAGGGGGATTTAACACAAAATTGGAGAGGAAAACTCACCTATATGCTCTTCTTTTTATGCTAAAATTTTGTTAAAATTAAAATTAAAAATTAATACTAAAATCTATTACTCAAATTATTTTCAATTTGCAATTATTATTCTATTTTGCTAATATTTTCAGTTTAAGATTCAACTTCAGGGTTTCCAAATCCAAGGTAGAGCTTAGATCCGGCGTTAAGCTTGCCCCGTTCATTCGAAGGTTAAGGAAAACAAAGGTATAATCCCTTCTCATCTTTCCATTTTAAGATTCTAAATCAGATATAAAATTCTCTCTATTCTATCTTTCTTTAGGCCTAAAACAGAAAAGATCTAAAATTTATTAATTTAAAAAATCAGAATTAAATTAATAAACCAAACCAACATTTCTTCTAGAACCCCTTATTCGCAAGAAGAAAGAACTGCGTGGGGTTTAATTCCTATTCAATAGGATATACACGCCACCATTCTGTAAGGTATCAACTCTAAAATCTTTTTCACATTTTCCCCTTTTATATTTACAGTTTAAGTTTTATTTATTTGCATATGTTGGATTCTGTATGTTCATTTCTTTAACTTAGTTGAGAAATGTGTGCTTTTCCTAGTATCCATAAGAGCTAGAGGAAAGATCCTCTTGATTTTATTCATTTTGGTTTTGTAAATATTAAGTAGGACTTATTTTTGCTGATCAATTTATAATTGTCATTTCATTTTATCATCTATAACTATTTTATTCATCATTTTACTCATGTTCATGCATACACTAAAATTGTCTTTTTTTTTAAAAAGTTATTTCGCAACTTTTAGCCAAACATTTGTTTAAATACCAAAACCTAATCCTCGAGCCCTTTTGGTCTCTCACGCATTAGTGCTTTTCCATTAGGGTTAATCAAAATATTTTTGGAGTCAATCATTTTGAGTTTTCCTTTAATTTTTCCAATTAAAATAACTAAATTAAAGTGGCAACTCTCTTTTACAAATAACAAATTGCAAAACTCAATTTTCTGAACTCATAGCGAGTTCCAATCGTGGAATTTCTCCCCAAAGAGCATTACAATTCCCCTCAGTGGATCAGACCGGTGCTTAGGCAAGGCCTCACATTTGGTGACTTCGCCGAAGACTTTAAAATCTTTTTCAAATAAAAGATAAAGTGGATTACTTTTAGTAAAATACCAAGTTTGGCTTTAAATGCAAAATAACTCTTTCCATGCATCACTACATCGGACTCTTTGTCCAAAAACCCTAGCTTCCTAGGAAAACAAGGATAGAAAGTAACATCGAGTGGGCAACCTTCCTTAGGTTTGCTTGCTGATAGTGAAATCATCTAGCCTACGATGCATCTTATAATCCTTTTAGAGGTGTAATGAGTATGCACATACCATTGGACCCACGCGAGGCTCTTTGTCTCACATATGGTTAGGTATATCGCATCTCCAGTGTGATGGGTTCCCTTCAAACCACCCTAACCCTTTCATGTAATGGCTTTTAGAACATTTCCTTAAGGCTATATGTACCCTAAAATACTAAATTATTGGTATGCTATTGTCATGAAATCTTTTTCATTCATTGATACATGAATGCATGCATAAACCTTACAAATTTTGAGAGTTTAAACCTCACCCAAAAACTGCTAGTCTCAATCCAATTTATCCAAACCCATGTCAACTTATGGTACCTTTTATCCCTATCAAACTATTGTGATTAGGATTCCATGATCTTTATTCCATAGCTAAGCTAAAAACTAACCTAGCTTTATCTTTTTATATAAAGGTTGACAAGATGTCTATTATTGGAGATGAAGTCACTACTACCAGAGATGATGAGATCTTTAACAAGCTTCAGACCTCCCTAGCCTAAAGCTCAACTTACCTAAAACTACTCTAACCTGACCCAAAGCCTGCTCTTTATCTTGTTTTTGGATCAACTTCTAAAGTTGATTCAAAAGACAAAGAGCCTACAAACACTAACACTATTCCACCACTACCCATTCCATCACATGAATTTCTTAAAAACAACTCACTCTATCAACCCATGACAATTCAACCACCAAATTTTACCCCTACTCTCACTTCTCGACTTGTAAATCCTTTCCAAGGGAAGGAAACCAACCCTAAACTCAAAGCCTTCATAGAAAAAATGGAACACATGGAATAAATGCTAAAAAATCTGAAGAAAAAAGAGGACATGGTTGATACAGGATCCCCAAGCTTATTTTCCAATACAAGAGTTCCTCCTAAGTTTAAGATGCCAAATTTTGATAAATTTGATGGAACTACTTGCCCTAAACTCATCTTAAGGTGTATGTGGGGGCCATACATCCTTTAGGAGTGGACAATGAACTCCTTGCTCAACTGTTCCATCAATCTCTGACTGGTGCTACTATGAGATGGTTTGTAGACCTGGATGTTTCCTAAAAATGCACCTGGGATGACATTTGCAACATCTTTGTTAAACAATGTCATTATAAAATTAAGATTGATGTAACAAGAAGAGGCCTCAAAACTACCAAGCAATATGTAAAAGAATCCTTCTCTTCATTGCTTATAAGGTGGAGGAAAAGGCTTCTCAAATGGTGAATCGACCTTTTGAAAATGAATAGATTGATATAATTGTCAAGAATTTTCTTCCAATCTATCAAGATAGGCTGCTAACTCAATACCTGCCTAACTTTAAAGCCCTCATTGCTACTGCTTCGAAAATTAAAGACCTAATTCAAAAAGGGCAAATTAAAGAAGAATCTGCATATGGGTTAATGTATAAGAAGCCGACCCACCAAGGCAATGTGACTTCCTCGACAAATCAAAAAGCGGGGGAAGTCAATGCTTTAACAATCAAGAAGCTTCTCAAGATTGAAAGGAGGCAATTTTCTGACCTAGAGGATGTGCCCATGAGTGTTATTCTTAAGAAACTGCTTGAGGAAAACATGGTAAAACTCCTTGAACCTAGACCAATCCCTAATCCATTACCTAAAAATCACAACCCAAATGAGAGGTGTGACTACCACCAAGGACTTAGGCAAAAAACCAATGCATACAAGGCCTTCAGACGCAAAATCAAGACCTTATGGATTCAAATGACCTTTTACCACTAAAAGCCAAACCAAATATCACTATAAATCCTCTACGCAATCATACAGTTAATGCCATTAATGATCATGAGGGAATTGACCCTATCTCATTGATTAAGTCAAATCCCAACTATTGCTATGTTCTAAACCTCACCAACCTAGTTGAGGAAATTAATGCCATCACCCAAAGCAGTAGAATCCTCCAAAGCCCAAGCCCACCAAATCCAAACAATTAACCCATCCAGCCCATCCCCGCACCAACTGACAAAATGAAAGGGAGTCTTGAACTAGACGAAGACCCTATCCTTAAGCAACTAAAGAAAACTCAAGCAAACATATTGATTTGGAGCTTAATCCAGTCCTCTTATCCTCATCGCCAAACTCTTTGCAAGGCGTTGAATTAGTGCCAAGCTCTTATTGATATCACACCTGAAATCTTGTTGCTTCCATCACTAGTGCTGCTAAAGGGGTGTCCATCACCTTTGGGGAAAATGACATTCCAAGAGGGGACTCTGGCCATAATAATGCCCTCCACATTACAGTTCTGACTCTAGAAAGACTGTGCCTATGGTTTTCATTGATAATGGCTTGGCTTTGAATGTGTGTCTTTTGAAGCTCGTTAGTTGCTTGGGGTTGGAAGTTACTAATTTTACCCCTTCTTATCAGATAGTAAGGGCTTATGATAAAACCAAGAGAGAAGTTCTTAGGGTGGCAATTATAGATGTAACAATTGGGCCTGCATCCTTCATTGTCCCCTTTCAAGTGATTTATGTGCCTTTATATTTCAACCTGCTACTTGGAATGCCCTGGATCCACTAAGCAAAGGCTATCCCCTCTTCCCTACACCAGAAAGTCAAATTTCCTTTCAAGAACGGGGTTGTTACAGTTAAAAGGGACATGCATGGAAAACCTGACATCCTAAGCTCTGTTCACATCCTTGAGATCCAACCTGAGCTGTATGTTTATCCACTCTCTAGCTTTTTTTTCATACAGTACATTAAGGGTGAAAAGAGTAAAGAGCTTGTCCCATTTGATTTTGACCCATTTGGGAATATTATTGTTTCTAACATGCTCAGAAAAATGAACTACCTTCCTAATTTAGGTTTGGGAAGAAGCCAGTAGGGCTTGAAGTCTTTTCTGGACTACCCAATTGCAATGCCACCATTTGGGTTAGGATATGAATGTACTGATGAGGACCTTATGGAAATGAAGAAGTGGGCAAAAGAAAGAGCAGCTGCCCTTAAACAAGGTGAGGTCTATGACTGGCTTATGCGCCCTTACTTTAAAACTTTAAATGGCTACTTTGTAAGGGAAGGTAACACAGTTTCTTACTGTAACTTTCTTGAGCCCTAGGTCTGTCCCATTATTGAAAAACTAATCTGTCACGACCCAATTTCTAGGCCATGACTATTCTAGAGTTCAGGGAGATGTAAGGTCACCTAAACCCATAGAACACTAATGATCTTACTATCACCCTACTTATCTTATTTAGTCATCTCTCCCAAGACCGTAACCGTTGTTGTTCATTGCCAGTTTTTAATGATTACTTAAACTATTTCGCTATATTCAATAAACTCTAGTTTCGTGCCATATTTAAAATAGAACATCATTCTTAATTATCTATAAATATTATCCATACACTCTTAACTAATATCATAAGTATACACATACTTAATATATGGTATCAGTTACATAAATGGGTCTTAAACATAACATTCATTTACACTACATCTTTAGTCACCATGGAGCTCTAAATTGCATGTCTTCAAAATGACTCAAGTAACATCTTCACAATATCTTTAGCAAGTTCCAAGTGGAGAAACATGGCTCGGGATTTACCTTCCTAATGATTCACCTTGACCTGGAAAAATTATAAACAACTACATAATGAGACTAGCTCAGTGAGTACAAAATAATATAATGCAACATGCAAACAATGTAGCATGATATCATTTGGTTTCATTTAAGATAACAATGGTGTGATGTTAATCAAAATTGGCCATTTGGACGTTGGAGAGCATTTTAGCAGAAACAATGATGTCTTGGAAGCGGAAAGCCTCCCATGCATAAAAAGAGTGGCAGCCTAAACCTTCCTCACTCATATATATATATATATATATATATATATATATATATATATATATATATATATATATATATATATATATATATATATATATATATATATATATATATATATATATATATATATATATATATATATCATTATGTAAGACTAATCAGGTCTTACGGTTAGACGTTCCACCTTAACAGAGGTTGGGTACTCTCGCCCTGCCCGTAGGCTTATACCAAGTGCATATGATTCGATGTATTATCCCACATCGAAGGGAGTTTTCTGCTTATTAGGAGTATTCATAAAGGGTATGGTTGAAATCGATATCAAGCATTCAATAACAAGAAGTTAGTATATCAAACATTGGGTATAAGGTGGCATCAAGGTAAGAGACTTTTTATGTTCAATTTGTCATATAGGAAGAATTCAAAGGCTCATAATCCATGACCATACATATTCAGTATCCCTTTTTGGCATGTATCAAAGGTAGCATTTCAATCAATGGTCACAAAGAACATGAAGCAATTTCATTATATTAGTACTCACCTTAACGCCTTTGCTCCTAGTAAGTTTTCATTCTTAGTTAGCTCAAAGACCTTCACGAACTTGAATAATTCCTTTGCCCTTTCCTTGAGGTTCTACACATCACATTTCAATCACATGCCAATTAGTAACTAATAATGTTACTAACTATATCTTTTGCTTGCTCATTGTTTTAATTTATAATAGAAACATTCTAATTGTATCATATACATACTCAATCTCATTCCTAATCAATTCTACGCTGAATTTTCCATCAAATTTTAAGATTTCAAGTTTAAGTATCAAAACCTCTCCATTGTTCCACAAACCCTAACTTGTCCCCTCTATACCAAATTTGGGGAAAACTCTCAATTCTTTATCAAATCTCTAAATTAATTGTAAGAATGTGAAATTAAGCTAATACATAATATATATATTTACTCAATCATCACCATATCATGTTAAAATACCAAATTCTTCTTTTAGCCATGTTTATGTCTCAAAGCTTCTCCAAGTTCAAATCATGTTTCCAAAGTTCAATTTAACCCTTCTAAATTAATTTCCTTCATTTAAGATCAACCAAAACACACCCTAGACATAATCCCCTTAGCTTGAC
The DNA here is from genome assembly GCA_947687605.1 of Reutealis trisperma. Classification (NCBI taxonomy): domain Eukaryota; kingdom Viridiplantae; phylum Streptophyta; class Magnoliopsida; order Malpighiales; family Euphorbiaceae; genus Reutealis; species Reutealis trisperma. Next base: position 3,690 of record CANTUT010000520.1, on the reverse strand, counting down.
CAAACCCTTCATCATGATGCTAAAGAAAATTACTTTTAAGTAACTCAACTATCACAATCAATCTTAAAGTACAACAATAAGAGGTAAACATAGTTTCTCACCTTGATTAGCTTAGCTGCTAAAACTCTTGTTTTGAGTGGAGTGGATAATGTTTCTTCTTTTGGGTGTAGGGTTTTGGTGTAGAGAGAGCTATATGGAATTTCTCTACACCATTTTTGCTTATATATATTAAATTGGATGGTCAAGATGCATTAAGCTACATCTAATGGCTAGGATTTAACTTTAGTGAATGGTTGAGATGGTGTCAAGATGGAGGGCTAAGATTCTCTCTACAAAAGTGAAGTCACCATATGGTGTTAGGGTGTCCCAATCAAAACTTGACTCATGTGAAGGGAAGGCAAGAGTTCTATCTGGTTTAGAACTTGACTTGGTCAACTTTAGTGGCAAATGGGCTAAGTACCAAAAATCCATTCTCTACACATCTTTTGTCTATTACTTTGGACCAATCATTTCACTCATAAGTGTGGGTGCTGTGCTATTTTTGGGCCCAATGGGCTGGCCTTCCTATGCAAGTTTTGGGCCCCTAATACATCAAGGCCCAATAACAAATCTATAAGCCCATTACAACTTGGAAGTTTTCCCCCTTCAATTCCTTTCCTCATTTTTCATTGAAACTTCCCAATTTACCTTTCCTAACTTCCTTACTCACATCCCTAAATATCATAGGGGCTCTATTCAAGTCATTAGAATAAGGTTAATCATCATAAAATCACATGCTAAGGAAACATTGCACATTTTGTCATAAGGCTGCTACTTATTTCCTTAACAATTCCATATTATATTATCATGCTAAAACCTAGTCCCTTAGTATCATTTATAATTAGGAAGTTATAAAACATTCAGATATTACATAATCCCTGGGTTTGAAATCTTTTCTGATGTCAGGCTCAAGTTAAAAGACTGTGAACCAATCTACATGCTTAGTTAAGATTGAAAAGAGAACATAGAGGCTAGTCTTTTTGATAAAGTATTCATGCTCACTATTGAGGAGGAGAAAACTAACCCTTCCACGATAATCCAGCCCACTAAGACTGAGCTATAAAATTGGTCCTTTGAGGAGAGTCCCTTTTATTCTTTTGAACCAAAATTCGAGTCATCGTCCCAGTATGAATCAGAGCCCTCTCTAGACTTGTCTTCTGAATTTGAGTCTGTTTCTTTTGATAATAATGATATAAGTAACCATAAGGGTCCAATTTTCAATTTGATGTAAACTGGGATATATCCCCATTTAAATTCAATACAAAGTTTGCCCTTTCCTCTTATGATCCTATGTCTCCATTTTTCTTTGATGTTCCAACTTTTAAATCTGACTTAAATGAGACATCAAGTAAAAAAAATGAAATAAAAGATGATGCAATTAAAGAGCCAATTAATGTTGGCACTCATGATGTACTAAAAACCACATTCATTACATCTGCATGCATAAACAGGGATCACACTGAAGAGATAATCAAAGGATTTCAAGACAATTTGGTTCCTAACTCCCAAAGGACATGACAACATGAAAACCTCTTACCCATCCATTCCTAACAGCTCGAGCAAGAGTCTCAGTAATCAGAACATATTTGAACAGAGTGCCATCTGGGGGCACACCCTATCTATGTCCTATCTGGCACATGACCTTAGTAGCCTGGTGTGAGGCCTCGCTCGAGCACCGGTTCAATCCGCTAAAAGGAATCAAAATACTCATTTGGGAAAGAACTCACGAAGAAGCCCTCGGGCTTATCTTTGATAGGTTTGAAAATTATTTTTTGGAGTCGCCACCTTAATTTATTTTTATTTGGGAAAATATAAAGAAAAAACCCGTTTGACTCCAATTATTACCCAAAGGAAAAAGATCACTAGCCAACATTGCACATTTTGTCATAAGGCTGCTACTTATTTCCTTAACAGTCCCATATTATGTTATCATGCTAAAACCTAGTCCTTTAGTATCATTTATAATTAGGAAGTTATAAAACATTCAGATATTACATAATCCCTGGGTTTGAAATCTTTTCTGATGTCAGGCTCAAGTTAGAAGACTGTGAACCAATCTACATGCTTAGTCAAGATTGAAAAGAGAACATAGAGGCTAGTCTTTTTGATAAAGTATTCATGCTCACTATTGAGGAGGAGAAAACTGACCCTTTCATGATAATCCAACCCACCAAGACTGAGCTATAAAATTGGTCCTTTGAGGAGAGTCCCTTTTATTCTTTTGAACCAGAATTCGAGTCATAGTCCCAGTATGAATCAGAGCCCTCTCTAGACTCATCTTCTGAATTCGAGTATGTTTCTTTTGATAATAATGATGTAACTGACCATCAGGGTCCAATTTTCCAATTTGATGTAAACTGGGATATATACCCATTTAAATTCAATACAAAGTTTGCCCTTTCCTCTTACGATCCTATGTCTCCATTTTTCTTTGATGTTTCAACTTTTAAATCTGACTTAAATGAGACATCAAGTAAAAAAATGAAATAAAAGATGATGCAATTAAAGAGCCAATTAATGTTGGCACTCATGATGTACTAAAAACTACATTTATTGCATCTGCATGCATAAACAGGGATCACACTGAAGAGATGATCAAAGGATTTCAAGACTATTCTGCATGGCTCCCAAAGGACATGACAACATGAAAACCTCTTACCCATCCATTCCTAATAGCTCAAGCAACAGTCTCAGTAATCAGAACATATTCGAATAGAGCGCCATCTAGGGGCATACCCTATTTATGTCCTATCTGGCACATGACCTTAGTAGCCTAGTGTGAGGCCTCACCCAAGTATCGGTTCGATCCGCTAAAAGGAATCAAAATACTCATTTGGGAAAGAACTCATGAGGAAGCCCTCGGACTTATCTTTGATAGGTTTGAAAATTATTTTTTGGAGTCGCCACTTTAATTTATTTTTATTTGGAAAAATATAAGGAAAAAACTCATTTGACTCTAATTATTACCCAAAGGAAAAAGATCACTAGCCTCGAAACTAAAGAGAATTCGGGGACTAGGTTTTTTATTTATGTTAATAAAATAAGTTTGGCCAATGAATATAAGAGTGACTTAAAATATATTTCATGAACAATTAAAATGCATAAACAATTTATAATATGCATGATCATTCAACCCATAAAGTTTATACACAATTAGAATTCAAAATAAAAGAGAGTCAATATTAAAATGAAATCCAAACTTAGGGGATACCTCATCTAACTCTTATGGGTTCTAAGGAAGTCACACATTCCCCAAACTAAATCTAATAACTAAGTAAAGGAAAGCAAAATAAAAGCAAGTGAAGAAGGTGATAGGGGGAGAATTGGCTAATTTTAATTGGATTTGATGCCTGAACCAAGCATGCCTACATATCCCTTTGAATGGAAATTAGAACCCACACAGTTCTCCCTTCTTGCGAAGGGGTTAGTTTAGCCTAGCCACTTTATCATGTTTTGATTAATTAATTAAAAGAGGGTTAAGTTAATTAATTAATTTAATTGATGTCTAAGTTGATTAGCTAGCGACCTAGATGAATCAATTTAATTAACTAACTAAAAGAGGCAAGAAAATTTAGACAATAGAAAATTAAAGGAAAAGAAGCTTACCTTAGATGGTAGGAGACGACTAGCCTTAAACGGCAGGCAGCAACT